>JAQFVV010013192.1:0-212854 GCA_028023455.1 Epiperipatus broadwayi
CCCAGATGCTTGTATACCAAATCTTCTTTCTCAACAACAGTGGTAGTCATTTCTATTTCACTATCACTATTACTATCTGATTCTGGTAAATGCTTAAAATCCATGTTTAATAAATATTTCTTACTTCTAGTTAACATTAAAATTTTATTTATAAATTTACAATATATTATTTGGTTTTATTAATACAAGTGAATATATATATATATATATATATATATATATATATATATATATATATATATATATATACCATAGGGTTTTATACGCCATCATTTTGCCATTTGCATTTAGTTTAGATTTTCCTTATGTATGTAACTTTTATTTCCAATTTTTAAAAAAAAAAAAAAAAATCTTATCTTTTATTTTCCCAGACTCATCTATTTTAACTATGTTAATCAATGATTACCTTATTTAATGGTTGGTCTCGGCTTATTTCATTATTTATATCCCTCAAATTTTACTTCCCATTCTAAATAATAGTTTTATTTGATAAAATTATTTATAACAAAAAGAAATATTTATAAATAATTTTATTGAAAAAACCATATGTAATAATGATACAATTGTAAATCAAAAATAATAGTTATCCATGTTAGTCAGGCAACCAAATGTTCTGATGTGGTTACTGGTGTTGTTAATCCAGCTTAATCAGGCTCCACATGTTGTCAAATAAAAATGTGGAAGAGATTATTCTGTCCTTATGGCAAAATTCCTTTAGCTTGGAAATGAATGTGTCTTCAGGCTTGGGATGAGGAAAGGCATAAGTCAGAAAGGTTGAGAGTCTTGTGGTGACATAATCCCTGGACAGGAAGCAGCATTTAATATTTAAGATTTTGTTCAGGGAAATGTGGCAGTGGTAAGTAATGAAAGTTCTGATTTTGTCATATGCTGGGCAATCATTTATCATATGATCAAAGGTTTCACAGGTTCTATGGCAGTTGTGACACATAGGATCTATATTCTTGAGGAATCTCCTGTAGTGCATGAACCAGTTTGTCTGGAGTGAATTCAGGTTGATTTTTACGAGAAAGTCCAGGAACCTTGGCTCCAGCTTGAGATGCTTGAAAAACCTGGTGACCACATGATTGTTACCACCTAGGTAAGGAATGGTAGAGTTTTGTGTGGGAAATAGCAGGCCATGAGCATCCCAAATGGAGATTTTTTGTCTGAATACTAGGGAAGAGTGGCCATTGTGAGCGAAAAGGTAGTCAAGTATCTGATTTAGCCAGCTTATCTTTGAAGGTGGAGGTCTGTCAGATGGAATGACTGGTTGTTCCGCTACAATCTGGGGAAATTTCTTTTGTAGGATGTGGATCAGAGAGTGGCACTTTTGGTAATATAAAGAAAACGTAGCATGCAACAACATACCATTATTTTTACTATGTCGCTGCATGCGTTCAATTCCTATGGCTGCTGTTTTACCATTCCACAACAGCCGTGCACAGATTCGGTTGATTTTGGTATTGAAAGCCTTTGTCATGTTAATTATGGTTTAGATAGTAGCTAATCTTTGCCATTACCTTGATATTGAGGAGAGAGATTTTCCTTTGCAGTGATAAATAAACCTTGGCAAGGTTTTTAACTGTGTTGGTGGCGGCTTCAATGATGGAATTCTGTATTTGTATCGACATGGCTTGCGGTGACTTGTATATGGGAAACCCCAAAAAGTTTTGGGGGTCTGCTGAGAAAGGTGATGATATCTTCTTGCCGGTGTTGATTTTCCATGCTGATGACTTGTTGAGGTTGAAGGAAAGTTTGGAGGATTTGGAAAATTTGTTGATTATTTGTATGAGAGGTTTTAGATATTTTTGGGAAGGTAAGGTGACAAGGACATCATCCATGTAGGCAAATGCTTTACAGTGTTTCTTCAGCTGGGGTATATAGATTCCTGGAAGTTCTGCCTCAATCTGTTTAAGAAGGGGGTTTAAGTAGAGTATAAATAGGGGAGATCGGAAGAGCACATCGTTGGGGTATGGATTTTGAAGGAATAAAACCATCTGTAAAGAAACCATCTGTAAAGAAACCATTCAGGGAAATGTGGACCAATCTGTTGTTTAGTAGATTGTCCAATATCTGAATGATTTGAGTAGGAATGTCTAGTGCTGAGAGGCAATTGAGCAGGATGTTGACATCTACTGAATCAAATGCTTCAGAGATGTCTAGCTGAACGGCAATGGGTTTGTATAGATTCTTATAGAGGTTATATATATGCAAAAACGACTTAAGATAAAAAAAAAATTTCAAACTAAAAAAAAAATTATTTTTTTATGAGTTCAATAGCTAGATCTCCTTGGAGACTTGATATTCATGCCCCACGTTGGGCGCCAGATGTAATGGGCTGGAGGATTACATAAGAGATAGGGGGAACGCATCTTACTATGGTTGGACTTTGGGTCTTCAGATAGGATGCAAGTGATTATGCGATGAAATATATAACCTATGATTGTACCTACTTCCAATAGACTAGATCTACCTATTTTTATTAACCTAGATACAATTTGGATCAGTTCATCCAATTCTCACCCCTTTCTAGCCGCGTTATACCACAGTATTCAAACTCGGAGTAATTGCTTGAGCTCTCTTATCAGGGAAGGAGATCACACTAATAGTAATTATTACACTTCTATATAAGTGATAATTAATTACCAAAAATCAATTAAGCATAAGATATATAAAAAATATGTATGTGCAATATAAGTATATATGTATTAAAAGCTATAATAAATGACTTAAATATGTATGTGTATTTCCTCTATCATAGTAATAATATTAATAGGTGTAAAACTAAATAAGATTATAATGTTTATAATGGGTATGTGCATAATGAAGAACTATAAAGCTGGTGATGGATATTGAAATAATGATGAGTTAGAGACCAGATTAAAATAACAAATTATATAAACATTTATTGATTGACAAATAAAAAAAAATATGCAATATGAATAACATTTAAATCTGATATATATAATTTATTTTGTCAGGATGAAATTCTACCATATCGATAACTATAATGATATTAATAAAATAAAACCCTTGCCATAAACCCAATGGTAGAAGTTCATGTACTTGACTAATTATTTACAACAACGAATATGGAAAATTATAATATGTATATGTGATTGCGAATTTAGCTGACTAATTTAAAATGTGTATACAAACATAACAACAATAAAAAGACCTCTGTTTTCTAGATACCTCAATGGTTATAAATCATTGATTCATAAAAGCAATACAAAAGTAAGCTTAATTAATAATAGTAAAAATATATATCATTGTGTTTTGCTTACTTTAAGATAATATTAAAATTTCTTACCTCCTAATTTTGTCAAAAGTCAGTCAGATGGGGCGGTCAAAACTATTATTTTTTTTTTATACTATTAGAGATGATGAAAAAAATATGTATATAAATCTAATTTTTTTCCCCTTATTACTCTCATACAGAGTAATTCCAAAATTATACACATTAGCTTCCATTCGTAGAAACAAAAATAATACATACAATTTACAATAGACAAAATAATAAAACAAAAATTACAATTCTTATCCCATTATGTTAATTAAAGTTCGATAAGTCTTCTGGAAATTGTTCATTTATTAAATAAATTCCTAGGAATGGAGATGAAGTTTTGCTCCCACGAAGAATAGAAGTTTCTTGTCTGAGTCAAAAAATAATAATGTTCTCCAATTATCCTTCTTGGATTTGTTTAGGCATTTTATTTAAAGCAAAGATGGTTTTTAAGTTTCTCCTAAATGGGCAGGTAAAATCTTTAAACTTTCATGGCTTTATCGATGACGTATTATTACCCCATGGTAAAAACTTTTCAGCAAGCAATCATGATATAAAAATAATATATATTTATTGATTCATTTGCTGCTCAAGATTTCAATGACGATATTATTATTTATCAAAACAATTATTTATTGAATATTACTGCAACGCTTAAATTTAGCTAAAATTTATCTAATCAGCAAATAATTTAAAACTTCTTACTTTCAATATTCGAATATTCAGATCCATTTTGTATTCGAAAACTATTTTTTTAAGCAGAAAAAAAAATAATAATGTTCTCTCTTAAAAAAAAAAAAACAGAAGGCAATTATAACAATTAATCCTGCGTTTCGTTGCGTGAAGTTATTTTAAACATTTTAACCTTGACATTTCCTATTGTTTAAATGACATAATATAAATAAATGGGATTATAACTAAAAATAATAATTTATAAATATTTTAAATTTCATTTCTACAAATCTCATCTCCACAAATGGTGCCATGTGTTTAGGTTTAGGTTTTAATTCAGTCATTGTTTTTATTTTTATTTTAAGTTTATGTGTAAGTTTCTATTTTATTTTTATAGTCATCCCCAATTATTAACATATAATACCCTTTTATTCCAGTGTTAATATACCTATCTGTTTCTCCCTAGTAATTTAATGGCTTTTATTACCTCCTTAAAAATAAAAAGATGTTTATGCACATGTATATGTTGGAAAGAAAAAAAAAATGTTAATATGTCAATTTGCTTAGCAACTTATTGGTTAAGCTAATATATTACAAGGCTCCAATTGGTACAGTGTCTTAAATAGCTGGATGGTGTGGCAGTTTGTAGCTCATCACTACAAACCCCTTCTTCTACAGGGTTAAAATTCTAACTTATGGATAGAATTTTATCACTAACATATAAGTATGTGTTCGTTTAATGCTGGATTGAGTTAGGTTTCAATGAAGGGTTTTTTAAAAAAAAAAAATGTACTCCAATGTTGCTTAAATTTATCAGCTAGTCTTTCAAAATTATTTAACACTTTCTTTGTACGGATAAATCATATATCATTTAAAGTGTGATTTGAACTTAGGGGTTTTTTTTTTCTTTTCTCTCTATTGATGGTTATGTGGACCAAAAAATTAACCGGTAATGTATCTCTATTTAGACGGCACATAAATTTATTTGTTAGCCTTCATCCTGCTCCTTTTTTGAGTCTCACTGGATTTTTTTTAAGGTCTAACCAAATATTAGAGCGTCCATTACACTGTATGGATTGACTCTTCTATCTCGGTTAATGTCAAAACAACCCAATGCTTTTAAAGCATTAACCTGGGTATATCCTCATCAACAAAAAAAAAAAATACATAATTATAATATCCCTAGTTATATATATATATATATATATATTTTAAAATCACCTAGATATAAATATAGATATTTTCCCTGATATTGATTTTATCTTTTACTATGCTTTAACTATCACTTCTTACTATTACTCCAGCTGGGTTGTGCATTCTATAAAGCAACTGTATGTTCACATGGAGATTCCAAGATATGGTTTTAAGATACAGGCATTATATGTTCCATGTACCTCTCCTCCAATATCAATCCAATATGCATTATGACCAGATTGTTTTACTATTGTAAATGGTCCTTCATATTGATTAAAAAACTTATGGTACATATTATCTTGCGGTTTACTTACATGTGTTTTTATCAAGACTTTATCCCCTACTTTAAAATTATGATAAACCTTTCCATTTGTATTTCTTAAGTTAGCCATTTTCCTGAGCCTTTCATATGCTTGTAATCTTTCCTGTTCCACATTTATTTCTGTGGGATATACTGGTATAGATATGAGTTGGTACACTCATTGATTGTTTTACATAGGTATACTTTTATTTAAAGAAAAAAAATATTATATTGGGGTTCATTGCATTCTAATGTTGCTACATTAACTTATACCATACATTTGTTTTTAATAACCATAAATAATGGTTTAGTGTTTAAAAAAATTGTAGTTGCATCTATTTATGCTCTAACTGTTTTTGAAACATTCATAAACACAATTTTATATATTCTTAAAACAATGTTTATATAAAAAAAATATCTAGATTAGCATTAGCTTTCTAGTATTAAGTTGTTGTTTTTTTTAAACATTATATTATCTCACAATAAAAATTTCTATTCATAAACTTTTGAGTTGTCCCGTGTACAAGTTCCAAGTTGCAATCTTTGAGGTCCATCCCTTTACTAGATTTTTTTAAGCACTAGTATTTCTATGCCAAATGAATGTAAAAGGACCTTCATATGTATTGCATAGTTTATGAAACTGGCAATCTCTTTGTTTAGTAATTTTTAATGTGGCATTCTCTACCATGTTCCACATGTCTCGCCTATCTGGGCCATCATGTTGATAGTAGAGTGCATTTAAATGCCGCAGCAAACATCTAAAATGATCATATACTTTGTCATTATCAAAATTTCCTGAACTAGTGTGGTAATTGTGGTGACTTATCACTATATCCTGATAGCTACTATCTAGTTCATCAGTATCTTGTCTGGAGAATACTTTAATTTTATTTTGATGGAGAATATGAGTGTGATGGAATGTTTTTAAATATATACCTAATTCATTTTCCATCTCATTCTCTTTCATGTACTTTTCCATAACACGTTTAAAATATAAGATTGTCTCACATATTGTGAATTTATTAAGGTGGTTAGCCTTAAGAATTTGAGAGCTTAGTTTTACTTGAGATGTGGCAGTATCATCCAACTGTTCTTGTCTCAACTTCTGAGATTCATAATCTATCTCAAACCTTATACTATCTAAGGATGGATTTGTTGAGTGGCTTGAACTCTCTATCTGACTTTGTAAATGTAGATGATCTCTCGATAATGTAGATATTGCATTCATGGGACCAATTAGCTGGGTTGGCATTTGTGTAGTTGATATCAGAATATCTATGTTAATTTTAAAAGGATTATCTTTCATCTCTGGTATTATCTGTTGAGAGAAAATGGACTCTGGGTTGTGGTCATTTATTCCACTAACATTTTTAGCAATAATCTCCAGATCATTCTCGACTACATTTTCTAACTTTTGACTTATATCAGTATTAATAGCCTTTTTTGATCCCAAGTTACTCATATAACTATTTAACTCTGCTATCAATCTACTGTTATTGGTTGCTATCTCTTCCCTTAAATTACCATAACTACTATTGCTGTCTATCTTTGCTTCTAAACTACTACCATTGCTGTTTATTTTAGCCAATTCTTCCCTTAAACTACTGTTATTACTATCATTTTTTCCATCATAGCCTGTAGCATTGCCATCATATTTTTAGTAGTCTGTGTTATTTCAGCTACAGGTATTTGAGTAACTTCATTAGTATTGGTTTCTTCCTGCACCTATAGGAAATGTTCAGATTCAGTTATGGACCCCCCCAGATGCTTGGCTATACAAATCTTCTTTCTCAACAACAGTGGTAGTCATTTCTATTTCACTATCACTATTACTATCTAATTCTGGTAAATGCTTAAAATCCATGTTTAATAAATATTTCTTACTTCTAGTTAACATTAAAATTTTATTTATAAATTTACAATATATTATTTGGTTTTATTAATACAAGTGAATATATATATATATATATACCATAGGGTTTTATACGCCATCATATTTGTAAAACCCTATGGTATATATATATATATATATATATATATATACCATAGGGTTTTATACGCCATCATTTTGCCATTTGCATTTAGTTTAGATTTCCCTTATGTATGTAACTTTTATTTCCAATTTTTAAAAAAAAAAAAAAAAAAAATCTTATCTTTTATTTTCCCAGACTCATCTATTTTAACTATGTTTAATCAATGATTATTTATTTAATGGTTGGTCTCGGCTTATTTCATTATTTATATCCCTCAAATTTCACTTCCCATTCTAAATAATAGTTTTTATTTGATAAAATTATTTATAACAAAAAGAAATATTTATAAATAATTTTATTGAAAAAACCATATGTAATAGTGATACAATTGTAAATCAAAAATAATAGTTATCCATGTTAGTCAGGCAACCAAATGTTCTGATGTGGTTACTGGTGTTGTTAATCCAGCTTAATCAGGCTCCACATGTTGTCAAATAAAAATGTGGAAGAGATTATTCTGTCCTTATGGCAAAATTCCTTTAGCTTGGAACTGAATGTGTCTTCAGGCTTGGGATGAGGAAAGGCATAAGTCAGAAAGGTTGAGAGTCTTGTGGTGACATAATCCCTGGACAGGAAGCAGCATTTAATATTTAAGATTTTGTTCAGGGAAATGTGGCAGTGGTAAGTAATGAAAGTTCTGATTTTGTCATATGCTGGGCAATTATTTATCATATGATCAAAGGTTTCACAGGTTCTATGGCAGTTGTGACACATAGGATCTATATTCTTGAGGAATCTCCTGTAGTGCAGGAACCAGTTTGTCTGGAGTGAATTCAGGTTGATTTTTACGAGAAAGTCCAGGAACCTTGGCTCCAGCTTGAGATGCTTGAAAAATCTGGTGACCACATGATTGTTACCACCTAGGTAAGGAATGGTAGAGTTTTGTGTGGGAAATAGCAGGCCATGAGCATCCCAAATGGAGATTTTTTGTCTGAATACTAGGGAAGAGTGGCCATTGTGAGCGAAAAGGTAGTCAAGTATCTGATTTAGCCAGCTTATCTTTGAAGGTGGAGGTCTGTCAGATGGAATGACTGGTTGTTCCGCTACAATCTGGGGAAATTTCTTTTGTAGGATGTGGATCAGAGAGTGGCACTTTTGGTAATATAAAGAAAACGTAGCATGCAACAACATACCATTATTTTTACTATGTCGCTGCATGCGTTCAATTCCTATGGCTGCTGTTTTACCATTCCACAACAGCCGTGCACAGATTCGGTTGATTTTGGTATTGAAAGCCTTTGTCATGTTAATTATGGTTTAGATAGTAGCTAATCTTTGCCATTACCTTGATATTGAGGAGAGAGATTTTCCCTTGCAGTGATAAATAAACCTTGGCAAGGTTTTTAACTGTGTTGGTGGCGGCTTCAATGATGGAATTCTGTATTTGTATCGACATGGCTTGCGGTGACTTGTATATGGGAAACCCCAAAAAGTTTTGGGGGTCTGCTGAGAAAGGTGATGATATCTTCTTGCCGGTGTTGATTTTCCATGCTGATGACTTGTTGAGGTTGAAGGAAAGTTTGGAGGATTTGGAAAATTTGTTGATTATTTGTATGAGAGGTTTTAGATATTTTTGGGAAGGTAAGGTGACAAGGACATCATCCATGTAGGCAAATGCTTTACAGTGTTTCTTCAGCTGGGGTATATAGATTCCTGGAAGTTCTGCCTCAATCTGTTTAAGAAGGGGGTTTAAGTAGAGTATAAATAGGAGACCGCTAAGTGGAGATCCTTGGGGTATGGATTTTGAAGGAATAAAACCATCTGTAAGGAAACCATTCAGGGAAATGTGGACCAATCTGTTGTTTAGTAGATTGTCCAATATCTGAATGATTTGAGTAGGAATGTCTAGTGCTGAGAGGCAATTGAGCAGGATGTTGACATCTACTGAATCAAATGCTTCAGAGATGTCTAGCTGAACGGCAATGGGTTTGTATAGATTCTTATAGAGGTTATATATATGCAAAAACGACTTAAGATAAAAAAAAAATTTCAAACTAAAAAAAAAAAATATTTTTTTATGAGTTCAATAGCTAGATCTCCTTGGAGACTTGATATTCATGCCCCACGTTGGGCACCAGATGTAATGGGCTGGAGGATTACATAAGAGATAGGGGGAACGCATCTTACTTTGGTTGGACTTTGGGTCTTCAGATAGGATGCAAGTGATTATGCGATGAAATATATAACCTATGATTGTACCTACTTCCAATAGACTAGATCTACCTATTTTTATTAACCTAGATACAATTTGGATCAGTTCATCCAATTCTCACCCCTTTCTAGCCGCGTTATACCACAGTATTCAAACTCGGAGTAATTGCTTGAGCTCTCTTATCAGGGAAGGAGATCACACTAATAGTAATTATTGCACTTCTATATAAGTGATAATTAATTACCAAAAATCAATTAAGCATAAGATATATAAAAAATATGTATGTGCAATATAAGTATATATGTATTAAAAGCTATAATAAATGACTTAAATATGTATGTGTATTTCCTCTATCATAGTAATAATATTAATAGGTGTAAAACTAAATAAGATTATAATGTTTATAATGGGTATGTGCATAATGAAGAACTATAAAGCTGGTGATGGATATTGAAATAATGATGAGTTAGAGACCAGATTAAAATAACAAATTATATAAACATTTATTGATTGACAAATAAAAAAAATATGCAATATGAATAACATTTAAATCTGATATATATAATTTATTTTGTCAGGATGAAATTCTACCATATCGATAACTATAATGATATTAATAAAATAAAACCCTTGCCATAAACCCAATGGTAGAAGTTCATGTACTTGACTAATTATTTACAACAACGAATATGGAAAATTATAATATGTATATGTGATTGCGAATTTAGCTGACTAATTTAAAATGTGTATACAAACATAACAACAATAAAAAGACCTCTGTTTTCTAGATACCTCAATGGTTATAAATCATTGATTCATAAAAGCAATACAAAAGTAAGCTTAATTAATAATAGTAAAAATATATATCATTGTGTTTTGCTTACTTTAAGATAATATTAAAATTTCTTACCTCCTAATTTTGTCAAAAGTCAGTCAGATGGGGCGGTCAAAACTATTATTTTTTTTTTATACTATTAGAGATGATGAAAAATATATGTATATAAATCTAATTTTTTTCCCCTTATTACTCTCATACAGAGTAATTCCAAAATTATACACATTAGCTTCCATTCGTAGAAACAAAAATAATACATAAAATTTACAATAGACAAAATAATAAAACAAAAATTACAATTCTTATCCCATTATGTTAATTAAAGTTCGATAAGTCTTCTGGAAATTGTTCATTTATTAAATAAATTCCTAGGAATGGAGATGAAGTTTTGCTCCCACGAAGAATAGAAGTTTCTTGTCTGAGTCAAAAAATAATAATGTTCTCCAATTATCCTTCTTGGATTTGTTTAGGCATTTTATTTAAAGCAAAGATGGTTTTTAAGTTTCTCCTAAATGGGCAGGTAAAATCTTTAAACTTTCATGGCTTTATCGTTGACGTATTATTACCCCATGGTAAAAACTTTTCAGCAAGCAATCATGATATAAAAATAATATATATTTATTGATTCATTTGCTGCTCAAGATTTCAATGACGATATTATTATTTATCAAAACAATTAT
Source organism: Epiperipatus broadwayi (assembly GCA_028023455.1). Classification (NCBI taxonomy): domain Eukaryota; kingdom Metazoa; phylum Onychophora; class Udeonychophora; order Euonychophora; family Peripatidae; genus Epiperipatus; species Epiperipatus broadwayi. The sequence goes on from JAQFVV010013192.1 coordinate 11,154, forward strand.
TTATTGAATATTACTGCAATGCTTAAATTTAGCTAAAATTGATCTAATCAGCAAATAATTTAAAACTTCTTACTTTCAAATCATTTTTTTCCCTTCAAATGATTGCTTTAAAATCTCAGCTTTTGATCACTTGGATTAATATTTTAAAAAAAATATTTATATATTTGAATTCGAATATTCAGATCCATTTTGTATTCGAAAACTATTTTTTTAAACAGAAAAAAAAATAATAATGTTCTCTCTTAAAAAAAAAAAAAACAGAAGACAATTATAACAATTAATCCTGTGTTTCGGTCGCGTGAAGTTATTTTAAACATTTTAACCTTGACATTTCCTATTGTTTAAATGACATAATATAAATAAATGGGATTATAACTAAAAATAATAATTTATAAATATTTTAAATTCCATTTCTACAAATCTCATCTCCACAAATGGTGCCATGTGTTTAGGTTTAGGTTTTAATTCAGTCATTATTTTTATTTATTTTTTAAGTTTATGTGTAAGTTTCTATTTTATTTTTATAGTCATCCCCAATTATTAATATATAATACCCTTTTATTCCAGTGTTAATATACCTATCTGTTTCTCCCTAGTAATTTAATGGCTTTTATTACCTACTTAAAAATAAAAAGATGTTTATACACATGTATATGTTGGAAAGAAAAAAAATGTTAATATGTCAATTTGCTTAGCAACTTATTGGTTAAGCTAATATATTACAAGGCTCCAATTGGTAGTGTCTTAAATAACTGGATGGTGTGGCAGTTTGTAGCTCATCACTACAATATATAAGGTGTTTTGTTTTGTTTTTTACATAAAATTTGTTTATTATTATTTATTTGAAATTATTTAATTTTTTTTTTTACAAATATTTAATACTTTAATTCTAGATGCCAGAAAATTCGAAAAAATTATTCTCTAGCATGTGCAAGTCTTTATAGATAACAATAAGCTATTGTGAGACACACCAGGATCTGGAATGTTCTAAAAGTGCCATGAAAATGCTGGTATAATAAAAGAGATAGAAATAAAGAACTACTACTACTACTACTACTACTACTACTACTACTACTACTACTACTACTACTACTACTACTACTACTACTACTACTACTACTACTACTACTACTACTACTACTACTACTACTACTACTACTACTACTACTACTACTACTACTACTACTACTACTACTACTACTACTACTACTACTACTACTACTACTACTACTGCTACTGCTGCTGCTGCTGCTGCTGCTGCTGCTGCTGCTGCTGCTGCTGCTGCTGCTGCTGCTGCTGCTGCTGCTGCTGCTGCTGCTGCTGCTGCTGCTGCTGCTGCTGCTGCTGCTGCTGCTGCTGCTGCTGCTGCTGCTGCTGCTGCTGCTCCTGCTGCTGCTGCTGCTGCTGCTGCTGCTGCTACTGCTGCTGCTGCTGCTGCTGCTACTGCTGCTGCTGCTACTGACTACTACTACTACTGCTGCTGCTACTACTACTACTACTACTACTACTGCTACTGCTGCTACTGCTGCTACTACTGCTGCTGCTACTAGCTGCTGCTGCTACTACTACTACTACTACTACTACTACTACGACGACGACGACGACGACGACGTTTCAATAAAGGTTTTATTGATCTCAATGGTTTACATAAGTTTACATCTAGAAAATTTGAAATTTAACATACAATGAATAATATTAGGGTAAACACATATAAATGAATTTAGTGGTTACACTTTGTGGTTAATGGACTATAACAATATAAAAAATAAAAAAGCAAAAAAAATCAGAGTTCTAAAGTTTGAGGAGCTTATTTAGTTTTGTCCGCATGTCACTTTGAATGTTAGTTGTATGATAGTTTTCTTTGCAGCATTCACAGCATTGATGGTTGTTTTAACAATGACCATATTGCTGCATATTAGTGGGGGTGGGTTATTATTTTATCTCTTTTGAATGTGTAGCAGTTTGTTGTTAAATGTAGCTGGGTGTCATCTGGTGTTATTGCCAATTAAGAAAGTACATCGGGTGCACCAGTATGCATATAGAACAAATGTGGCTGCCCTAATGCTAGGTATTGATCTTCCCTGAAAAGCAGCTATTATGTGATTAATGATTGTACCCTGTTTTCTGTAGGTGTTACACATCATCTGTCATGTTTGGTTAAGTGCTACACATTGATAAATAAAGTGGTCCAGTGTCTCTTCTGCTCGATGGCAGAGTCCACAGAAGGGGGCAATAGATATATACATTCTTTTATGATAAAGAAAGTGGGTTGTTGGCAAGGCAATGAGATTGATTTTCATGATAAAATCAAAGTATTTGGGCTCTAGAGCCCATTTTTTATATTTCTTGAGTAGTCTCTTGTTAATTCCTAGCATAGGTTGTATAACATTAGTAACTGCTTCTCTGTTTATTAAACCATAAATATCCCAGTATGAATACTTATGCAAATACTGTTCTGGAATCTTGTCTGTGGTTTTGCATTGGTATATAATGTTGGTGAAAAAAAAACCTTTTGGAGGTGGTCTATCTGTTGGAGTAACTTCTAGCAAGTGGTTAATTTTTGGGTATTTCGCAAGTATTGTGATTATTGAGTTCCTTAACTTTTGTAGATGAAAAATATTGATGTTGTGCAAGCCAAGTCCATTTTTTATTAGGGGTTGGCTAAGTTTTTTTGTGGAAATTGCTACTGTGTTTCTGGCCCAAAGTAGTTTATTATATATGGTTTTAATTTTTGAAATGAACCCCTTTGAGAATGAAATAACCGGTACATAGTAAGTTATTTTGTTTGTGATAAGTTGATTAATTAACTGTACTTTGGAATATAGTGAAAGATATGCCTTGGACAAGAGTTTATAATTTTTGTGGCTTCTTCTTTAAGTTTAATTTGGATATGGCATCTCATTCCTGTAATTCCCATATGAAATGGGAACCCAAGGAAAGAGTTTGGTTTTGATTTGTAAATTGATGTACATGGTTTACCAGTATATAGTGACCAGGCTGTGGTTTTTGCTGGATTAAATGTTAATTCATATTTTTGTGAATATTCTTGTAATATCTTTTGGAGTTGCAGTATTTGTTTTTTTGATGTTAGGAATATGGTAGCATCATCCATATAGGCGATGCATGTAGTGTGCTGTGTTGTGTCTGGTATCTCAATCCCAGTAAATGCATTTTGTATGCTTTTAATAAGGGGATTGATGTAAAATATAAACAATAGTGAACTAAGAGGGGATCCTTGGGATATAGATTTAGTGGGTGTGAAAGATGGTGAGTTTCTTCCATTTAAAGTTATATGGATCTCTCTGTTCAGAAGCAGGTTAGCAATTATATATAGATGTGTTCTAGGAATTTCTGTGTCTTTTAGCATTTTTAGAAGTTTGTATATATTGACTGAGTCAAATGCAGCTTCTATGTCAAGCTGCACTACAATGGGTCCGTATTTTTTCCACTGTTTTACTGTGGCTAGAATTGCTTTGAAGAATAAGGCTGCTTCTGTTGTTGAAGAGTTTTTCTTTGCATATTGTGCTTCAGAGATAAGTGGCATTATATACGGTTCAATTTCATCTTTAATAATTTTCTCCATAATTTTGATCGGCAAAGGTCCCATAGATATTGGTCTGAGGTCTGTAATAGGTGGGATAATTGCTTTCTTTTTATTATAGGGTACTATGGCTATTGGATAGACACCCTCCATGGGTTGAATTTGTTGTGCTAGATGGTTTGCTAACTGACACAAATATTCTGTTGCGAATTATTATTATTATTATTATTATTATTATTATTATTATTATTATTATTATTATTATTATTATTATTATTATTATTATTATTATTATTATTATTATTATTATTATTGCTATTGCTTTTACTTATTCTTCTGCCTTGGTCAGAAAAAAATTCGTTTTACTGTTGCTTTTCATACTGCTAAATTATAAAGAAGGAAAATTCATTATAAAGTGTGCACAAATTGCAAGCATTTATCATTAAAGAGTTAAATTGTCTGAAGTTTCTCAAACCTTTTTGTTTGTTACTAACCAATCTCATTAGCCTGACAAGTCATTGCAAAAATGCATATGTAGGGAAAAGCAATAGATGGACTTCAGATCACTTAACAAAGTATGGAGAGAATTAAGTTAGGAATAATAAAGTGGAATTAAATCAAAGTACATGAATTGTAGAACAAACAGGTATTACTGACTTTATTGAAATAATTAAGAGACTGGAGTAAAGTTGGGCTAGACATACTGCTAGAAAAAATGATAACAAATGGACAATTGGATCCCAAGAAATTGTAAAAGATCTAAAAAGAGATTACATGTGTGGTAGTAGATGAAATAATGAAGTGTTCTGGAGTGATGTGGAAAACAGGCTAGAGATCAGAGAAATTGTATTAAACTTGGAAAGTCTATTGTCCTGCAGTGGATGAATAATATTTGAAAATTATACATATATTATGTGACCTTTAGCTTTGGAAAAAGCTAAATACCATGTCAAATTTTGTGCCAAAATATCTAAAAGAAATTTATTTATTTCAATTCTGTCATTAGTAGATTTTTATTAATGCTTCATAATGCCATAATTTTTGCATATAAAAATTACTATATTAATATTTTATCTGTTGTACAGCTGTAAAACAAAATTTACACAACTTAAATATAATAGTTTTATGTATAAATAAATATTTATCATAGTAAAGTCTCTAAATTTCTAAATAGCTGGTAATATAGATGATAAATAATGCACTTTCAAGTTAATAATATTAACTTATTCTTAATTTAACTGTTAAAATGTTTCAAAACACTTGTATTAATTTTGAGATTAAGAAACCAAATTCAAATTCTATATTTTGGTTTGTTGGTACTTAAATTAAAATTATAATATTTTCTTTTAATTCTAAAACATATTTTAGTTAAATATTTTAAACTGATTTATAGAGAAAGAGTTTAATAAAACTAATAATTAAAGATATAATTTTAAAGCAATGGATAAATGAATGTTGAATGAATGAATAAATATATTTATTTAACATTATTTATTTTAAAATATTCTTTAATATAGTTTTAAAATTTATATTCTGAGAAACTTGTCTAGATTTAAGCAATGATAAATAAATGAATTAAATATCTGTAATATTTATTTATTTTTTAATACAATGTAAATTTTATTATGTAATATTTTATTTTATTCTGGTGTATGTAATTTTAAGTAATTATTTTATTTGCAACAAGCAAGTGTTTTTAATTGTCTAGACAAAAATTGGTTTACTTTTAAAAATTAAAGAATAATTGATTAGATTTTTACTTGACAACCTTCCCTAGTTACATTAAAGAATTCAAACCAATTAATGAAAGAGTGAAAAGGTTAAAAGATTAATTTTAAGTATTGTAAAGTGAACACATAACTGCTATTATAAATGGGTGATTGTTAGCTGCTCAAGGTCCTCAATCAATTTTAATTTTATTTTTATTTGTAGCAGTTGAATTTTAAAAGTTTAACTTTATTTAAATTTTATTATTTTATTAGCTTAAGTATGATAAGTTAAATTACGATATTTAGGCACAATTATCTAAATTAAAACACCAAAGGCACTTAAATCTTTATTTTCCAGCCAGCTTTAATGATAATACCATTCAATTATTATAATGTTTAAAATACTACTTTTAAAAATTTTAGCAATGGGAGATTTCAACAGTTATTATTATTGCCATTATAATGATGTTTAAGAACTATTGTCAATTTCAAGACATGCAAGAACAACCATTTAAAATTTGCTACATTGTATTTAAATTTCTTAATTTCCTGATATTTTACTTAAAACACCTTTCCAGAATTTATTTACTTTTAGTAAGTAATATTTACTAAGGCTTTAACCTCAAGCATATGCATGTAAAAATGCGATATTAGAGACCTCTACAGGTCTTAACCACAAGCTTACACCTTGGAAGAAAAGAGGGAAACCCCAAAGAGGGGAACCCTTCTTTACATCCAAGGCATAATCTTGTGGGTTCCTAATATCGAATTTTTACACACATATGCTTGAGGTTAAAGTCTTAGTAAATATTACTTACGTAATCAATGTGCATTTAAATAAATTTATAATTACTTTTAGTAAAGAACTTTTAATTCAGGATAAAGGCATATGATGAGTATGTTTATCAAACATTTTAAAATAATTTATTTTAAGTCTATAAAAGATAATATTTAATTTTATAATAATAATAATTTACTTCAATGAACAATTTATTTGTGCTATATTCTAATAAAAGACATTATATTGTTTATTAGAAATGAGCATGAAAGAATTGATTTTTTTATTACTTCTGCCTTTAACTTCCCATAAAATGTTTAATAAATATTGGATGAAATTTAAAAGTTTTCACTTGTTAAAAATGAATTATAAAATATATTTGCAAAAATTCCATTTTATATTTGAATGTATTTAAATGACTTTTTCTGCATTAATTATTTTATAAATGCTTTCAATAATATTTTAAATCCTGCAAGTTTTTTTCTCCCCAAACATTACTATGGAGACCACTGTGGTCATAAATATGACATTTAAAATAATTATTTTTCTCCTATAAATACATTTGTGATTTTGGATAAATATAGTTTAGCAGAAATACTCTCCTGAAAAATATTCTGATTATTATTAAAATTTATGATAATTTTTTTTGATTGATTAATCTGAAAACTTAAAATTAAATACCACTGAACTATTATTTTTTGAAATTTAATAAATATATATCATAATTTAAATTTATGGATACTTGTTTGAATAGCCATAAATTTAGCTTATTATTTGTTCGCATATTCTCTGAAATTTTAATTAAGGATATCTAGAAGCACTTTCATATTTCATAATTTATATTCTAAATTTTGATATTTGAACAATATTGCATATTATGTTGAATATATTTGCTCTCCATAAGACTTTGCCAAATTTGCCTATTCATGTTCCAGTCTAATGGTTATTGAAAGAAAAAAAAACTGAAGAACTTTATTTAATTTGAATGGTAATGGTTAAGTATCCTTGTATTATGATTTTGTATACCAAGTTTTCTTTCAGAGGCATATTATTTTCATAATTTTGTATATGATATATTTTAAGTTAAAGTTCTCAGAGTAATAATTTATCATAATTGCATATTTTTAAATAGTATGTATGTTTCTAATATTTATTTTATGCTTATTAATTGCCTAATCTTAATTTAGCCATAATAGGCATTAGTTATTATTATCATCTTTCACATTAGTTAGCTATAGTATTATGTTGAGATGTACAACTTAATCTCTCCCTATTTAGGAATGCTTATGCTAGCATGTTTAGAGATAGTAGAATTGACTTTCTTTTATCATCTTGCTAGCTTATTTTAAGAGATGGTGGTATTAGTCTCTCTGTTATTGACTTGCTAGTATATATTTTACAAGATTAGATCTTTTATTATTTATCATTTTACTAGTGCATATATGCTCATTTGCATATATTATGGAGATAATAGCTTAGACTCTCTATTTTAATCCAATTTCTATTTGATATTTTATCCCTAATGAGCATTCTCATTATTTTTCTTGATTACTGATAGCTATGCCATAATGCTTTTACTTTGCCTTACTTTATTATTTGAAGATGGATTTTTGTTTATAGTTTGTAGTATGTTTAGTAAAGCTTTTGTAATATTTTACCATGACTTTACTTGGTATTTTAATGGTTTTTATCAAGGTATTGAGGACATTCATTCTTACCTCTATAACATTCTTGGTTGGCATAGATGTGAATGATTCTTTGTAGATGTGTAAGACCTATATTTAAGCTTTGCCAATAATGATAACAAAATATGATCAATAATTAATTTTAAATTTGTTAAAATTTAGTATAAGCATGAATAGACAAAATATGGCTTTCTTATCGCAGGATTGATAAGCAATTATTATTGAGTATTTAAACATTCATAAAAGGGACAATACTTATATAAAGGTTATTATCATTGTGTGAATGCATTGAAAAGTGAGAACTTTTTAATAATTAAACAACAGAAAGTTTCTTTTAATCTTCTGGATTATTTTTCTTTAATCCAATTGAATTTATTTTATAAAATGTGATGTAAAATTTTAAATTCTTTCTGTCATAAATTTTGAGGAAATAATGTTGTGGAAGCCTTTGGCTTTGTGGACTGAAATATGGGGTATTTGTAATTTTGTACTTATTTTTCTGTAGAATAAATATTTGTTTTTTATTTAAGAAATTTTTCATAGTTGTTTATTCATATCATTCTACTTATCAACCAGAAATCATTCCACTTATGAATAAAATTGAAGCACTTAGAAAATATTATAATTTATTTTAAATGTATTTGCTAAAAGTGTATATGAACATTGAAGTTAATATTGAATTATTTAAATATTAGAATTGCATCTAAGAAATATGTATTTTTCTTAATAAAAAATTAAATTTGGTTTATCATTTTTGATTACTTTAACTATTTTGATTTGCTTATTTCAAATCACTGTGCATATTTATTTTAAAACTATTTTCATATTTGAAGATCATATTTATTCTCTGATAAAATTTAATTTACAAGAATTTGTTCATATTTAGGAGATGTTTAGGCAGATTTATTCTAGGATATTTAGAATGGCTATTAAATCATTTACTCATTCTTAATATCTGATTGTAATCCTAGATTATTCATTATCTTATTCAAAAACTAAGAGTTCATGTTTGATTTATTTAAGTTAGCAATAGTATTATTATTATCATAATTATATTAAGACATTAGCTTATTTATTTATTGTTTAGGATTTCATTCAGTAATTAATAAGTCAGAAGAGTCAAAAAGAATTTATTTTACAATTAAATGAGATTATTACTTTGAGATTCTCTGATTTGTTTCACAAACCATATTATTTAAATTTATTTTAATAATGAAGAAATTACATTCTAAAGTTGGATCTTAAGTGGCATAGATTTTCAATGAACATTTTAAATTTTATAAAAAATAAATAATGTTTTTTATATGATCAGAACAATGAGATGCTTAGAATATACTAAAGAGATGAATTAAAAGGTAGTTGTAGTAGATGTTTATAGAAGAAATTTAAATATAACCTCTATGGCATATATTCACAATATTAAAAGGTTTTTATGTACATTAGAGTAAGTTGAGATTTCTTTTTCTCTTGAGTTATTAGTGATATTACTTTGTGTTTTAATTATATTTTATTATAATGCATACCACTATATGACATTTATAATATAAACACCCTAAGATTAGCTTATATTTTGTGCAGTGTTGTTGTTATTGTGATTCATTTTGTTAGATCACCATCATTTCATAGGTTACAATTTTGCTTTCCCATCTTGTTAAGTTTCAGTCAACTGGCTGGAAGGATAGATTGATCAGTTGTGGCTGGCTATCAATCTAATGCTTGAATATCCTAGCATCTCACTGAGGAAGTCAATTTTTTTATATATATATATATATATATATATATATATATATATATATATATATATATATATATATATATATATATATATTGTAACCTAGTGTTATTGACACTTGGTTTATTTAGCATTGTTTCCACAGGAAAACAATGCTATCCTTTCTAGGAAATAAAAAGTAAAATAATAATAATATTAAGTGATTAATAAAATATGCTATTTACTCACTTTAACGTGTTTAAGCAAATAACTAAAAAATTTAGTAATTTGATGTATTTTGAAGAAGAGCATGAATAATTTAATTAAAATGTTACAATAAGAGCAATTTAATATAGTATAAGCACCTATCATAAACAGTAATTGATTTTGGATGGGTGAGGGGAGAGTAGATGAATGTCTTGTCATAAAGCACAATACTTCGATAATTTATTTTGTAGAAAATCATATTTAAAAGAAATATACATCACTAATTATTAATTGAGTATATTTATTATTTTTCATTATTTGTCAAATTACTTTGTAATTCATTTAAATCATATGGAAAAATATATGACTGTATAAGTTTTTTTTCCTTTCTTTGTTTATGTTATAATTAAATGATTATTTTCTGTAAGAGTGCTAAAACAAGACCGCAAAATTTGAAGAAAGTTTAGTCTGACATTAGGTTTACAAGGAGGAAGCAGTACTGAAATTCGGTAACAAATTTTTATTATTTTTATTGCAGAAATAAATATAAGTCAAGTAAATTTTTAATAATATCATGCGTGGCTAATCCTATTTGATAAGATATTCTGTTTTCTGGTGCCATCTACCTATTTTAAAAGCTTTTATACGCAAAAATGTACTATCTTATGCTAAAGTTCAAAATGACCGTATTGACTACAGCAATCACGGAAAATGTCATTATATTTAAAATAAGTAATATGAGTAATTTCCAGGAAATAATCAATGATTTGTTAACTTTACCTTATTTAATTATCTTTTCATGGTATAAAAGAAAAATTATAATTAAAAGACATATTATAAAAGCCAAGGAAAGTTAACTAGAAAATTTCGCGCTCTTTCTAAAAGAAATTGTCTGCTTTGAAAAACAATGTAAGTTCCCCATGTTAAAATATGTTTTATTCACTGAAAATTATCTAGAAATAATATTAATGATAAAGGATTTTACTTATGCACCTGTATATTTTTAAAAAGAAAATATAAATTTTCTCAAGGCAAATATCAGAAAATTTGTAGTGTGCATTTTACGGAGAATTCATTATTAAAGAAAAATTACAATTCCTAGAGTAGGAATAAAAACTACAAACATTAGTGACTTAATTATAACCATAATATAATATGTTATATTATACATCAATTTGAGTCGGTAAAACTTTATATCCAGATCGGAAGAGCAGTCGTTATAATAATAGTATTTTGGAAAAATTCGCGCATTATTTTATTCATAAGCCAGCTAGCTAAAAATGATACGTATCGCCAATAGTAAAAAGAAAAGAATTGTATATGTGATCGTCTATTGTCAAATATTCGTCATGTTAAAATATGTATTGTTTTCTTGGATCCCAAAATTATATCAGTTAATTCAAGGAAGAGTTAACATCCAACGCTGCTAGGTTTTTCTTTGCCTAATTTATTAAGTGCACCAGAATGGAGGCAACTTTTATAGAAATGAAATAATAAAATGTGTTTCTTATTTTAAATTTGCTTCATGAACTACGAATGAATCAAGTTCTTCATCTGGATAAATTGCCCAATGGAAAACATTTTTCTAGGGAGATAATAAGCACTTGTTAAGTAATGATTTTTTTTTACTAATTTGTAAAATTATGTGTATTTTTTTTTTATATCAACAGGTTAAAGGCTGTATAGTCAAGTAATATTTAAATGACCTTGTAATCATAAAGGTATGTTTTCCTGTAATTATTCTAGGTTAAATTTATATTTGACATGGAAAAATTTTTTTTTTTATAAAATGTGTTTACTTATGATATGCAATTATGGGTATAAATTTATATGTTAGATGCGTAAAAGAAGAAAAATTTAGATACTTAATAGGTAAAATATCTAGTTAAAATTATCAGAAGAAATTAAAGAGAAGTGCTATACAGGATATTACTTATTTAAAGTTTGAAACAAATTTATACTATGTTAATTGAGGAACTTATTCCCAATTATTCTTTATTAACGCATTCACTTAATTTAGTTCAAGATACTATACTACCAATTACTTGTTGAATGTTTCTTTGGCAAAGGTGAAAATTATTATGGTTTATTCTGTGTTATCCATTGATTTCAGACGTTGATCTAAGTATACCTGGAACATAAATTTAGTGTAATTAGTGTATTTGCTTGTCTTCGATATAGCATTGGTATATGTAAGATTGCATAAGTAATAATTGTAATGTCTTTATTTGTGGGATGGAAAATGATCTCCCCAAAAGCTTTATTTTCCATGAGGGGAATAGATAAATCTAGTATTCGGTATGTTTATACCAAGTGATCGCTTCTCAGAGTTAGGACGATCAGTAATTTATATCGTATTTAGTGTATTTCATTCATTAAAACCAGGGAGGATTATAATTGGTGTGTGTTCCTATTATGCCCAAATAAGAGGCAAGGAACCACCAAAATATTTTAATGTAGTAGTTAACTCTACAGACCTTCGGTGTTATTCCATATTTCTCATGAGAAAATAGAGATAATTTCACCACGGAAGGTGTTGAATATTGTGTTTTGTTTAGAAAGTTATGGCAAGATAACGGATATATTGGAGGTTAATTCCTCACGATCCATTTAGTATAAATAGCGTGCTAGTATATATGATCAATTCTGGATTGTGCGGCAGAATATTGCTGGTAATCCACAGTAAGTCAATGGAGAGAGTAAGTTTAAAATTGCGTGATTTAGAAATTTTTATTTGCCAATGGAGGGTTCAAATACTAGGTTTAATTCGGGTTAATGATTAAGTAGCACTCATAATATAACTTATACTGAGGAATACAATGTGTATAACAACTTCAGTTGTTATTAAGGTAAATATTAAAATAATAAGTGTAACTTCTGATAAATAACCCATAAATTATAATAAGTTATCTAAAAAAAAAAAAAAAACTATCATTTAATTAAAGATATGATAATAAAAATCGTTTGTAGCATTGCCTAGAATCAGATTATTTTTATTTTAAAACAAATAGTTAGTTAATAAAGTTAAGCAGCCGTTCATATAAGATACACTAAATGGATGAGTTGATGTATCGATAATAATATTTATTTTTTTTATATATTCAATTTGCATAAATGTAAAAGAAGATGAAGAAGTAGTTCGAATCCAGGTCTAAAAGTATAGACGAATTAATGTTAGTTATATTTTTGTTTTATCATATGGGATCGAATAAATTGTATATGTTTGTTTATTATGTTAATCATAAAGGATAGTTTTGTTAAACTGTAATAATAAATCAAATCTTGTTAAAATTTAATAATAAATTATAGTCTTATTACAAGTTGTTTTGAGTCATTTTTCTTGTGTGCTAAATAAAAGTGTATTTGCATAATACTTGCAATACTTTTCTTGAGTCGAAATCATTTATGAAATCTTAATTTCAATACACCAGATAGACAATTGTAAGCAGATCAGAATATTTCAGTATATTTTAATTTAATAAGAATTATTTGTGGAATGGAAACTTCAGACCAAGCATTTTATTTTAGTGTGTGTAAAATCACTTTATTCCCAAACTATTAGCTTTTGTGCACATTATTTCGTACACATTTAAGTGAAGTGTCTAAGTAATAAATCTTAGTTAAATTATTGTGTTGTCATGGATAATGGAAGGACACAAAAGCACCCTTGTCTTTTCATCATTCCGACTGAGATTCTGGATAAAAAGGGCTGTATTATTCAAAATTATGCGTTGTTATTAAATATGGTTATCATCTCGTTAAATATTATAATAGTTGATATGTGGATGAAGACACCTGGAATTTAAATAAGGTAAATGTTTCCTATAGCCGACCAGAATGTCAGTCATATGCGACAACACAATACTGCCGAGCATTTTTCTTTAAAAATAGCAGAGAACCCTGAGATTAGTGTCATTATTATAAGTGCTCTTAAATTAAGAATTGATTCATTATGATCAATATTACAAGCGTGGCATGGCTTAAGAGATTGAAACTTCTGATTGTATAATAATAAAATATTGAGATCATATTGGCAAATTAATGAATGTTTTATTTTAGTCAGTAATATTAACAATGACATGAAATCATCATCATCATTGTCGAACAGTGCAAGTACTTACAGCTCAGAGAATGTGTTTTGGATAGAGAAAGAATGTTAGTTATTCTAAATTTTCCTTTTAAATTTATTTTATTAATGATAATTTTTTTTAATTCTATCTCTGTCTGAACTGCATATCGCTGTAGCTGAATTATTATAACTAACCAAACGTCGAGCTATATTAGATAAAAATATAGGGTTTGCTACCCGAATCATAGACGGAATCGTTTGGGCTTTCCGAAGTGATTTAATAAATTTGGAAGTCATTCGTTTACTAGGTTAGATATATATATATATATATATATATATATATATATATATATATATATATATATATATATATATATATATATATATATATATATATATATATATATATTGTAACCTGGACCTCTTTTACTGCCAGGTGATGAGAATATAATATTAAAAAATACTATTATTCGAGACACTCCTTTTCTGGAACACGGGCTATACTCAGTGGGGTTACAATAATTTTAAAATGATACTACAAAGACCTACAATAAGATGGATGAAAAATCAAACAATACTGCAAATAATCATAGCATAATAAATGATTTGGAATAAATGATAGAGAGGAAATTTCTACTCTTGCAAAATATTCATCACACTCAAACTCTCATAAATTATATTCTCTGAGTAAAATAAATCTATACTTAAAGAAGTATTTTCTAGTAAATCCTTCTCTTCTAATATTTCAAGAATATGGTAATACTCTTATCATCATTTCTGAATAGCATGATTAGACATATTTAATTTATGAAAGATCACCACAAAAGGTATTTTTTATAGCACATGGAATAAATAAGGAAGTCTTATATTATACTACCAATATTTGATATTAATGACATAAAAATTGGATAAATAACTGAAAATAACAAGAATAAATAATCTCAGGGGTCCTACTGTGACTTTTGTAAATTGTTTTATCATATAATTTTGCCTATTAAATAAATAAATGGATAAATGAATGAGTGAATGACATCCTGACTGACTATAAGAGGCAAACACTTCTTTTGTAGGAACTGATTTCTACTCCTAAATAACAATACTCATTAAAATTATATAAAAGAATATTTATTCTAATATCTAATTGCCTAATTAAAATATTTTAAATTTAGAATAGTCATAGCCTTTTACTTAGGATATCACTCAAGATTGTAGAAAGACAAGGGTGCTTTTTGTGTATTTCTATCCTCCCACAAACACTCTTCTTAAATAATTAAATGTAATTAGACCTTGAAATACAATAGTCATTCAACATCTAAATAACTTAATTGTGTGCAGTCTGAAATAATATAAATAATATCCTGAACTGTCAAGAAATCTTCATTTTCATATTGTGCAATCTTCCTTCTTAGAAGATAAACATAGTTGAACTATATCTTAATGTAAAATATTATTATTCATATCTTCAAATGTTTAACTATCTGTTATCTTAATTTCATTTAGAAATCACAATTATATGCCTGACTTTATTTTTATTTCTGTCAATATTGGAATATTCTGAATATCATTAACTCAATGAAAATAATAAATATTGTGAACCCAAGACAATAGCATATAAAAAAAACAGAAACTATTTTTTTTTTTTGATAAAACAAAATTCATACAAAGCTTGGAATTATTGCCAAGATTGCACTGTTAAAAATGTTTTCTTGATTATAAATACTATAGCAACATATTTTAGCCTTGTGAACAGTCTAACCAAGCTTTTGAAACAAATGATTTTTTTAACAAATCAACTTACTAAACAATATTAATAAAAGATGTGAGTTAACAATAGCTAACACTTATACATCTTAATTCCACTAGATAATCCCCTAAACAATTTGGGTCTTATAAAATTAAACAATCATACTGGTTTATCAATAGCTCAGTAACATAATTTTATTTAAATTACTTATTTTTCAAAATGATAATTATTAATAATCTTTGTTAATGGCCTGACTTGCTAATAATTTGAATTATGAGTGAAATAAATTTAAATCAATTGCTGGCATAATAAAATTAATATCAGATTAAAATAAATGATCTCATATTGCTTAATATGCTATACTATTAAATGACTGAATAAAAAAAAGTATTGATCACTCATCAGAAGTCATGTGTACACATACTATTAATAAATTATTGTCCACATAATACTGATAACACCAACATATTTAATGTAAATAACTTATGCATCCATCTGTGAAAATTCTAGATGAATAAAACAATTGCATAGAATATATAAATTGCTCTTAATGACCATATGCTTACAAATAAATATTTAAAACCATTATTTCTTGTTGGTTTGCTTGCAGTGATTATAATACCATAGTAACACAATACAGACATCATTATACACCTCTTAGCACTAAAACAACAAAGTGCAACCTGAAGAAACTAAATCCTTCAAAAACTGACATCATTGTCATAACACATCTAGATCACAAAACAAAATCATCTACCATCTTGAAAAATAGATTTAAATACATCATGAGTGATAGGCCAAAGCATATGCTCAGCAGAGCTAAACAATATGATTCAATAAATAGTTGGTGACTTTCAATGCCATATATAAGGCTACATATGTGTGGACCTTGTCACAGCACATAAAGGAAAATGGGAAAACACCAAGAAATATAGTCCTGTCTAAGGATTTAAGTATCTTTAAATACGTGATAATAATTCTGAGAGTAAAGCACTATCAACTCATGGAAAAGCATATAATAATGGGGGAACTTGTCCCCTCCATAAGGCACAATAATAAACATGGGAAAGTATGGCCTAACATTATGAGACCATTCAATACCATAAACCAAACAATGATAAGATACTAACTTAATACTGTAAGTAAAGTAATATTCAAATTTAAACTATAAGAAACTATAAGCAATGTCTGAAACCAACAATGTGAAATTAAGTCAAATGACTGTGAAATATCAATTTAAAAAATTAATAGCATATAAAATTTTGGCATAAAGTAACAATGCACACATGTATGGAATATAAAATATCAAATTTATTGACAATGAGTGGACACAATTGATAAAATAAACAAGAATGTGAGAATAATAATTCTCAAGTGCATGAAAATATTAGTGGTTATTGCTATTATTGCAATTATGCAACATATCAAAACTTTTGATAATTACTTTAGCTGTTTTAATATTTATATTTATAAAGCACATACTCATTACTTAAAGTAATATTTATTAAGGCTATAACCTTAAGACTATGTGCCTGAACAAATGACAGTAGGGTTGCACTTGTCTTTTAAATAAATCTTGTGTTAAAGATGCAAATTGCAGAGGTCCTTACTGTTATTTTTTCAGGCACATAGTCTTAAGGTTATAGCTTTAATAAATATGACTTTAGATGTTTTACTAATAAATGAATGAAATATCATACATTTTAAAATAATAATTATGAGAGATGAATATCTCTGCTGACTCAAAATATATAGTTTGGTTGCCCAGCAAATACCACCGCATGTAATAAAAATATTTACCTGATAATGTATAGAATATCTACACTATCTGATAAACCCATTAAAATTAAAATACATGAATAAATTACCTAACACAATTATAATACTAAAATAGTATTATTGAGAATATAAAAAAATACAAAAGAAAAATATTGCATAGATTTTTTTTTCATCAAACACAAACACCATAGTTCATTAGTAAACTTTCTTCATAGTGGGCAGTCTGTTAAAGGCATAAAATACTCCTTCAATTGGTAAATTGTACTGTAAAGCTTCAAGTCAAAATATAATATTCTATGTTTTTAAACATGGCAAAAGATTTCCAAACACAATATAGTATAATAGTTTTTAATACTAAATTAGTTCTAGAATTAAACACATTTTAATACTATAAAAAATAATAATTAAACATAAAGCAGTACACCAGCAAATATGGGAATAACAATGTTGGAATGCAATGATTTGTTCTACTTATTATATTCTGGGATCTTCTGGGTTTGTTTAACTAATAATGTATCTTTATTTTTCTTCTTTTAAAGAAGCACATTTTAAACTTTTAAATTATTTGTCATATCATAATCTTTTAGGTTTCCACTTCAATAATTTCATTTAAATATTATATAAAGCATTAGTTAGCAACAAATATACAGCATGTCAAACATCTTTAGCAATATTTCTGCTAACCCTATATGCATTTGTTGACAAATATTTTATTCACATTCATCAATGACCAAATATATGCCACTATTCCCTAGAAGCATTTAAATTAATACTAAGAAGATTAGATGTCTTAAATATTCTCATGTATATTTTCTTTATGTAATTCTTGCAGTGTTAATTTCAAGTTTCTCCTGTGAATATTTAACTTGATAACATTAGCATGGAAATTATTATAAGAATAGTGAAATTTCTCCAGTATATTTCTTTTATATATGAAGAATTATGTTAAAATGTAGCCAAATTCAATTAAAACATTTTAAAATCATTCTTAAGATAACAGTTCTTTTAATAATTATCATTTTTATTGTTTATCAGGTAAAAATTAATATAACACATTCTTAAACTTAATTCATAGCTTAATAGTCAGCATTTTAATTTTCTCCTTTTTAAAAAATAAATAAGCAAATAGACAAAACCAAAAAAATGGTCCACATATATTTTACAATAACCATAATTAAACACACCACCTGCTTCTTGTTGAAATACATTTTGAAGTTAAATTGAGTAAATTTACTTAAAATAGTCATAAAGTTTCTCTGTAGCATTATGCAATAATCAAGAAAGTTTAAATTGAGATTCAATAACAAAAAAATTAGATACCTGTATGCTTAGCAGTGCATTATAGATTTAAGGATGATTAAGTTTAACATTTAACACTTTTAGATAAAATAATTGTAAAAATTTAACACTTTTAAAATGTCAGTGGGATGCAGCTTAAGTCAGAGAGAAAGGAAGAGACAGAGCGATCCAGCCCTCAATCAATAATATGTATCTTTTTATTGTCTTTTATATATATTTTTTTTACAGCTGTCAAATTCTAATTAATGACCAATAAAATGTAGATTATTTTTTTAAATCTTACCTGCAAGATAAGTAAATCAGTAAAATCCATCATTTTAATCTAGATATTTTCAAAATTACATGTGGACTAACAAACTTAATTTGAAAAAAAATTAAACAAAGTTTCTTATTTAGTAAAAATGATATTATAATAAAAATAATAATTAAACCTTATTTGTTTATTTACTAATTGAGTTTTGTTATAATATTTATTAAAGTTTGAATTAGTAAATATTTTATCCATTATAGGTTTAACATTAACTAATGTTATAATTATTTTCATTTTATGAGTTTGATTAAAAAAAAATAACTATTTTATTAATTACTTAATATAATAATGTGGGTTTAATAAAATTTATAATTAATTATATAAGTAAGTTTATCCATCCATGTACACACAAGATACATTAGTGAAGGAAATGATGTTTTAAGCTTTAAACATAACTTATTAATTACTTCTTTAAAGAACTACTTTTAATTTATTACAACTAACAATATTTAAATATTAATTATTATGAGTTTTGATCTTTTTTTAAACTTATTATTATTATTATTATTATTATTATTATTATTATTAATAATAATATTATTAATAATAATAATAATAATAATAATAATAATAATAATAATAATAATAATAATAATAATAAAACTTTTTGAATAATTTTGAAAGTCTATATTTTATCTACAATCTTGGTTCTTTGAGGAATTTGATGCAAGGATTGGGTGTTAAGATGGCTGAATGTAATCTTGCTTCTCTGATATGCAGATTTGACCTTACATTATCTAGTAGTTAAATGCTCACTTATTTAAAATAATCATAACAAACAGATGAAGCATATCAACAGTTCTCAGCTTGTGATATTATTATCATTTTTCTCCAAGGATTAAGATAGACAGTTGTTTGTTACATTTTTATTTACAACTGTCAAACTCACTCCACTCATAATTTTGAAACTATCCAACCCAGATAAATACAATAATTCTTATTACTAATCATTTACTGAACTAGAGATTATCTGTAGCACAGATATAAACTTTAAATGTCAAACATTAATATATCTTTTTTTAATTTTAAACATACACACACATGGAGTTATTTGTCTTTCTCTTTCCCATATGTAATATATTTATAGATGTATTAAACAACATCCATACTTCCCCATTTTTTTTTAAATTCATATAAATAAAGATACAGTAAAAGACATATGAGCCCCAAGGTGCATTTTGTGCTGAACCAGTACTCATCATTGGCCCAGGTCATCATCTCTCATATATATCTCTATTACATGAAGAGTATGTATCTATAGTAAATTGTTATATTTTATTTACAACTGTCAAACTCACTCCACTGACAACTTTGACACCATCCACCTTAGATAAATACAATAATGATTATTACTAATCATGTTATATTTCTTTCTTTATATATATATATATATTGCATTAATAATTTTCTGACTGAGAAAATTTGGCAGATAATAACAAAGTGTGTAATAAAACTTTGAACCATTTAACTTTTTACTGATGCATCTCAGTAATGAAAAAAAATATTTTGCCAATCTAGTTGGAAGCATAAACAGAACAAGAGTAACAATAATAATATATTAATGATCCCTCTTTGAATTTTGTTATTTATTACATCAACCTTTCTTTAGTAATTTCGTTTATCTAGCTTGCTTATTGTTAGCTATAATATTTGTGCACCAGGTTGTAATTCCTCTTCAAACATTTATAGTATCCAAGAGACAGCATCAAATATAAAATAATAAGCTAGATAATTTTAAATAAACTTTAAAATACATTTAAAAAAATATACAAATTAGTTCTCCTTTTTTAAAACAAAATAGCCCCAGCACATCTTTAGTTACCTTTTATAATTAACCCGATTATTAATAGTAATTTCATATAAATCAGTTATCTTTTCAATTAATAATTACAAATGTGTAAACTTTCCTTAAATGAACCGTAATTTACCTATATGCACTGACATATTTCTTAATTGTTTTTTTATATTTATATTGCATTCTTGATACAAATGTAAACAAAACTTCAACTTTAGGTAAATTAAAATACTAACAAAAATTGGAATTTTTTTTTAAAAAAGTGAACTGTAGCTTGTATCAAAACTATTTGTACATTTAAAATAGAGATACATATAGATAACTAATAAACTTTCCTTCTTTTTTTTACACCCTTTAAAAAAAATTTTTATTTAGTTCTTTAAGGATTGAACTGGCTAATCCTTACAGAATGCACTTATATTTAATACAAATGTGTGGTTATAATCCTAATTATTTATGCTAATAATATTACAATAATGATACTCATTAGTAATCTTTATATGTAAATTTTTATTGACCATATACATTTTTTGACAATTGTCATATAAATTGCTATAAGAGATATACATGTTGAAACAAGATATAAAGCACATTTTTATTTCTATATGTAAAATACTTTGAATTTTTATAATGCTAATTTTGTAATAATAATTAACAAACTTTTATTGATTATTAATAATAATATTCACTATTATTGAAAACTTATTAAATTAGTTAGTATTTTATTAATTTTAAATTAAATACTATATTTTTTGGTTTTTAGACTCGTAATAATGTATCAGAAAGACCATCTGATTTACCAGCCACCAGCCAACCTTTACTTCGGAGAACAACCTCGGCTATTCAAGAGTTCTTCAGCAGTGGATCTTCTCCAACAGAGCCAGATGAGGTACATTTAATTTTTGTCATATATAAATAAAAATATATATCTCATGCTTAATATATAAATATAAATAATGTTGAATGTTATATATATATGGTGGTCACCCATCATTCATAGTTAATATGATGAGCATGTGTTGAGTTAAACGATTGTTTAAAATTCTTTTAAATAATTTTATAGTATTATATTTTTTGAATGTGTAGGCAAGGGTGAGATATATAAAAGCATCATACTTGGATTATATAAACAAATAAAGATAAATAAAATCTATAACATTTATTAAAATAAATTTTAATAGAACTAAATCCATGAAAGAGTGGTTAAATTAAAGCAAAAGAGCTTGAAATAATTATTTATTTTTTTAAAAAATAATAGTTTAATAGATTTGTAGATAACAAAAAATGAATTTATAAAATGTGGTTTTATGTTTTATTTTATTTTTATTTTGATTACATCTAAGAAAAAAATCTAATAAGCAAAGTAAATACTTTTCATAGGTTTTACAAATAATGTATATATAAACTTAGTTGTAATAATCTTATAATAAAAGAATACATAATAATAAAGAAATAAAAATATATATTAAAAATAATGAAAAGAATATAAAACAAAATAAAACCAAAACAAAATCATAAATTGTATACATATTAAAAATAATGAATAGAATATAAAACAAAATAAAACTAAATCTAAATCATGCATCATATACATGTTAATAATAAATGCAATTAAAAGTTAACAAAAAATCTTCCATTTATTATGTATTTTAATTACTAATTGATTGTTTATTTTTAATTTAAAAGAATTTGTAAAAGAGATTAAAAGAAGGAGGCATCACATTCTTTTATTGGCACTGAACTGGAAAATTAATAAAAAAAAATCAGGGTAGCTCTAATTAAACCAATATATCACATGATCACCATTTCTTATGCTTTCTCATAACTGTTATTAAAATATGCAAAACCCACCATACAGTAGTGCTCTAATTATTGATAAGAGCAGTAAAAGCTTTTTACTTTATGAACCATAATATGGCTGAAAATATATCATTGTTTGGAAAAATATATATTGCTGTGATTTATCAAATATCAATCATCCTCTCTAGAAACAGAAACTTATGCTTTATGTATTATAATAATTATTTGGTAATACAGTCAGAGAGAATGCATTGTTGAATAACTTAAAATATACAAGCTCACCATAATTAAGTAGCCATCTTCTGAAATCTATAAAATCAAAGGCAAAAATCTCAATATATTAGTGCCACACAGTGTAAGCTAGTCAATGAATGTAAGAAGGTTTGTGCATAAAATCCCTATTTACTGCCTACTCATACAGTATTCCCATACTAATTTTTACCTTGTGGCTTTCATCAATGATGAGCCTTGAATCTGAGAGCACTGCACTTAGATCTTAGAATTTAATGCAATCTTTCAGCAGCCACTTTTTAGTTATTTATACAGTTTTGAGTCCAAAACACAACAATGCTTTCAATTTAATCTCATTTGCTTGTATTGTCATATAGATATGAATTCACTTCAGCATTTATATATTTTGATGTCTTTGATTCTTTAATAACTACGGTCACCATAATCCTATTGGGCAAGATTGGTATTAAAGCACTAATCATCACATGATCACCATTTATTATGATGTTACAAGCTGATAACACAGAGGCAAAACTCTCCATACATTAGCACCCCTCAGTGCAAGACACTGTAATCAATAGATGCAGAAAGGTTTGTGCATAGAGTCCCCTATATAGTGCCAATTCACTAGTTCAGCTTGTGGCTTTTATCAGTGAAGATATTAGATGAGTAGGAAATGGATAGGCATTGTACACACAGATATTCTCACATTCATTGATTACTCTGGCTTGCACTGAGTGGCACTACTATATGGAGAGTTTTGCCCCTGTTTTAATAGCTTAAGCATAAGAAATGGGGATTATGTGATGTTTAGCAGTTCAATACCTGAGCTTAACTTGAATATTATAACTCTGAACCAATTACAATGTCTATGAAGAATGTATGCTCATAGCATTTTTTTTTTATAAAAATAGAACATTTAAATGGAATAAACTGGAAGCAGAAGCATCACAATTTTTTTTCATGCTGATCAGCAATGGATATTAAAAATAAACTTTAACAAAAAAAAAAATAAAAAAGACCTTAATAAGTCAGTATAATGTGATTACTTTATTGGAATTTATTTTATGTGTATTAATTATTGTTACTTTTATCTATTTATTCTATTTGCTTAACTAGTGTTTGAATGTGTGTGTATGCAAGAATTATGTGTATCTGGTAAATAAATGATTATTATTTTATAAAATTCAAGTTGTAAATTCATTTTATATAGCAGCTCTCATTTCAAATGGTCCCATTAGCAGTTATCAGTTCGGTATATATATATAAAGTTAAATTTGAGAGAATGTTTAACCATAAATAAATAAATAATTTACACATATATAGTACCTTTTTTTTTTTATAAAACTTGATTTATTATAAATGTTCCACCAATATTTTGACTATATCCTATTATATTCTTTTTAATGCAACTAAAATATATATAAAAATAACATATATACATACCAATATTCTATTTGTCCAAAAACTAAAAAATACAACATATAAAAAATAATAAATAACAATACCACATACCAATAAATAAAATAAAACCCAAAATTTATACTACTTTCCATCTTTTCCCTCTATAACTTTAATTTTTTTAAAAATTCATTCCCTAAATTTCTTCTTTATATACCTTATCTAATTAATTCCCCTTATAATTATTTAATTACACATTAATTGAATTATTAAACAAAAACCATTCATATGAAGCCATTAATGAACAGATTTTTAAAATGAAAAAAGAAAAATATGGGTTTAATAATTTAATTAGTGTGGAATGTGTATTAAATAATTATAAGGGGAATTAATTAGATAGAGTATTTAAAGAATGAATTTAAAAGAACTTTAAAGTTTTAAAGAGAAGAAGTGAACTGTAATATACATTTTCTGTGTTTTATTTTATGTTATTTTCATTTTTACTTATCTTTTGTTGGTATTAATGTTGTTATTTTTATTAATATTTTTTATTTTTCTTTATTGAATAAATGGAATATTTGTATTTATCTGTATACACATTATTATTTTCATATATATTTTAATTGCTTTGAAAAATATTATAATAGGATATAGTCAAAACATTGGTGGAATATTTTATGTTATGGAATACAATAAATCAAGTTTTGTAAAAAAAAAAAAAGACGATATAAATGTGTGTGAATTATTTATTTATTGAAATTATGGGACTATTTTTTAAAATAAAAGTTGTGTTTGTATATAATAAGCATATTTTATGTTTAACCACTGAGAAAATGCTGAATGTCATCATGAATTAAGGGATTATGAGATTTGAAATTGGTTCAGTCACTATTTTTAATCTATCTTTTTGCAAATGAAAAGTTTGGTGCTGGAATAAAATGTTGGAAATGCATGCCTTTTTATTTAAAACAATTTATTTTTGAGTAGTAAACATGATGATTACTAATCACAATTAGAAAGAGAAAAAGAGAAACAGAGAAAGTTAAAAATATATTTTATTTTTTTTACTACTACAAATTTATTTTGAAATACCATATTTTTATAAATTTGAAAGTTAGTCAAAACTTTTCTCATGTAGTTGATAAATTTAAAGAAATTGTTTCTCTTCTCCTTTTTTTCCAAAACTAATTTTTTACAATCAGTTAATAAGCTTATTTTAATTTGCTTTTTGTATAGATATATTTGTTTGAGAAGATATGTGACAAAATCTACACACATTTAAATAAAACCTAACACTTTATTTACCAAGATTTTAGAATTAAAAAGGAAATGCTATTAATTATTAACCTTGTACTTCTAAGGTTAATCCTTTATTTACCTGAGGGTTTTAGAATTAAAATGCTGATTATTAGCTTTCACATTTACATTTAATGCACGATGTAGCTACACATAGCTACAATATATATATTGGAGTTTTAAAAAATATTTTCTTTAAGTAATTTCTTTTACAAAACCATGAAACTGGGAATAATAAAATTTTATGTCTTAAAAACCAATAAAATATCACATGACAATAGACATATTGATTTTGATTAAAAATATTAATATGTTTTACTATTTGGATTAATAGATTGATAGTAAAACAAAGAAATAGGTGGACAATTGAAATCTTAAACTGGATTCCAAGAGATTTTAAAAGACCCAGAAAGAGACCACATGTGAAATGGATGGATGAAATAAAAAAATGTGCAGGGGTGATGTGAATAAGAGAAGCTAAAAATTGGAGAAGATTGATTGAATTTAAGAGACCTTCATCCTCAATGGATTGATAATGGTTAATGATGATGATGAAGCAATTGCTGACTTTAAAGTAATTGGCTATTTTTTAATGATTTTTTTTTAGCAACAATACCTATAATTACCATCTGCATTCAGTTACCTAAAAAGATAACTTTATTTTTTAAATGAAATACTTATTTTCTTGCAGTATCTTGATTTTGAATCTGTAGTTCTATTTTTTTCTGTCTACCTTTCTTTCATCCCAAAATTATTTATGAGTATTTCACAGAAATTTAAATAAAAAACTTTATTCAGATTTATTTTATTTATAAAATTTAACTGTATGTGTGTATATTTATGAAATTAAACAAATAGTGGAATTGTAAATATGTATGAAATAATATGTCTATTCAAGACAGGGATCTCTTTCCATGAAGCATAGTGTTAAAATCTCATATAAACAATACAATTGTCAAAAATTATAGCAATAAATCTTAATAATTTTTGCTATTTGCTGAATTAGGATTTTGATACAGAATATCTTTATCAAAGCAAGACTACAATGAACATTAGTGTATACATTAGATATTGGCATAATAAACCAAATTAGTTGCTAATTAGAATATATATTAACATATTATCATGTTTATAATTGTAAATTAACCTAGCAATTGATTATGCAATTACATTAAAAGACCAATTCTAATACTAAACCATTGATTAATATGCCTTACATTCTTAATATACATACAAAAATAATATCGATCATGAACAAAAAATTTAATATAGGTTTCCAATGTCCCTTATTACTAAAAGACAATTCCAAAGACAATATTAAAATGATGCCAAGGCTTAGTTTGGGTATGCTCTTGCTGTTAATTTTGCAATCTCAAATGTTAGTGAGAGACATTAGAAAATTTAAAATCTAGAAACACTTAGCATGCTCATCTATATAATACAGCTAAATGCAATAGTTCTTATAGCTAGATTGTAGACAAAAAAAATCTTATCATTCATTCAAACACACTGCTGCTAAAATCATTTGTTTAAGAAATAATCATAAAAAATGTAAAATAAAAAAAGTTAGGCATATAATTAATTCTAATAAATTCCATAAATATAAGAGCCAATAGTATTCCTCATATCAAAACTTGGTCATTTAATGTAATGGCATACCATACACTAGGTCATTTTACAGTTAAACACACTCAAATATGCTCTTATCTATTGTAATAAGTGACGAGTTTAGTTTATTTGTACATGCATGGAATTATGCTAATATATATGATAATATTTATTGCTTGGATAAAGATGCTCTAGAGTATCAAAATCCCCATTCGGAAAATAGCAAAAATTGTTCAGATTTATTACCATAATTTTTGACAATTGTCTATATACTCTTGTAGAATGTAAATATATTGAAGTGCCATTTTTTTAAATAGTGTATACATTCTTTCTATTATTATATAATATAAAAATTGAAACTTCAATCTCCACATCATGTAGTAATCTCATTATTATATTAATAATGACATGATCAATTTGTTATTAAAAATGGGAATAATTAATTCATTGGCCTAATTTATCCAAGCCTGCTAACTTTAGCATGGCTAATAGACACTGAAGGTAGAGTTATATAAAATTTGTAGTTTATAAAAAAATTAAACTATTAAATCTACTTTAAAATTTTATTTTTAAGCAAATAACAGCATTTTAAACACATATAAGTTTTAGAGCAATCTCAACACTTTTTAAAATTATATACATTCTTTATTCATTTATTATATAACATAAAAGTCAAACTAATCATTCTGCAAATCACATGTTTCAGGAACC
The DNA here is from genome assembly GCA_028023455.1 of Epiperipatus broadwayi. Classification (NCBI taxonomy): domain Eukaryota; kingdom Metazoa; phylum Onychophora; class Udeonychophora; order Euonychophora; family Peripatidae; genus Epiperipatus; species Epiperipatus broadwayi. The sequence goes on from JAQFVV010013192.1 coordinate 38,828, forward strand.
TTTTCCTTAGTCAACTATCTAGAGAGATCCATCTTTATATTGATGCAATGACTTTATTATTATATTATTAATACAAATATTACAGACTTTAATTAAAATGAAAATAATCAATGTAGATTTTAAGTAAGCCTATTACAATATGGCTAATCAGCATGGCCATCCTATTAATGTGTAAATTACTTTTCCTATCTAGCACTTAATAAGGAAAGTTGTTCTTAAAACATGTGTCTTGCAGATTGTTTAGCTTGTACTTTATTAAATAAAAAATGTTTGTAGTTCTAAGCAGAGTTTTATATTTCCTCAATGTACTTACATATACAACAAACTAAGTTACCAAATTTTTACTCCATCTATATATAATTCTATATAAATATGTACGAATTTATTACTTTTTAATTGTGGGAAAAACAGTGAGTTATTGTTTTGCATATTCCTGATATAGTGTAGTATTTTAAATTCCTACTATGAAGATTATATATCATATAATGAAATTATATCTACATGGAGTCTGATATATATCTTAAATATGTTTTACTTTCTATTAATATATACAAAAAAGTACACTCTTTGATTAAGTATTGGGAAAGTACTTGTAATACTGACAGCACAAAATGAGAACTCTTCATATGTCAGCATAAAGATATGGTAAATAGAAAGGCAGTTCTAATTTTTAAGTGATTAATTAACATAATGAAATAAAGTGATTTTACATAGTATGTTCTATAATAAATTTTAATTACATTTGATAAAAGACAAATGGCTATGATGAAATTGTTTTTTTTATTTTCTACATCACAGCGATAGTTGCAAAAAAAAATATTTTGAAATAAAAAAAAAAACAATATTGTTTTTTTAAAAAAAACTGTTATTATATACTGCCAAATAGTTATTAGACTGAAAATTATAAATTATGCTAATATTTTTAAGGATCTGAAAAACTGATAATAGAAATATCAATAAAAATGAATAGTGCAGTGGCTAAATGAGTTCAATAAGGATAGGAGGTTATTTGGTTTTCAAAGTAGCATTATAACTATTTGTGAAAGAAGCTATTTAAAAGTATTTAAGATTTAATTTGTATGAACCACAAACATGATCAATCAAAAAAAATTGGGGTAAATGAAGATTTTAAGAAATGTGCATGAAAAGAGAAGAATTTTGTTATAAATTGTAAAAATCAAAAATTTAGAAAAATATATATCTATATATATATATATATAATATATATATATATATATATATATATTACATTATAAAATGAAATAGGAACTAGGTTGAAAATAGTATATTGAAAATAAGTGAAGAAAGTATGGCAAAAGATATACAAAAAAGAAGTTGGTTGATGATTTTAAAAAGGAAAATAATTAAGAATATTTAAAAAATAGAGTGAGACAAAGAAAGATTTAAAACATGTGGTCTGGTTTGGTATAGAGAATCTGCTTTTTATCTTATAACTGATTATGGTGATGCACTATAAAGAAAATTATTTTATCAAAAATATAATGTAAATAGTAAATAAATAATATATTTATTAAAACTTTTCTAAAAAAAAAAAAAAATTTATGATGGAGGCACTCCATAATAACTCATTGCTTGTCAATACTATTCACCAATACTTAATAAATATTATTATTACATAATATAAGTAATATTTTCAGTATTACATTATTAAAATAAATATTAAATACTGCACAAAATACATATATTGAGGATCATTTATCTTTTTTGCATGTATGTGGTGATGTGTTTTGATTCCTAGAGATGTAATGGAGGATGAATATAGACTGAAAATTCTAACTTTAAATCTTTCTATTTTCTACAGTAAACATTCAGTATAATAAATGAATAGATTAATTTTATATTGCCTTGGAAATAAGTTACATAAATGGATCTATAATGCTCCTATAATATGAGTGCTTAGTTTGAAGTAATGTCTACATGGGTATGATTACAAGATCAAATCCACCAATGGCTTTGAGGATTCTGTCATTGGTTTTTCAATTAAATGAATGATTAAATTGTTGGAAGGGTGAGAAAATTAAAGCTTGTCCATTAAAGTTTAAGGAATTGTTTTAGTTTTAAGGAATTGTTATCTTAATATAGTACTGATTGTATATATATATTGTACCGGTCAAAATATGTTTATCCATCTAACATGAGCGGGAACTCACAAAATGTACTTCAAACCCAGTCAAGCCCAAGATTTAGGTCAGGGACCAGCCTGGATTTGAACCCACTCTCTAAACCTCAAATCAAACACCTAATGGATAACATAATAGTGATGGCCCATGAAAATTAATCTTAATCCGGCCGACTAGCAAAGCTGAGCAAAACAATGAGACATCTATTAACTATAATTATATTAAAATATACATAAGCATGGCTGTAATATGTGGAAATGGAGGAAAAAGGAATTCGAACTACCCAAATAAGTTAGACAATAAAATATAGTTTAATATAATGAAAAATTATTTATATACATTTATAAATTAAATACATTAGTATGTGCGTGAATGAGCAAGCAGTAGATGATTACATAGTGTCATTCACACCATTATTTCTCATATGCTCTTTATTAACTAAATATATATTACAAATAAACACACATCTTTGGTGGGTCCAATATTAAAATGCCAATCAAATATTAGAAAGAATTACATAATACTGCCATTAATGCTTTGATTTATAGTTCTGAAACATGGTGACTAACATATGATTTAGGGGAGCATTCTGAAATTCATTATACATATGATATAAATTATTTTCACGCCATTGAGGTAGTGAAAATAAACAAAAGACAGTTAAAAGATTATATTTGAACTATGACAAAAATATTTAATGAAAATCATTTAACAATAGTAAGACAAATGCTTTATTTTTCCCAAGGCATATAGATACTCTTAAATATAGATATATAAATTACGAAGGTAGGATTGTATATGATTGAAATAAACTTAATTAATAAATTAGAAGTAATTGGCATTTATATATATATATCTTTTAAGCAAAGCTTAATTTTAATCTTAGAGCATTAAAACTGGGTCATGAAACAAAAGAAATAATAATGATAATACGAAGTTTGCGGTGCTGACATAATAGCCTAAAATAACTAAGAGGAAAAGGTCGTGCTTCTGGATGAAAAATGAAATGGATGGGCATAGCATGTGCCAAACTTAGGGGTCACTGCCAGAAGCCTTTTTATACAAAGAAATGGATGGGCATAGCATGTTCCAGACTTAGGGGTCACAGCCAGTGGCCTTTTTATACCAAGAAAGAATATGCATAGAGTGTGCCAAACTTAGGGGTCACTGCCAGAGGCATTTTTATATGAAGACTTGAGAAGAAATCTATGCATTCGAACTTGTCATAACCCCCAGATTAAGAAGCACATATATATAATCACGAAGATCGGCTATATGTCAGAAACGCAGTACGAATGATAAATGTCTCTAACAACATTGAATAAATTTTACTGCTTTAAAATAAATGACCCTTGTTTGAATACTATAATACGCCATGCAATTATAATATATATATAGAGAGAGAATATTTCATTTAATAAAATATACTTGAAGATTTTATTTAGCAAAAGAAACATTAAGATTTAGATTTCAAATTAATAAAATATACGTTAAGATTTGATTTAGTAACAGAAACATTAGGATTTCCCCCCTTCCCTTTCCTACTATTTAAAATAATTCAATCCCACATTCACAATTTTTATAATAACTGGAATATTTAAATAATATATTTAATCTTTTAAGCATAGACTATTTTAAGAGTATAGAAAAAAAATAACCAGCAGTTATATAGAAAACAAATAATCGGTCACCTTTTCAGAAATGAATAAAGAATATTTTTATAAGATTTCAAAGTGTTAATTATCTTGAGTTCTGGATTTACACAGGGTAGAAAATACAGAATTAAACAAATATATTTTTATAATAAATAAAATGTTGACTCGAAAAACAATCTGGCGAGTGTATTAATTAAAAATGCATTCTTTTAAATGGACGTTAATAACTTGCTTTGTGAAAGTTTACTTAAAAAATGACAGAAAAGATTTTTATAAATTAAAAATCGCCAATTTGTTTGAGATTAGCAAATTAATAAAAAAAAAAGCATATATATATAATCAAGTAATAAATAACAACAAATAATTGACCGCACTAAAGTTAATGAAAGTTAAGAGCACATGAGAGAGAATTAAATTTTTATAAATTATTTAAGAGCAAATTACATGTTATTTATATAAAAAAAAACATATTAATTTAAAAGATACAAAATTGAACAATACGTTAGAATCTTGATAGCAGGATTTGAGATTAGTGAGGCTAGATTTATTTTCAAATAGTAGCATAAAAGTTACCTTGCAAAATTAATAAGTCTATTTTCCAAGTACGGCTCATGCATGGCAAATGGAGGATCCAAAATGAATTCTTCTTGGTGACAGCAAACTTTTATTAGCATTCTAAAGTTCTTTTTAGACCTTTCTTCATTTCAGGGCAGCAGGATATTATGGTAGTGGCAGAGGCTGCTGAAGAGTGGTGGATTTACTGCTACATCATTTTAAGTTTCACTGTGATGATAACAATCATTTTCACTAGAGTAGCTAATCTCCCCTCTGATTCAAAATTCAGTTATTTTATACTTTTTCTTTTATCAGTTGTTTTTAAAGATGCAATTGTAAGATAACGTCCAAAAATAAATTCAAATCTATTTCCAGATTAGAAATAGATTTGACAACATGTTTTTTAACAAAAGTATCTCTAATCTTAATCCCCTTTTAAGTAAAACTTGAATTAAAAATACCTACCCCAGATTAAAACAAAAGTGCTTCCAACCCTTAATTATTTTTGGATAATTAACAACAGTCACATCTTCCACATTGGGTTTTATAAAAAATATACAGTTTAATAAAGATTAAGCAATTTAAAAAGAAAAAGCTAAAAATGACATATAATAAATATTTAAAAATATCAATATTTTGTTAGTAAGTTTTGCTCCTATGTATATATTTGAGCCGCATCTATAATACTTTAATAAAAAGAACTAATAATTAATGAAAAAAATTAATAATAATTTTAAAACATGTTATTGAAACATTAAATTTTATAATTTAGGCACGTATCTCAAATATATACATGAAATATATATACACGACAAAAGGAGCAGGATGGGATATAGGGGTTTGAATACATTTAGTAGGTAGAAACATGAAGCACAATCTTAAGCTAAGATTGACTGCTTCATTTCTCTGGACATACAATGAAACAAAAAACAAAAACATTTTAAAAAATGCCTTGACTAGGAGTTTTCAAGTGACGACCAAAAGAACGACGAAAATTTTCAAAATTCAATACACAATCTTGTTATATAAAACTATATACATGAAATATCGTTTGGGGATGTGAATATTTGTTTAACAGTTTAATCCAGAAAAAAAGATATTTTTTTTCACATCTGTATAATAATAAAAAATTTCTATGCTTGGGTTACAACACAATTTCTCCAGGCATATGGATTTCCAAGAAAATATATAGCAATGCAAAGCATATAAAGATTTTCAAACACATTTGTTCCTACACATCGCACATACACACCTATGCACATATATATGCAGGGCTACCATATATAAGTACATAGATTTTACACACACATACACTTCCATATACCCTACACAATACTACATACTATTGGAAAAGACAGAAAAACAAAAGAAAAATCCATACACTGCCAAATTTTTTCACTTTGCTTTTAAAATAAACACAAACATTATATACTCAATTAGCAAAAAAAAAAAAATTCTATACATATATTTCTTTTTTTAAAAAAAAAATCATCTCCTGCATAACCACTCACTGCTCCCACACTTTCTATATATCTGCCCAACTATAGTTTAGCTGAAAATTTAGCTTTTGCTTGCTGAAAAAAAAAATTGGTTTATTTAAGATTTTATACTAATCTAGCCATTTCTTTTAATTTCTCTTGGTCGCACCCATGCATCTAAAAGAAAACTCATAGTCTGGTTATTACATGTTTAAAATTGATACATCATAGTATTAAGCCAAAAAAATTTGCTTTCAATAATTTTTTTCTGAGTTCGAACCCTCCACTTCCAACATTTTTGCATTTGACTCACCACTGGTTAGCAAAATTTCTATTTATAAGGGTGCCAGCTAAAACAGAGTGATAAATGATTTATGAATTATTTATAGATTTTTCATATATGTCTCAAGACCAAAAAACTTTTTATATGACATTGAAGAAAAAATATATATGTACTATGGTTGTAGTACATGGGTTTTAACTTTAAACAGTGAATTTTAAACTTTGAACACATTATTTTAAATATATCAAACATGGAAAAATTATATAACTTTTTTTAAAGAATATATATATAAACAGAATTCAGAACTCAGGGTATGTGGGTGTTTATATCGAAGCCTCGCGTTGGGAAGCCAAGCCCGAGAAAAAAAAAATCCTATGTACTGGTCAAAATATGTTTATAAATCTAACATAAGCTGGAACTCACAAAATGTACTTCAAACCCAGTCAAGGCCAAGATTTAGGTCAGGGACCAGCCTAGATTTGAACCCACTGTCTAAGCCCCAAATCAAACACCTAATGGATAACATAATAGTGATGGCCCATGAGAATTAATCTTAATCTGGCAGACTAGCAAAGCTGAGCAAAACAATGAGACATCTATTAACTATGATTATATTAAAATATACATAAGCATGGCTGTAATATGTGGAAGTGGAGGGAAAAGGAATTCAAACTACTCAAATAAGTTAGACAATAAAATATAGTTTAATATAATGAAAAATTATTTATATACATTTATAAATTAAATACATTAGTGTGTGCGTGAATGAGTAAGCGGTAGATGATTACATAGTGTCATTCACGCTGTTATTTCTCATATGCTCTTTATTAGCTAAATATATCTTACAAATAAACACACATCTTTGGTGGGTCCAATATTAAAATGCCAATCGAATATTAGAAAGAATTACATAATACTACCATTAATGCTTTGATTTACGGTTCTGAAACATGGTGACTAACATATGATTTAGGGGAGCATTCTGAAATTTATTATACATGTGATATAAATTATTTTCATGTCATTGAGGTTGTGAAAATAAACAAAAGACAGTTAAAAGATTATATTTGAACTATGACAAAAATATTTAATGAAAATCATTTAACAATAGTAAGACGAACCCTTTATTTTTCCCAAGGCATATAGATACTCTTAAATATAGATTTATAAATTATGAAGGTAGGATTGTATATGATTGAAATAAACTTAATTAATAAAATAGAAGTAATTGGCATTTATATATATATATATTGTAACCCTCTAATCGGGCTGACCATGTTGTGGCGCCAAAAATTTGTAACCCTCTAAAGTGTGGTCAACTACATAATATCACCAAAACATCAGTGCACTGAGAATCGTAACCTCGATCACTGATCACTTCCTGCTACACATTGTCAGCTATTAAGAGCTGTATCCAAAAGCATATTATGCTATCTATTTTATGCACCAAGGACCACAACCAACATCTGGAGCAACTTACCACAGACCAAACTAATGATCTAACATAAACTTTTATGATTTAATTTGATCGCAGCCAGGGTGTACCGCGATGACCTATCATAGTAGTATGATAAAATACAGTAAACAAATTATAAGTGCAATGTTATTATGTTACAAACCTTAATTTGCGATTTTTATTGTATGAGACCCGATGGCCGACCATGTACAAGATGGCATAATTTGTGAAACTACATAAGATTATGAAATTTTAAACCATCTATATGATTTTTAATACAAATGCTAGTCCAGGTAAAGCTTTGCAATAAATAAACATAAATACTTGGGTTCTTTTTATAGTTTACTATATCACTGAGACTCTTTTTATACTGACAAATGACAATTTAAAATGTTAAGTAAATATATTCAATCATATCATTATTTGGTAAATCTGTTTACAGGTTTACTAATCAATTTGTATTGTATACTAGAATCAACTACGCAAAGCCAAAATGATGGAAAAGGTAAATGGGATTTTATTGTACCTTACACATCATAAACTACCAAAGACTAAAAGCATCCAAATGTTTTCTCAAAATATTACTAAACTCTTATATCATGTTGACGATAGTATGTACTTCAATGTATGCTCTATCCAAGGTTTATGATTTCTGATTTTAAGAATGACACATAGCAACGGCACAGTAAGTTTAATTATAAATCAACGTTTATTTACAAATTTATGAATAATAAGTAATTAATTCCAATGTTATAATTAAAAAACATAAATAAACAAATAAAATAAATAAATTATAATTCCATCGACTTTCTTCACTAACATATCATAGGTACGGTTTTAAAAACCTAATCATACCTTATTTCAATTTGATATAATGAATCTTGAGCAAATTATACTAAATTCAACATCAACTCATGAAGTATTTAACATCATTTCCAGATTCAATAAATCCATACCGTAAAATTATAATAATATAATAAATAATATTATATCTGTAGGATTTAGCTATAATGCAATCATTAAATAAAGTGAAAATTTAAACTTACACTCCGGTAAATAATAATCAACCGACAGTTAATTATTATGAAGTAACTTGAATAGAATGTCCTGCTACAATTTGACGATCTAACTTATGAATTATGCTTACAAATGGAAGAAGATGATTTAGCAGATTAACTAAAATACTTTGCCCAACTTATATCTATGAAGTAAAACATATTCCTGTGGATGCGTTCATCTACACATAGGAATTAAATAATACTAAACGCTTTGTGGATTGATACACCATCATAAAGTAATACGTATAATTACACAATTCCGCGGATTAACCACCAGCGCTGGAATGAGTGTAAAATACAAAAATGGCAATTAAATAATCTGCGGATTAACCACCGGCACAGATTAATGCCTTTCAACATTATAAAACAACATTACTATTTACTTCACATTAAAGTGCAAAATCATCCTCCTCAGTTACTCTGATCATTCAGAAAACACTAACACTTTAGCAAATGTGGGTTCTTGCATAATAAAATGTTACACTAATCAGGACAACTAATGTACTAACTTATCTTGCTTAAAATAAAACATGTGTAATGCAATATAAGTAATATTAGTATAGGAATATAAATCTGGAAAGACTCACAAAATACCTCACAAAGATTGATACATCTCATGAATTCATTTAGTACCTTTCAAGCCTTTTCGCAAGCGCTATTCTCTTGAATAAATATTTTATTCAACCCCTATTAATTTAAACTTAATAAAATATAACTTATGAACTTCACATGCAAGTTCATATAACGATAAAATTTAAGTAATGAATTATTCATCAAATACATAAAATCTAAGAGGTGTGTGTGTGATATAAATTAAATGTATAGCATTTTAAAGTTCAATATATGAATTTTAGCAGGTGTGTGTGTCACAAATTAGATTGTATAGCATTTTATAACGACAAATATGATCCGTGAAATCCATGTACGATGTGTCGAACAATAAATGTACGAAGTAATAGCTATAATTATAGTTGAATTCCATACATGTAATTTTATCCATTTGTGTTAGTTATTATAATCACTATTAGATTAACGATTTTACGTGGCTCCATAAACAAGAAACAATTTCAAAAACATGACACGCAGAACTTAAATGAAAATGTTTTTCAAAAGTTATTAATTTCTACATTTCTCTATTAAAAATGTTCCAAGTTTATTACATCCATGCTAATATTTATTTATCCACGCTTAAATCTAGGAATAATAATTACAGCAATTAATTTAATCATTCCAAACTGACGATAAAATTAGAAAATAGCTTTGATCAATTATTTGAAGACTGTTTATTATCCAAATGGCAAACAAATTAATTAGCAAATATATTACTGGCATTATAAAGTTAAATATCAATCAATACTATATTTTTATTAGAATTTGAAACGGAAATATTAAACTATGTTGATAACTTTAACATTTTACTTTAATTTAAACTTCTTCTTTTTTAAAAAACAAATTTTCATATTTATAAAACTTTTGTAATTAAAATACTTATTTAATTTTTCCAAATTGTAGAACAATAAACATTTTAAAACATACCAAATTCTTGCAATTAATTCTTTTAAACTGGGAAGCTCCGACATTTTAAATGTAATATTGGGAAATTATTACCGGTGATTTGATCCACTTGGCCAGCCGACTTGAACAGACTTTTAAATTTAGCAATTCATCTTATAATTAAATACCACGATATTATTTTTACGTTTATAGAAAATTTGTGGTAATCCGTTTACTTGTTAACTATTTTAAAATAAGCTTATCAAATTTACACCATTTGCCTTCTTACCATTTTCTTTTCTTTCTCTCTCCCTCCAAAAGCAAAACTAACAGACGATCTTCTCTTAAATTCGCGCTCTTTTCTTTTTTTACATTGAGACGCTTACGTAATTACTGTATTTATTTTTAATAATTTATTTTAATTGAACAAATGGTTTTGTTAATTCAAATGAAATAATTTTTAAGATCATTTTAAACAAATAAAACAAAATATTATATTTTAATACTATTTTACCAAATTTAATGTGTTGTTAAAAATTTTTAAAAAGTTAAACATTTTGATATGAATTAGTATATGGAACGAATCAAATTTAAATTTATTAAAATAATATAAGAGAGTAATCTGTTCAAAGCGAAAATCAAGCCAATCAAATCACCAAAGAAGACAGAGAAATTTTTCATACTAGTTACATCAATTATTATATTTTATGCTAAAATATATGGTTACAATATATATATATATATATATATATATATATATTTTAAGCAAAGCTTAATTTTAATATTAGAGCATTAAAACTGGATCATGAAGCAAAAGAAATAATAATAATAATATGAAGAAGTTTGTGGTGCTGACATAATAGCCTAAAATAACTAAGAGAAAAAGGATGTGCTTCTGGATGAAAAACGAAATGGATGGGAATAGCATCTGCCAAACTTAGGAGTCACCACCAGAGGCCTTTTTATATGAAGAAATGGATGGGCATAGCATGTTCCAGACTTAGGGGTCACAGCCAGTGGCCTTTTTATATGAAGAAAGAGTATGCATAGCATGTGCCAAACTTAGGGGTCATTGCCAGAGGCATTTTTATACAAAGACTTGAGAAGAAATCTATGGCTTCAAATTTGTCGTAATTCCCAGATTAAGAAGCACATATATATAATCATGAAGATCGGCTATATGTCAGAAACACAGTACAAATGATAAATGTCTCTAACAACATTGAATAAATTTTACTGCTTTAAAATAAATGACGCTTGTTTGAATACTATAATACGCCATGCAATTATAATATATATAGAGAGAGAATATTTCATTTAATAAAATATATTTGAAGATTTTATTTAGCAAAAGAAACATTAAGATTTAGATTTCAAATTAATAAAATATAGTAACAGAAACATTAAGATTTCCCCCTTCCCTTTCCTACTATTTAAAATAATTCAATCCCATGTTCATGATTTTTATAATAACTGGAATATTTAAATACTATATTTAATCTTTTAAGCATAGACTATTTTAAGAGTATAGTAAAAAAAATAACTAGCAGTTATATAGAAAACAAATAATCGGTCACCTTTTCAGAAATGAATAAAGAATATTTTTATAAGGTTTCAAAGCATTAATTAGCTTGAGTTCTGGATTTACACAGGGTAGAAAATCCAGAATTAAACAAATATATTTTTATAATAAATAAAATGTTGACTCGAAAAACAATCTGGCGAGTATATTAATTAATAATGCATTGCTTTAAATGGACGTTAATAACTTGCTTTGTGAAGGTTTACTTAAAAAATGACAGAAAAGATTTTTATAAAGTAAAAATCACCAGTTTGTTTGAGATTAGCAAATTAATTAAAAAAAAAGCATATATATATAATCAAGTAATAAATAACAACAAATAATTGACCACACTAAAGTTAAAGAAAGTTAAGAGCACATGAGAGAGAATTAAATTTACATAAATTATTTAAGAACAAATTACATGTTCTTTATATAAAAAAAAAACATACTAATTTAAAAGATACAAAATTGAACAATACATTAGAATCTTGATAGCAGGATTTGAGATTTGTGAGGCTAGATTCATTTTCAAATAAAAGTTACCTTGCAAATTTAATAAGTCTATTTTCCAAGTATGGCTCATGCATGGCAAATTGAGGATCCAAAATGAATTCTTCTTGGTGACAGCAAACTTTTATTAGCATTCTAAAGTTCTTTTTAGCCCTTTCTTCATTTCAGGGCAGCAGGATATTACGGTAGTGGCAGAGGCTGCTGAAGAGTGGTGGATTTACTGCTACATCATTTTAAGTTTCACCGCGATGTTAACAATCATTTTCACTAGAGTAGCTAATCTCCCCTCTGATTCAAAATTCAATCATTTTATACTTTTTCTTTTATCAGTTGTTTTTGAAGATGCAATTGTAAGATAACATCCAAAAATAAATTCAAATCTATTTCCAGATTAGAAATAGATTTGACAACATGTTTTTTAACAAAAGTATCTCTAATCTTAATCCCCTTTTAAGTAAAACTTGAATTAAAAATACCTACCCCAGATTAAAACAAAAGTGCTTCCAACCCTTAATTATTTTTGGACAATTAACAACAGTCACATCTTCCCTTTCAACCTCATCTTTTTCTTCTTTATCTGTCCTTTCTTTTTCTTCTCTTTCTTTTCTATCTTTCCTTCCTTTTTCTTTTCTTTCAGCCTTATCTTTTTCTTCTCTATCTCTTTTTTTCTTTTTCTTTTCTTTCTTCTCTATCTCTCCTTTCTTTTTCTTCCCTTTCAGCCTTATCTCTTTCTTCTCTAGCTCTCTTTTCCTTTTTTTTCCTTTTCTTTTTTCTCTTTCTTTTCTATTTCTCATCACTTTTTTTTCCCTATCACCCTTACCTTTTTCTTCTCTAGCTCACATTTTCTTTCCTTTTCTCTCTATCTCTCCTTTCTTTTTCTTCCCTTTCAGCCTTATATTTTTGTTCTCTATCTCTCTTTTCTTTTTCTTCCCTTTCTTCTCTGTCTCTTCTTTTTTTCCCTTTCAGCCTTATCACTTTCTTCTCTATCTCTCTTTTCTTTTTCTTCTCTTTCTTTTCTATCTCTCCTCTTTTTTTCTTCTTTTTCAGCCTTATCTTTTTTTTCTCTATCTCTCTTTTCTTTTTCTTCTCTTTTTTTTCTATCTCTTCTTTCTTTTTCTTCCCTTTTAGCCTTATTTCTCTTTTATCTATCTCTCTCTTTTTCCCCTTTCTTTTCTATTTTTCCTTTTTTTCTTCCCTTTCAGCCTTATCTCTTTCTTCTCTAGCTCTCTTTCTCTTTTCTTCCCTTTTCTTTTCCTCTCTTTCTTTTCTATCTCTCCTCACTTTTTTCCCTATCACCCTTACCTTTTTCTTCTCTAGCTCACTTTTTCTTTCATTTCCTCTCTATCTCTCTTTTCTTTTTCTTTACTTTCAGCCTTATCTTTTTGTTCTCTATCTCTTTTCTTTTTTTCCCTTTCTTTTCTGTCTCTTCTTTTTTCCCTTTCAGCCTTATCACTTTCTTCTCTATCTCTCTTTTCTTTTTCTTCTCTTTCTTTTCTATCTCTCCTCTCTTTTTCTTCTTTTTCAGCCTTATCTTTTTCTTCTCCATCTCTCTTTTCTTTTTCTTCTCTTTCTTTTCTATCTCTTCTTTCTTTTTCTTCCCTTTCAGCCTTATCTCTTTTTTATCTATCTCTCTTTTTTCCCCTTTCTTTTTTATCTTTCCTTTCTTTTTCTTTCCTTTCAGCCTTATCTTTTTCTTCTCTAGCTCTCCTTTTTTTTCTTTCATTTCTTCTCTATCTCTTCTTCTTTTTCTTCCCTATTCATCTTATCTTTTTCTTCTCTGGTTCTCTTTTCCTTTTCTTTCCTTTCTTTTCTCTCTCTCCTATCTTTTTCTTGCCTTTCAGCCTTATCTCTTTCTTCTATCACTTCTTTTTTCTTCCCTTTCTTTTTTATCTCTCCTCTCTTTTTCTTTCCTTTCAGCCTTATCTTTCTTTTCTCTATCTCTCTTTTCTTTTTCCTCCCTCTCAGCCTTGACCTTTTCTCTTCCATCCTTAGCTCTTTTTCTTTCTTCCCTTGGTTTTTTTAGTACCTCCAAAAGCTCCTCACACCTTCTTTTACACTCTGTATTTAATCTTTCCCATTTTAGGTCCATCTCTAACTCCATGATCTTGAATGCCTGCCTTGTATCCTTCCTCTCTTCTTCTCTATATCTTCTTTCTTTTTCTTTTCTTTCAGCTCTTCTTTTTTTCTTTGCAGACCTGTCTTTTTCCCTTTCTTCTCTTTCTCTTCTTTTTCTTTCCTTTCTCTCCTTTCTTTTTCTTCCATTTCTTCTCTATCTCTCCTTTCTTTTTCTTCCCTATCCGCTCTCTCTACTTTTTTTCTTTTCTATCTCTTTTTTCTTCCCTTTCTGCTCTATCTTTCTCTTTTTGCTCTATCTTTCTCCTTTTCTTCTCTATCTCTTTTCTTTTTCTCTCTTTTCCTCTCTATTTCTCTTCTTTCTTTCTGCTCTCTCGTTCACCAGCCATTTTATTAGTGCCATTAGGCTTGCCTTTTCATCTACTACTTTCTCTTTTCTTTCTCCCATTTTATTTTTATTTTATATATTTTAGTACTATCTCTATCTTTGATTTACTTTTATTTTTATTTGACAGCTGACTTGCCATCTACTCCCCCAGAACTGACTACCTATAACTACCTCACTTACTCTTGTTCTTTGCCCATTTTCCTTTTTGTTATTTGCCACCCAATACATTTAAATAATATATAATTAAATTATAATAAGCACATCTAAATAATAAATTAAATTTTCAAACTTACCCAGCTTCTGTCTTGCCACCTGAAGTCTTTTCCTTAAAATTAAACTTTTCTCTTTTTTTTCAGTTGTGTTCTTTTTTTTTTTTTGCTTGATCATTCTCTTGCTCATCCCTCTCTGAATCACTAATTTATTTAAATTATTTACAAACTCAATTACTTATCAATTATAATACCAGATTATGAGTAGTTTTGTTTAATTTATACATATTTTTGTCATACTGCAATGATATTTGGAATGACAAAATATAAATATTTTACTCAGAGTTGTGTACTTAGTCTAAGCCACATGTTGAGTCACTAACTCTGAGGAAAAAAACTATACCTATGTAACAGTCAAGATTGTACATTTTCTCAACAGACTGAGAGTCCAAGTCAGAGAACCAAAAGTGATATCCTACATCTGATCATACTTCAACTCTCTCACTCGTGCTTACAAGTTAACCCATCATGAATGACATGCCTGAGGTTTTACTCGATATCTCTTTAATGACGTTCCCACAATAGCAAAGCAGTAAAACATGAGACATCCCCCCTATGACATATTATATAACTTAATAGTGATTCATATAGTAATGAGCAAATAATGAGTCTGAAACAAATTTATATTTCATAAATTTAATATAATATTTAAATAATAAAACAAAATAAATTGGGTATAGCTGGATCACATGCAGGTGAGTGAATACTCAGAATTATGAAGAATATATTGCAGTCATTTATATAGTGTGCTCACATGCAGGTGAGTGACCCAGAGTTACAAAGCTAATTATAGGGTTCACACACAGGTGAGTGGATTCTCACGGTTACAACTCATTTAATTAGTATATGACTTTTTAATATGCTTATGTCATCTTCCATGTCTAATTCACGCTATGTTTTATACATTGGAAATCAGTTATAGCTAGAGTAATCAAGTTATTGGTAAATGATAGAGATTATATTATTATTACTAAGTTTAAAATTATATTATTATTAAGTTTAAAATTATATTATTATTACTAAGTTTAAAATCATATTATAGAGACATTTGCGTGTTATATAACTGTTACAGATTATATTACTATTACCAAGTTTAAACCTAACTTTAGCAAAACATTTTCATTTTAAATAACTTGAGAAAAAGATGTGTTTTAAATAATATACTTTGGTCATTATAAATAATGATTCACTCTAGCGTAAATAATAGTTTTATTTCAGAAAGGAGTTTTGACTATATTCTTTATATCACAATAATCTGATATAATAAAAAGATAAAAAGTGATTACTCGCCCCTTCCAAGATAATTCATTTAACACACAAACTCTGTTCAGATGAAGATAGCATAAATTAATAAACATGAACTTAAAACTAAAGATAGATGGCATAAGAATAAATTGTATAAAATGAACAATAAATTTATAATGTAGAAAAGAAACTTTGTTTGAATGTTTTTATAGAAACTAAATATTTGTGCTTACTTAAAATATTAATAATCATTTAAATAATTTATGATCAAGCAAGAATTTTGAGAGTGCTCTAAGCCAGTGGTCTTCAACCTTTTCACATCTGCGGACCGGTAAAAATAAGGATAAGGTTTCGCGGACCAGTAAAAATAAGGATAAGGTTTCATGGACCTGCAGAAGTCTATAGATAAATTTTCTTAAAGATGTAAACAGCTTAGCCTTAGATGAAGTATATATATATATATATGGAGTTTGTATAATAAAAAACTTTTTTTTTTTAATTTTGAATTTTTTTAGAAAAGTAATAAAAATTTAATTCTATCCCCCCCCCCCATAAACATCTGTGATAACTAGAAAAAAAAATTAATTTATGTATGATTGATTAGATTTTGTTCTGTTTTTTTTTTTTAATCAGGTAAAAGTGTGATGAAAAAATAAATAAAAATTGTTTATATTAATTAAAAATATAAAATCTTATTTTGTTATTAAAAACTTTCTTGCCAGTCTAGCATGGACCAGCAAAAAACTTCTACAGACCGGTGCCAGGCCGCGGACCGGTGGTTGAAGATCAATGCTCTAAGCTTAAAATAAATTTAATATAAAAGGTTTAGTGTAACTTTAAATGATAATTAATTACGAGATTTATTGGTTAGGCTAACTTTTCATTTAGAATAATTTTAGTTATGAAATTAAACATTCTGCAGATTGATTTACCATTAAAGTCTTTAAGGCATTCTTTAATGTGCTTCTCTCTATCAAATCAGGCTGGGCTCTCTGGGTTTGAGTCTAGATGCAGCTATGTAAATTTACTTGGTGGCTGCTTTCTCCCCATCACTTCATTCAAATAACTCTCTGGCATTTCAGGTGTACTTCTTTCTTCATCATGGGCTGGGCATGGTTGAGGTTGGTGTTATCTCTCATCAGTAGCCGCTTGTCTGAGAAGAGTAAATGGCTGTCGGTGGTCTTCTAGCAAACGGTCATGATTCGAACAACTTGAATACAGGTTTTTTAAAATTCAGCTTGCTAAATACAGCAGGAACAATTTTCTTATTTAACTTTCAGCTCTGGTCTTCAGAAATATTTCAGAAACTTTTTAACAGCAACAGTAGAAAGATGGATCTAGATGTATTTTGATGGCTACTACAGCTCTTTTTATATTATATTTTAACAGCAGTTCCCTCCTCCTTTTCTCATGCCACATCACCTGATGACTGATTCAAACTAGCCTTTAACTATATATAAACTTGGTAAAATATTTAGTATAGCTAAATCTGGATTTAGAAAGGCTCTATTATTTAATTGAAGTCACAACTATATCTAAGGATAAAAGATATATTCCCAAGAGAGTGTAATAGCACTTAGTATAGATTTATGCCTGATTGAATTTTATAATTGGTCTTAGTTATAATTTCAAATGGGCCAAGTTTTTAGCCAAAGATTTATTTTTAGAAATGTTAAAACTGATAACAACTTACTGCTTGTGTAATTTTAGACAAACAATAGAACTCAACATTATTTAAAATGAATTTTGACTTAAATAAATAATTATTTAGAATAAATATTGAACAATAAGTAATTTTGTAAATTTAAACTTATTATTCTGTTATATATATATATTTTAACTACACAGTTATGTTTATTTCAGTTTTAACAAACGTAAATGGATATGTGCGTATATAAATATTTAACACTGTATTTTTATATTATAATTAATAAGACGATTATATACGCACATACCATGTAATATTATAAGCACCCTCAAAGTTTTAAAATTAAAGAAACACATGCCATCTGAGTGCAATGAAATATACTATTATCGAAGGTAATAGGTGAAACAGGTCTAACTGTTAGAATATATATATATAAATGATTTTATTTAATCATTTTGTAGGTGTATATATGAATTATCTAAAACAATCATTTTATTATTTTAATTTTATTAAAACAACTATTTGTTTGAACTGAGTTACATTATTAATGTTGTATAGTTTAACCTTTAAGTTATATATATATATATATTGTAACGTTTATTTATATACGTTACAAATATATTGGCATTTGGTAAAAGCTAAAAAAGTAAATTTAGATTTTTTTTTGATTAGTATAATTTTTGTTAAAACGTGCAATGAAGGTTAAAATTGTCATTCTTATTTTTTTTATCTAATTGGAAAGAATAAATGACATACAGATTACTAATCCAGATAAATTAAAAGAATTCCAAAAGTATAAGCTAAAAGAAAAATATTTTAGCTAATTAAAGATGGAAGAATAATGCTAAGAAAAAAGAGAACTTTGTAACTTAAATTTAAGAGAGAGTGTATAAGATTATTATCTTATACGCTGATAAAAAGACAAAAGAGTGCACAGAAGTTCCAAAAATGGAGCGCGATATAAAAAGGAGATGACAACTTCAATCTGGGTCTTCTCTTTAACTTCTAGTTACGTCTCTGAAAGTTGGAGGTTTCCACGAGCATAACCTGTGGCAAGAAATATACTTCTACACAGGTATGCCCCTTTCTGTACCAAGCTGTCACGCAAGCATGGAAATGGGACTTGTGAAGACTGCTTTTTGCAATAAAAGGGTCACTACAACCGTGCCTTTTCTCCAGCTATAGAACGGAACAATAATGGAAGATGCCGGCAGGAGAGACCAATGGAAATTCTCATGATCTGGGATCCCATAAACCTACATGAACTTACCGGTAAGTTAAGAATAAATTTTCCTGATAGTGACTTAAAAGTTTGCAAACAATTATTTATCTAAGCTTAGACTACCATCCTGATATAGACTTTACTTTCACATTCAAGGGACTTTCTTATAAAGAATTTTATACAAGATCTTGGAACATTATTAAATTGCATTCATTATTTAATCTAACTGTTTTTGTTAATCGATTCATTATCTGGATTAGCCTGTGTGTACTTTCCAGTTTAGTTAATTCGTAATTTAACTTATAAATATTTTAGTTTGTTAGAATAAAAGAGATTATACTTTTATCAACCTTTTCATTGTGCGTTATTAATAGTAGTTATTATTTTTTATTATTAAATCTATTAGTAGTTTAATAAGATTTAAAAATGTAATTTACCTTTGCCAATATGTTTGAATAAGCCCAGGAATAATAATCTTAAAAAATTAATTCTCGTTACGGTAGGAGGTAATACCGATTTGTTTAAAAGATTTTTTTTTCTGTTTAGTTTACGAGTTACAATATGTTTGATGCCGACTCAGTGGGTCTAACGACTCTAGCGCCCTCATGTAGAAATTAAAAACTGAGTCAGCTCACGATTGTACTTAGCAATAATTCTAGGCCGAGTTGATCAGGAAATATAGCTATGTTTTTAGAATAGAAATATAACTTTCTTCTTTTTTGACATAGCTTGATCAACTCACGCGCAGGTTATATTAGCGTGTACGAGGCCATAGTAATACGAAAAACGTTACAATATATATATATGAGTTTGCTATAACTGAAAGGAGACCCTTTGATTCCTCTTGGAGGCCTTAAAGGAACCGAGCAGGGCAAATTCCTAATGTCCACTCCATACGTTCTTGTCATTGCAGCTGTTATTACTATGTGATTATTCATATAGTATACGAACATGGATGGGCTGCTCACCAACACACATTAGCCAACATGGTGAGTTTATTGGCATTTTACCTCTGTGTTTAAGATCAAGAAACACCATGGTCTTTCTTCTCAGTGCCTGATAAGGCAGAATGAATGTTTGTGTAAATGATAAATATTTTTCCAATACATATATGCAATTATGACAGACAAAAATAAAGCATGGCCCTTATTCCCAGGAGGCTGTAAAGTCACCAACCAAGGCAGCGGTTGGTGGCCGAAGGCGGAGGGTGCTAAGAATCCCCTGATTGCGGACCCAGGCTGCCATTTGATGACGACTTTTTATTTAGGTACTTACAACTGCAGATGACTTTCAAGTGAAGGAAGATTGCAAGAATTAGAAGAAGAACTGTCTTATATTAAATGGGACATTACTGGACTTTCTGAAGTTAGAAGAAACAATTGATTTAAAAAGTGGACATATACTCTATTATAAAGGCACACATATTGGAAATACAAGTGGAGTAGGATTCATTATAAATAAAAAGTGGAAGAACAATATTGTGGAGATTGATGGTGTATCGGACAGAGTGGCAAGATTAGTTATACAACTTAATAGCAGATACCAAATGCAGATAATTCAGGTTTATGCCCCAACAAGTTCTCATAGTGATGAAGTAGTAGAAGATTTTTATATGGATGTACAAAAGGCTTTTGATCAGAGTAAACAACATTTTAAAATTGTTATGGGAGACCTTAATGCTAGAATTGGTAGACAAATGAAAGATGAAATTGCTGTAGGTAATTTTGGTTATAGTAATAGAAATGAGAGAGGACATTGACTTGTGGAGTTTGCAGAAAAAGAAAAACTTTATATTATGAATTCATTTTTTGAGAAAAATGTTAAAAGGAAATGGACATGGAAGCATCCAAATGAAGGTACAGCAGAATTGGATTATATTTTGACTAACAGAAAATACATATTTCAAGATTGTAATGTTCTTAATAAATTTAACACAGGAAGTGATCATCGATTAGTAAGGTGTAAGTTACGTGTTAATGTAAAACTAGAGAGACAAAAATTATTAAGAAAAACAATATTTACAGTTGATATTCCTAATCTTCAGAAACATTCTAATGAATTTAAATTAGAACTTACAAATAGGTTTCAAGTGTTAGAGATTTTGAACATGATTCAGATTTGAATGAAATTAATATGAAAATAACTGATACACTTTTAAAAACTGCAACAAACATAGCTGGTAGAAAAAAGCAGCAATTGACTAATAAAATTTCTACTGAGACTAGAGAATTTATGAAGAAAAGAAGGAATATGAAGATATACAAAAATGATGTATTAAAAAGAATTGAATATCTCGAATTTTGTAAAATGGTACGGAAAAGAGTTGAAAATGATATAAGAAAGTATAACTGTGAAATAGCAAGGAAAGCTGTAGAAGAAAATAAAAGTCTCAAAAATGTTAAACAACATTTTGGTATTGGTAGGAAATTTATATCTGCAATAAGAAAAAAAGATGGAATTATTACTAAAAAGAGAGATGACATCATGAAATTGGTAGAAGATTTTTATCAAGAATTAAATAGTAATAAAGAACAAGTACCTCCTATATCTATTACATCTTCCGAATTGCCCAGAATTTTAAATGAAGAAGTGAGACATGCAATTAAGTGTATGAAGAAAGGAAAGGCTCCAGGAAATGATGGAATTATAATTGATATATTAAAAGAAGCAGGTGAAGAAATAGAAACAATTTTAGCAAAGTTATATACCAAATGTCTAAATGATAAAGATGTACTGGAAGATTGGAAGAATGCAGTAATAATATTAATATTTAAAAAAGGTGATAAAGAAGATATTAGAAATTACAGACCTATCAGCCTTTTATCAGTTTTATATAAAAATTTTACCAAGATAATTACAACTCGTCTGCAGAGAACTTTGGATTTCCACCAACCAAGAGAACAAGCTGGATTTAAAAGTGGTTTTAGTACAATAGATCATATCCAGGTATTGAGAGAAGTCATAGAAAGGACAAACGAATATGAGTTGTCATTATGTTTTGGATTTGTAGATTATGAAAAGGCATTCGATTCTATACACATTTCTTCAGTGATTAAAGCATTGGATCATCAAGGTATAGATCCAGGATATTGTCATATTTTAAAGAATATTTATAAAAATGCAACAGCAACAATTAGATTACATAATGATACTGGAACAATCAACATTGAGAAAGGTGTAAGACAAGGTGACTCCATATCTCCAAAACTCTTTACAGCAGTGCTGCAAGAAGTATTTTGTGGATTAAAATGGGAAACTAAAGGAGTGAAAGTAAATGGAGAGTATTTAAGTCATTTAGATTTTGCAGATGATGTAGTTGTTTTTGCAAATAATGCTTCAGAGCTGCAAGAAATGTTGCAGGAGTTAGCAGATGAAAGTACAAAAGTAGGACTAAAGATAAATGTTAAAAAGACTAAAGTAATGTTTAATCGATTTGCTCAAAATATGAAAATAAAGATTGATTATGAAGAATTAGAAGAAGTTAACAGTTACAAATACCTTGGTCAGGTTATTAATACAGATGGAAACATAATGGAGGAAATTAATCATAGAATTAAACTTGTTTGGAGTGCTTTTGGTAGAAATAACTTGATACTAAAAGGAAATATGCCTATGTGTTTGAAAAGGATGGTTTTTAACAAATGTGTTTTACCAGTTCTTACTTATGGATCTGAGACTTGGACACTTAATAGAAGAGCAATACAGAGACTTCAGACCACTCAAAGGAGTATGGAGAGATGTATGTTGGGAGTAACAAGAAGAGATCGAAAATGCAATGTATGGGTAAGACAACAAACAGGTGTTACTGACCTTATTGAAAAAATTAAAAGATTGAAATGGAGTTGGGCTGGACATATTGCTAGAAGAGATGATAATAGATGGACAATTGAAATTTTAAACTGGATTCCAAGAGATTGTAAAAGACCCAGAAAGAGACCACATGTGAGATGGATGGATGAAATAAGAAAATGTGCAGGGGTGTTGTGGAGAAGAGAAGCTAAAGATCGGAGAAGATGGATTAAACTTGGAGAGACCTTCATCCTGCAGTGGATTGATAATGGTTGATGATGATATATATATATATATATATATATATATATATATATATATATATATATATATATATTGTATCTTCATGTAACAAAATTCAGAGTCAAGGCAAAGTACATAAAAGTTGACCAAAATAAGTTGGTGAGATCTTGAATCTGACCAAACTCAATTCATTTGCTAGGACGCCATGATTTAACACCTTATGAATATCATTCTGAGGTTACATATGGGAATCAAATTGTTCTGTGAGTTGACTATGGACAGGCAGAAACAGACTCAAGGACAATTAGCAGTTTAACTGAAGATTTAAAATAAACTCTTAACACACTAATCACTTAACTAAAACAATGCATATTCAACATATAAAATCATTAAGAAAATGGAATAAGACAATATGATATGAGCAAGAAGGATATAAAACAACTTTATAATTTAAGCAGATTTATTAAACCAATAACATAAAATGAAGTAAAAATGGCAACAATTGTATAGTGTTAGGCATGTGTGATCAATGCACTCAAGCATTTACATCGTGGATGAGACTATTATCAATACAGCAGTCTCATTTTAACATATTGTAATGGTAAGAATTGTACATACCTGCAACAACACCCAGAACACAGATAAAATATACTGAAGCTGATTGAGTCTAGATGGTAAGAT
Source organism: Epiperipatus broadwayi (assembly GCA_028023455.1). NCBI lineage: Eukaryota > Metazoa > Onychophora > Udeonychophora > Euonychophora > Peripatidae > Epiperipatus > Epiperipatus broadwayi. The sequence goes on from JAQFVV010013192.1 coordinate 62,580, forward strand.
CCAGAATCCGACCAATGTTCAATTTTTTTTATCCCTGCTCAATGATCTAATACTCTATGGATGATATTTCCCAAGTTACACATGAATTCAATTTAACCACAGTCCAGCAGTGACATCAGGGTAGAACAAGAAACTCATAAAATAACTAAATTAACACTGAATTAGATGGATACACACACACATGGCTAAGTGAACCGTTACTATATCAATGATCAATTATATATACACATACAAATTAATATAGATATGGATATAAAATAAATTTAGGGACAATAAGGACATGAAAACAAGTTATATTTTAAATAATAATTTAATAAAGAAAATAAGATACTAAAACTAAAAGATACAAAATTATGCAATTGGAATATGAAAGATTACACTTACAGGTGTTACATAGTTAATGAGATTAGGTTCTACATATCTCATTATAAGTGTTTAATGGAAATTATGTGTGGTATTTGAGTCTTTGCCTATATTAATATGCCAAAGTTCTAGCTCTTTTGTAGTTTGCTGAATCATATGGAACATAATAACCAAAGTTATATAATTAATCTTATAGCACTTCTATGGCATTTATCTATATATAACAGATTAAATGGAGCATGTAATCAGGCTCAGAGATACACCGGTTAGTGTGTTAACCTAGATTATAGCCTACTCTAATTCTGAATAAGCATTTAGTGTAAAGGGAGAGAAAACTGAATTATTCTAGGTTTACTTATACACACTATGGCACATATTAAAAAATTAATAAAGCTAGAAGGTGCAAACTGGTCATTATTCACAGGCTTCAGCATTAAATGCTCAATGTCCTAAGACTGAATGACTTGCTACAAATAAGAACAATAATAGTTTGGGGAGTCAGATAAGCATTAACTTTTTTCTTGAAAATTTTTTTTTTACTTTTAATTGGCCAAGTGAATTAAAGTTTTACAACTTTTGATTGATTAATTAACAAACTCGGCCATAAAAATATATTTATCTTTTAGTATTATATTTGTTTTAGTTTTGTTTGTAAAAAATATATTAATAATTTGTCAGATTATGAAAGTGAACAAAAGTTTTTATAGTGGATAACCTCAAAAAAATCTCCGTAACCAATAGAAAATGTTGAGTATGTCAGTAATTTTCTTTCTCAATTTATGTTATTGTAAAAGTAAAGAATGTTTTATTAAAATCTTACTATTTTCCTAAAATAATTTATATTTTCAGCATGTTTTACCAAAATACATTATAATAGATGTAAATAAATGCCACCAAAATACTCTGAATTATTCATTTCTCTTTGAAAATGAAATAAAGAGCTTGGGGTGATGAAAAATGTTGACAGATGTCAAAATTGTTGTTAGCACCATTTGTGTAAAAATATACAATTTTTTACTAAAATCTTATTATTTTTGTAAAATAATTATATTTTCTGCATATTTTATCAAATAAAATCATAATATGTATAAAAAATAATAAAAAAATCATTCTAAGACATTAATTTTCATTTTCTAAGTTAAAACAGAAGTTGGAGCAGTGAAAATTATTGTCAGACAGTTTTCCATTGTTAGAAATGTGAACCAACCAATCAGGATCTAGAAAGGCCAGACTTCTGTTTTTGTTGTAGCTTTGAATGCCTATATTATTGATTTTTTTTACTTGTAAAATAATTCAAGAGAGGGCAGCATCTTACGGTACATTTTAAGCTTTAAAATAAATGTAAAAACATTACCGTAGCTCAAAAGTTAGCTGTTTTTAAGCAACTTCAAGCAATGACCATCCTGACATAGTCATTTCTGCTATGAGGTTAATATTAATAATCTGGACCCTTGTGTTTCAGTTCTAAAAGAGTTTGTTTTACCTGAACTAAGTGGATAAGTGTGACCTCCACTAGCAACTCATTAAGAAAGATGCAGCAAGCAGTTAATGTACGACATACTTAGTAAGGACACATTCACAACCTACACACATATATATATATATAATGCAAATGCATTGAATTAACTTAGCATGCCTTGAAATGGATAGTGTCTATTTGGATAACTATACAACCCAGTTCTCAAGTTTAGTATTTTAAATATAGTATTTATTTACTAAATTAATTAGTAACCTATTTTAAGATTATCACCTGCATTTTTAACATATATAAATCTAAAGAGGGCAAAGCATATTTTAGGGTCAATTAGTGAAAAACATTATAAATATGCATTGACAATATTTCTGTGGCTAGTTCCTATGATGTGCAGATTACATATGTAGAAAGTTATAATTTGTAACTAGAATTGAGCAAACTACAATTTTCATTAGAGCACCACTGATTACCATAATATTAATTCACAAAATTAATCAGTAAAACAATAACATGATCTCGAAATAGCAAGTGAAAAAGTAATAATTCAATTATTTATTATCATGAAGATTTGAAAATATCTTCATAGAGAAATAGGCTAAAATTATAAATATATATATACTCGTGGTTTTGAGTTATTTGGCATATTAAAAAGATAAAATTATAAAATAAATGGAATAGATCAAAATAGAGACAAAAAACTGCAAAAATTTATCTATATATAGTTTAAAGCAGATTATTAGAGTTTTTACATTTTAGGAGTGAATTTTACATTATAAGTTTTCTATTCAGACAAGATCCAGTTTTACAGAAATTAGCATTTAAAAGCTTTTTTTGCAAATTTTACAAAATGGATTTATAAAGATAGATTTTATAAATAGCTAGCTTTAGATAGATAATTGAAAGTTACAGTTTATGAACAGAGCTCTGCAGAAATTTATTAAATTACCAGTTAGTTGTCTTCATTGCAGTTTCAGGCACATGGAGATGATACTGTTGGCACTCTTCTTTGATGATTTGATATTCATGGAGATTCTTCCACTATGAACTGCTTTGCTAGGTATAGTTCATTGTATTTTGCAGGACCATGCTTTCACTCTCAGCAAGAATCAGGCAGTAAGTGGTTGCCTACTTACACCACCATTTCAAAAGTAAAACATGTGGGTTCAGCTTACAACTCAATTATAATATATATGACTGATTTTTTGGTCACAAAATTTGAACTATTTATATTTTTCTTAATTCTAACCATCTGGTTGTTTACAAGCTTGGCTGCAGTTGGAAAGTCCATTAACTCATTTTAGAAAAACATATTTAATTACTAAAACTAATTTCCATTCTGTTTTTCTACCTTTTCTCTCCTGGTTTATTATTACTGGTCAACTGCAGTTTGTTTACAACTTTATAAAATTCTGAGAATTGTTATTAAAATTTTGGATTTATAAAATAAAGCTCACACTATATTAAGACAACTACGATGGGCTAATTAAAAGTTGTTTACAACTAAAACTAAAAGCTGCATTTATAATTAGTGTAAAAATAATTCTATCACTATATATGTAGGATGATGGCATAGGAATATATATATATATACATGTGATTTCAATAAAATAAACCGTAAAATTGACTAATAATTTAGACTAAATTATCTTTTAAACTTGCAATTTTTAAAATAAACATATATCTGTAATATATACATATACTATTTTAATTACAGACTTACAGCTCACATATATATGTGTGTGATCCCACATATATAGTAAGTTAAGGTTGTTTAGATGGGTACTCTGAGAGAGTTTAAATCTATCATAGATATAGGTGGAAGGGGTAAAATATGTAAAACAGACAAGTGCTTGAAACTGACTGTTTCAATATCAATACAGTGGTCTCATCTTAACATATTACAATAGGTGTATGTGTGTTTAATAAATCATGCTTATAATCATTTAATATGCCCATTCTATTGTTTATGACTTGTTAATAGTACAAGATAATAGTCTAGTCAAGATGATGACTACATACAGTTCTTAGATGGCTGTCATATATATTGACAGTGTGAGCAAATAAATAAGTTCCAGATAATGCAGATGCAATGTGGTAAATGGTGAATAGGTAATTAATAAGGAGGAAATGAACTGGTTACTTTTAAATTTGCATATATATACTATGGCACTACATAAAATACTAAGAAATAGTCTACAGTGTGAGCAAGTAATTATTCAAAAGCTTCAGCATCAAATGCTTGGTGCCCTAAGACCAGACAGTTTGCTACAATTAATATATGAACAGATAAGTTCAGGAACTTGGATCAGCTTTATAAACATGTTCTGGACTCTCATGTTTCAGTTCTAATAAAGATAGCCATATCTGAACTAAGACATGGGGCAGCTGATCATTGTGAACCCATTTTAGAAGGTGCAGCAAAGCATAAACATACAAATGTATACTTCATAAAGGTGCCCTCGCTATGCACACACATTATTGTGCCTAAAAAACAGATAGCTTCTATCTGCCAAACTAACACAACCTTTTTCTTAAACTAGTATTACAATTATGCTATCTAAAAGGGCCTAAATTACATTATAACCTAAGTTAAAATACTGAATCCACATATATATAATCATAATTAAGGATGGAAGATATATTTGACAGGTATTAATAAACATTAACAAATATACTTTAATGTCATCTCTAGCTAGCACATCACTTCTAACTAACAGATCTCAAAAGTCATAAGTTATAATAACTGACTGAGCAAATCCTCATGAAATATAATGCAGTTATAACATATATAAAATCATGAGAATAATGAGTGCATAGCAATCGATTATTATTTATCAATATAGTATTTTGAAACAGCAATTTAATATGGAAGTAATATTCTTAAAATATTTAAAGTGAAGATTTTAATTATCTCCATTGAAAGTTCATTAACAATTAGTATTCACTGTTTCGAAAGATGGGCATATATAATAAATTTAAATAAAATAGTTAAAACAATAAATATATGCATGATTGCAGTTTTAAGAAATTTAAGTTATAATTGATTGCAGTTATTTATAGATTAAAATAATAAATGGTTTTACATTATAAGAATGAATTCAGGCAAGTTTTACATAGTTCTACTTTATAAATGATTTAATTTAACAGAGTTTTAAGAAATAAGATTGAATGTTCATTATGTTAAATAAGCTAGCTTAATTATTAAAATTACAGATGTAAAGATTAATTATAGAGCTCTGCAGTTGTTGAAAAGAATGTTACCAATATTTTTGGTTGTAGCTTGTAATGCAGGCATATCAGACAGTGAGCATAGTGGCATTCCTTGGGATTGTTGGTTTGTATTAAGATATCTTCTTATGGTAGGCTTCTGGAAGGTTCCCCATCTCTGTGATGATGATCATGCATCAGGAATTTTTGTTTACAAAATATATACATTTTTGGAAAAATATTACTTAGCAACAATGTAAATTACCTCAGTCAGCTATGTTAAAACAGGTGTGCCCAGCATGGCTTTTGTTACAACTTATTTAAGGTTAAAATTAAGTCCTTAGAACTTTTAAACAATATTGCTCTCTATCATCATATATATACCACACATATACACATGTGATTTTAAATGTAAAAATAATAAATCAACTCTTTTCAAGAAAATAAAATCTATAATACAAAATATATTATTTTAAAATAAAATATACACACTATAATATATATATATATATATATATATATTGTACCCTCACCTTTAGGAAATATGTAATAATAATAAATTGGTCTAGCTCAGATAAATAATTATGCTCATTTAAAATGTATCTAATCAATAATAACTATATTCTCCAATACTATCTGTTATTAAATTAGCTCAAATTAATAAATAGTAATATGGTTCAGTTTCATAAATTAAATAAATAAATATCTAATAAAATCATGAGACTATGAAGTGAGTTTACAAGTAGCAAGACAAATGCATTGAGCCAATATTCCACAGGATATTATCTCAATGGCATAAGAATACTATCCTCTCTCTTACTATCTCAAACACTAAATCTATAACATTCCTATGTCTTCAATAAGAATTAATTAAATAAGATTATCCCAATAAATTAATCTTCATCTCTTTAATAAATAATCTAGCTCAAATAATCTCAGGTTCTTTTAAAATAATTCTAGGCAATTATAATCTTTGTAATCAAGCATGATAAGGGATTTAATATCATTCCTAACTACATCTGACTAATACTAATAATAAATAAATAATAATAAATGTATAATTTAATCTTCTATTCTTTATATAGCATTTTAAATAAATATGTGGTATAATCTTATAATCTGAGAATATGTGGCAACCAAAATAATACTATAATTTTGTGTAAATATTTTATAGTTATTCTATGATGATAATAATAATAGAACAAATGAAATTTCTTGAAGAAATCATATCAAGAAAATATTATAAGTCTTATATAATAGTTTTATTTATGTTGTGCAAATATTATATTTAAAATTCAAATTATCTATGATTATGTAACTGTGATGTGGAGAAATTGAGTCAACACCAATATTTATAAAACAAATTTAACAAATTTTATTAACAACTTCAACAATAAATTAAATACATTATTTACATCATTAATGAACCTTATCTCGTCACATTTTCTGTACTCTTCAAAAAAATAAATTATATAAAACAAAATATGAGATATGGAACATTGATTTATAAAATATCTATTATTAAAATATTATTATAGTTTATTTTATTACATCTGCATTAAGTTAATAAGTTCAAAATATAAGATAAAATTAATTAGTCTACTATTCATCTATTACTGGTACTTAGTTCTTTTAAAAACACTTTAATACATCATGTAGTCATTCCCAACTTAATAATGATATGAATAAATTTAATTAACAGCATCGTGATTAAATTAGACTACTTATAAATTATTAATTTGAATAATCAGATAGAATATATGTGCTGGTGTACAATGAAGCTACAGAATAATATTCATAAAATCTATAATTATTTATATCATTTTAACACGATTTAGTTTTATCATATTATTTATCAAAAATATGCATCATAAGTAAGTTTTAAAAATACTTACTAATTAATCAATATTTTTTACGAACCCACTTTAATTATCATTTATACATCTTTCTAAAATAATCAATTTAGAATATAAAATATTTTATGATTCTCCTCCTTATCAATTATACTCTGATAATCATTTGCATTCATCTCTATCATCACTTCAAGCAAGACAACCTATCTTATCATTTCTAATAACAATTCCACACCTCCAAAATTATTTATTATTTCCTGTTTTAAATACAATTCTATGCGATGTAATATCAGAAATTTTGATAGTGAACAAATGTGTAGGTATATGGAATAACTAAAGTTTGAATTCGATAATATCTCTATTTGATAGTCATCATGGTAACAGTGTATAAGAAATGAGGTATGACTTATCTGTCTAATAGCCTCCACCACAAAATATAATGTCCAGGCTATTTATTCAGCTCTATGGAACATTTAACTCCAACACAAAGAAAACACTGCCATGGAAAATATACAAGCTATAGGGCTAAGTTATCTATATTTGCATAATCATCATCATTGATTATCCTTATTCCCATATTACTAAATCCTACATAAAAACATCATCTTGGTTTTATTTAACTTATTTCCAAGTCACTATCCTTTATAACTTCTTTAGAGATTTATCACTCTACATCGTTAAAATTCTTACTACTTTCCACAACAATAAATAAATTTGCATAGAAATAACAGCCTAACTACTCAATAAGAAAGATTACTTCTTTTCTTTTAGAGCTCTTGAACTAAAATATAAATAATTACTATAGTTCTAATGCTTCAATACTTTAATCATTTTAAAATAAATATTAAGTTCAGTTACGATAGAATCATACAATTACATTCCCATTACATTAAAATATATTATCATATAAGATAAAAATTATGCATATTTTTCTAAAAATAAATAAACTCCTATAAGCTATGTGTATGCATCATGTTTTTATATATGTTCTCACACATCCACACAAAAATAATAAAAATACAGTATAAAATCATTAATATTTTTACAATTGTTACCATAAGTGATCTCCACTAGCTAATCACTTAATTGACGTTTCTGGTTCATGAACTAAATAAAACATTATATATTATATTATTTATTCTACATTATCACACTTAAAATATTAAGTTTCTTTTAAAATTATTAAATATTTTTTATAAGAATCTAAGCACTATGTTAGTAAGTAGTTTAATATTTTATGTTTCTTTCCTACCTCTAACCTATGAATAATCATTAATATTAAGATTAGTCAAGTAAATAGTTCCAAAACATATTTACAATCTCCATTGATCAAAGTTGATTAAAACATAATGTTCTTTTTTTTCTCCTTCGAGTACACTCCCCAGTGCTGTTGATCATACTTCTGCTGAAGTTAAAATCATGCATGCTCTGTTGGTTGGTTCCACTTTAAAATAAAATATATGACAATTTTCCAACATAAAATACGGTAAGTCGACTTCTTTAGAATATCCAGATTAATTCCTAAATAACTATGAATTTGCTTTTAAAAGTTTTATAAAATAATAGCAGTTCCCATTCTTCACTAAATAAAGTATTGAAAGTACTTTTAATATTATACAATGAAATAATTTCAAAGTTTTACTACTTTTATCCAAATTTCCCGATGGTTTATATTCTTTCATACGGCAATAAAATTCAGCATCCTTTGATGCTTATGATGTAGTTAAAGACTTCCATGAATAATTTTAAATATCTTTTGTATGACTCATATACCCTAATTAATAATAGGATAATTTTAAATACTTATTTTTCAAAGTTTTTTTTTAATAAGATATAAAAACGATCCAATAATAATCCTAATCTTTTTTACATTTTTTTTAAATTATTCTAATAGAGCTTTTTTTTTAAAAAAAAAAACCATTAAATATTTCTTCATAGATTCATATTTCAGCATTTCTTACTAATTCTTTTATCCAATTTAAAAGTTTTTTAAAAAATTTACCATCTTATTTTTTAAATGAGTCCTCCAAATACAGGCATTTTTATATACTTCTTTATTTTTAATTTATCAAGAATTTTTATAAACCTCCTCTGTGATGTCCGATTTGCTAATCTCAGTAGCAAATTAATAATACCAATTAATATAGGCAAAATTATTTGCCTAATAGAAAGATAATAATTTGACATTTTTTTATACAAATTTAAGTTTAATGATGACCTATTCATGCTTAATGTGACATAGAATTAAGTTTAATAAATCAGTTGATAGGGAATTACTTAGCTTTTAGCACAGCATTTTGTATAATACAATTTTATAATAACTTACTGTACCTTCTTTAAAATAGAAATTAATACAATTGACTATTAATGGTACACTTAGTTAACAGAAGTTGTAGTAATAATAACAATAGTAGTAGTACCTCAAAAATAATTGTGCCCCGATTTTTACACCTGAACAAATAACTCTCTTGATTGGTTAATTAAACAATGCTTAGCTTATTTACATCCCTGGCCAACAACGCAGAATTAAAGTTAAAAATAAACAATGATTTATCTAATATTTATTATTTATTATATTATTTAATTTCCAGTTAATTTTCATACTTTATTTACATTCATCAAACACTTCAAAATAATTTTTAAAATTATATCATAATATTTATTATTACTTTTAACTTTTTTAAAACGTAGTTATTCTTTAAAACAAAATAAAAATTTAATTTTACTTATTACATTCGTGTTTTAAAATAAATAAAAACACGACCTAATATTTTATACTAGCTAATTTTTATTTTTATCTCATGGTAGTTCAAATATAATAACAAACTTTATAATAGAATTTTAAAACAGTTTTACAATATTACCTAAAAAAAACTTGCAAGCATGTGTGTACCGATATCTATCTGTCACATGACTTACAACCCAGATCAAACACTTATAATTTTAGCTAAAAATAAACTAAACAATTCAATTTTTTTTTTAAAAAATATTTTTTAAATAAAATAATATAATATAACAACTTTTAAAATAATAGTTCGATATTATAAAATCAAATATTTATCTTCTACCACAATATTATTAATAAGTAAATATTTTACATTCAATTATTAAATATTAATTTTTATTACTCAAATATATTATTTATTTAACTTCAAGTTATTACTTTTTAAACTTTACTTTAACCCTTTATCTACAAGGCTTATTAATGCAGTATTTATTATGGCCAGTTTTCCCAACCATACAATATTATAATTCATCTTTAGTTAACTGTTTTTTAAAATATTAACACAATATCATACAGTAAATATTCTTATTTGTTTTAACTAGATTTTTTAAAAGATCGTCAATACATTATATACATCATATCTCTAAAATAGCTTTTAAATTTAAATTTTTTTTAATAAATTGATTTAAACAATTCATCCTAACCTAAACAAAAGGGTACAATATATATATATATAAACCAATGATTTTACAGTAGTTTGTTTGCATATATGTGTGATGATACTTCTATAATCATATTGACGCTTATGTATATGTACTCAGAGAAAGTTTAAATCCAGCACAGATGGAACTGGGGGAAAATAAGTGAAATAGTTATGAGAAAAGGAATTTACTGTTTTAATATATGTATTTTAAGGAAAAAATAATGTATTTACTATTCATAAACTTACACTTATATTTTTCAGTTTGTTTTGATCTTTTACTTAAATAAGTGAGATTGACAAGATTGTAAGTAACTCTTACAATTTCCCCTCTGTATAGGGTTTAAATTTTCTATTATGATAAGAAAATTTTAACACTTTAATTATATAATTGGGTTGTAAAGTTATGTGTGTGTGGATTTATATATTTTATAACTATATATATATATATATATATAGTTGTTTATAAAAAAAATGATCTGGATTTGGTAGTGAGTGATAAGGTTTAAATTGTGAAGATATCCTTACAAGAGATAGAGTGATATATTCATTTATATATTAGTGGTAGTAATGATAATCAAACTTGTAAATTTTAATTCATTTAAATAGTTTTTATGATTTTGTAATTAATTGTTTAAAATTTTAAAATGTTTTTTTTTCTGACTAGTCATAAAGCTAAAAAATAATTAGCACTTGGAAATTAATTACTATGAAACTAAATAACATTTCAATCTAATGTACTTAAAATGCAGATTGAGAAATACTTTAATCTGAATTAATTTATAGTGAGAAGAACAGATTGAGATATAACTAATTTATCAAATTCTAACTGAAGTGCAATCGTATATTGTTTTATATGTCATTGCAAAGCTCACCTTTCATTTACATTTTTAGATTTTTTTGCAATTTTTGTTTGGCTATAAATAATTTATAATACAAAATAAATATTTTAAAATTATATGAAATTTTATATTATAATTTGTTGCAAATGTAAAAGCATTTGCAATAAATATATACGGATATCTTCATTAGTTTTTTTTTAATGGTAAGTTAATTATTATTTGTTAAAGTTTGCAATATATAAAAATATATGTCATTTTAAGCCGTTATTAAAAAATTACTCTGAACAATATATGCAAACAATTAATTGTGCGTATAGATAAATACTTGTAAATTTGATGAATAGTGATGTTCTTTTTATACTCTTACTAGTTGTTCAATTAAATATTTAGTGTTTCTTTTATTAGTTTAGAAATGTAATTTCTTCCAAAAAAATTTTATATTTATAACAAGATTTAAAGAATAAAAGTCATTAAATTTCAGTGAAAAATGTTCAAATAATCATAATTAAACAAATTTTTTTGAACAAAATTCATGCAGCTGCACATTCAGTAAAAATTTAAGTAAACAACTAAAGTACATTTATAAAATTAAAATAAAATAGACAATCACATAACATTACAATACTAGCTGAAAAAATAAAAATTTACTAAAATTCTTCCACAACCATGGTTTTGTTAATTAGCAAATAGACCCTGAATAATATAACTTTTAAATATTTTTGTTATATTATGAAAAATGAGTTAACATTTGTTGTTTATTTTTAAAAAAATAAAACTTAGTTGCAAGTACTTTAACTACAAAAGTTTAAAAAAAAAAAAAAAAAAATTTAAAATGTATAATAATAATTAATAATCCTTGATCATATTCTTATCAGCTTTAGTAATATAAACCTTATTTTATAATTCATTAGAATATAATATTACTAACAAATTAAAATTAAAAAAAAAATAATATTTGCAGTATGTATATATGAAGGAAATTAAAATAAATTAAAAATTAAAAACAGTTAATTTTTTTCTATATTATTCATTTAATCTCTCCATGGCTTTATTGTAATAAAAATATATAATATTGTATTAGGTTATGATTACTTTTTGCTTTTCAGTACGAGTCTCAACAAACTTATGATATTAAGATATTTCCATTGGTTTCCACAAATTTAACCACTGTTTATTTACTCTCATGTTTATTCAAAGTACTAAGGAACTGCTTCCTTCCATGCACACACTTATTCTTTTCTATAAGTTTTATTTTTTGAGAATTTATGTCTTTTTATAGATTATCCCCATTCACAGATTATTTAACCACACACTGAAAATACTAGAACTGTCTAGTTCTGGACTGTTTAAAGTCATGTGACTTAATATTATCTTCTAATACAAAGTATATTCACCTCAGTTTAGAATTAACTCAAAATTAGCTACAATAAAAAGGAAAAAATTGAAAAATTAATTCAGTTGGGGACAAAAGTTTATTTTTTCTTATCACATTTAATATATTAAAAACCTTTTTTTTTATTTCCTAAAAAGTTGTCTACAGGAATTAAATCAAGTCATATTGTAACCAAACAACAAATAACATTTGATCATTACTGAGAAATATTTGCTATTATTAGATAAAGAAAAAAAATTAATACCATAGACAATATATAATAATTTATTATTAGATAATTATTTATTTTAACATTTTATATTTAAGTATGATCATAAGTACAAATTATATGCTTTAATCTTTATATTTGAATTAAGGTGAAGTTTTGAAATCATTATATAAATTATTGTTAGAAAATGTCTTTATAATGTTTTTTTTGGATACATTTTTTAATAAACGTTTTTTGTTGATGACATGAATTTTTTATCTCATATATATATATTGTAACCTTATATTTTAGTATAAAATATAAAGATCGATATAACTGGTATAAAAATTTCTCTGTCTTCTTTTTGGTGATTTGATTGCCTTGGTTTGTGTTTTTGAACAGATTATTTTCTTGCATTCAAGATAATTTATTAGAGAGAATAAGTAATATTTTGCTTTACTTATTGTCTGTGTTATTTTAATGTATTTAAATTGCTTCTTTCCATCCACTGATTTGTATCAAAATATGTTTAACTTTTTAAAAATTGACAACACATTAAATTTAGTAAAATGTGATTGAAAATAATAATAATTTTTATTTGTTTAAAATAGTCTTAGAAATTATTTTCATTGAATTAAAAAACCATTTGTTTAACTAATTTTTAATTATTAGATAATATAGTAATTACATATGCGTTTCAATGTAAAAAAAAAAAAGAGCGCGATTAAAGAGATCGTCTGCGATAAGATTGCTGTTACAGAAAAAGAAAATGGTGTAAGAATAAAATGTATGTAAAATATGATAAGCTTATTTTTTAAAAATAGTTAATAAGTAAATGGATTTACCAAAAAGTTTTCTACAAATGTAAACATAAAATGGTGATATTTAATCATAGAATGAAGTGCTAAATTTAAAAATCTGTTCAGGTCAGCTAGCCAAGTGGATCAAATCACTAATAATTTTCCAATATTTACATTTTAAAATATGTCGGAGCTTTCAAATTTAAGAGCAGAATTAATTGCAGAATCTCGGTATGTTTGGAATATTTTATTATTCTACAATTTGGCAAAACTAAATAGATGGTTTAATTACAGAATTTTTTTAAATATTAAAACTTTCTTTTTAAAAAAGAAGAGATTTAAAATCAAAGTTAAATGTTAAAGTTATTAACATGGTTTAATATTTCCATTTATAATTTAAAATAATATAGCATTGATTAATTTATTTAACTTTATACCTGCCAGTAATGTATTTGCTAGTTAATTTGTTTACCATTTGATAATGGAAACAGTCTTCAAATAATTAACTAAAACTACTTTCTAATTTTATCGTTAATTTGAAATTATTAATTATTTGCTCTAATTAGTATCCCTAAATTTAAACATGGATAAGTAAATATTAGCCTGGATGTTATAAACTTGGAACAGTTTTATATAGAAATGTAGAATTTAATAACTTATGAAGAACATTTTCATTTAAACTCTGCGTGTCATGTTTTTGGAATTGTTTTATATTTATGGAGCCACATAAAATCATTAATTTAAAAGTGCTTATAATATCTAAGACAAATAGATAGAATTACATTTATGGAATTCAACTATAATTATAATTATTACTTTGTGGATTTATTGTTCAAGACATTTTTACATGGATTTCACGGATCATATTTATTATTATAAAATGCTGTACAATTTAATTTATGTCACATGTACACCTGCTAAAATTCATGTATTTAAGTAAGAATGAATTAATTTAATTTTATTGTTATATGAACTTGTATGTGAAGTTCATGAGTTATATTTTATTAGGTTTAAATTAAATTAATGGGATTGAATAAAATACTTATTCAAGGGAATAGCACTTGCAAAAAAGCTTGAAAATTACTAATTAATTTATGATATGTGTCAACCTCTCATGAAGTGTCTTGTGAGTCTTTCCAGAGTTCTATTTCTATACTAATGTCACTTATATTACATTGTTGCTATGTTTTATTTTAAGCAAGATAATTTAATATATTAGTTGTCCTGATTAGTGAAACACTTTTTATTATGCAAGAACCCACATCTGCTAAAATGTTAGTGTTTTCTGAATGGTCAGAATAACTGAGGAGGATGATTTTTGCACTTTAATGTGAACTAAATAGTAATATTGCTTTATAATGTTAAAACATTAATCTGTGCTGGTGGTTAATCCGCAGATTAATTAATTGCCACTCTCTGTATTTTTACACTCATTCCTGCGCTGGTGGTTAATCTGCAGAATTGTGTAATTATATTTATTGCTTTATGATGGTGTATAAATCCACAAAGCATTCAGTGTTATATAATTCCTATGTGTAGATGAATGCATCCACAGGAATATGATTTTACTTCATAAATATAAGTTTGGGCAAAATATTTTGGTTATTCTGCTAAAATCATCTTCTTCCATTTATAAGCATAATTTATAAGTTAAGTCATAAAGTGTAGCAGGACATTCTATCTAAGTTACCTCATAATAATTAATTGTTTGTTAATTAGTATTTTATCTGAATTGAAGTTTAAATTTTCATTTTTATTTAGCATTAGCATTATAGCTAAATCCTACAAATATAATATTATTTATTACATTGTTATAGGTGTACAGTATATGTTTATTGGTTCTGGAACTGACATTGGATATTTCATGAGTTGATGTTGAATTTTTGTATAATTTCCTCAAGACATCAATTATATCAAATTGTAATATAATGTATGATTAGGATTTATAAAACTGTGCCTATGATATGTTATTGAAGGAAGCCAATGGAATTATAATTTATTTATTTATTTTATTTGTTTATTTATGTATTTAGTTATTACATTAAACATCAATTACTTATTAGTCATAAAAATTGTAAATAAATATTGATTTATAATTAAACTTACTGTGCCGTTGCTATTTGTCATTCATAAAATCAGAAATCATATATCTTGAATAGAGCATACATTGAAGTACATACTATTGTCGGCATGATATAAGAGTTTAGTAATATTTTGAGAAAAACATTTGAATGATTTTTGTCCTTGGTAGTTTATGATGTGTAAGGTACAATAAAATCCCATTTACCTTTTCCATCATTTAAGCTTTGCGTAGTTGATTCGAGTACATGATACAAAATTGATTGATTTTATAAACTTATAAACAGATTTACCAGATAATGACATGATTAAATGTATTTACTTAATGTTTTAATTGTCATTCATCAGTATAACAAGAGTCTCATTGATATTTATTAAATTATAGAAAAGAACCCAAGTATTCCATGTTTATTTATTATTGCAAAGCTCTTACCTAGACTAGCATTTGTATTAAAAATCATATATGTAATTTTAAAATTCATAATCTTTAGTAGTTCCATAAATTATACCATCTTGTTCATGGTCGGCCATAAGGTCTCATGCAATGAAAAATCGCAAATTAAGGTTTTAAGGATAATAAAATTGCATACCTATAGTTTGTTTTAATGTATTTTCACATACTACTATGATAGGTCTTCGCGGTACACCCTGGCTGCGACCAGATTAGATCATAACAATTTTATGTTATATTATTAGTTTTCTTTGTGGTAATTTGCTCCAGATTTCGGTTATAGTCTTTGGTGCATAATATAGATGGCATGATATGCTTTTGGTTATAGTTCTTGGCACCACAATGATGGGAGCATTCAGTTAGATTGATGAGTACAGTTCTTGGCTGCCCAATGATTAAAGCCATTGGTTATAAAGAATTCTATTACAGTTCTTGGTGCCAATATGGTAGGCATTGGTACGTCCCTTCAGTCTATTGGGTTATAGTAAGGTGGGTCTGATTATAGTAGTTCTCCGACATCAAGGTATTAAGCTTGATTAATGTTGATAGTTACAATATATATATATATATATAATGAAATTTTAAATATATAATCTTTATTATTAAGAATCAAAAATATATTGGTTAAAAGAAATATTACAAATATATATTTTTAATGTTATTTCATGATATATTTAGTTTTGTCTTGGGTATAATATTTTCTAAGTGGAATCAATTGGCTAAGTGATCACAATCTCTTCATGAACTTTATTTTCATTAATTGTATATCTGCAAGCAAAGTAAATCATTTCAGCATTTTGTTTCACTAAAACTTATTTTAAACTTAAGTATGTAGCATATGTTAATATTAAATAAATTCATAATATGAAAATTCAATTATAATTATTAATATTAATCTTCCAAAATATAGGTTTTATACATTGATGCAATTCATTTATCTTTGATTTTATCTTGTAAATATTCAAAACTTATTCTTCTAAGAATTACCTTCATCCATAGGATTTTTTTTTTTATCTCTTAAGCATGTATTCTATCTAATTCCCTTTTTCTTATAATTGCTACATTATTATTCTTTAAATTTATCTATAATTTTATCAAATCAATGTTTCTAAAGTATTCGATGCCTTTTTTTTTAATTGTTTATTCTTCTGAGATAGTTTAGTTAATTCTTTTTTTAAAAGCTACATTTTTAAAGATTTCTATTAGTGAAATAATTTTGAACAAACCTTATTATCCTGGTATTTAATCCTTATTTTGATTTAGATGATAATTTATTATTATTAATAATATAAGTAAAATATTTATCATTTTGTATTTATATATGTAAAAAAAATCGTATAACAAAAAAATAGTTATCTTTTCCCTTTACATAATATTAAAGTTATTAACTACAAATTCTATATCTTGTTTTTATAACAAATACTTATTCTGTGAAAAACTTCACATAATTAAGTAATTTAATTTTCTTTTTCTAGTATAATCAATAAACATTATTTTAAAACTCATATTTCAATTTAGATATTTAATCACGTATTTTAATGATTTTTATTATTTTCTTTTTTAATGTGTTTAATCTAAAAGGTTATTTTTTAACTATACTAATGTTTTAAAAACTTTAAATCTTTTTTAATTTTAATAAATACTTGATGATTCTGTTGCTATAGCAATATCCAATCTACTTCTTTTGTTTAGAAACCCAGTTCTTCTTGGAGGCAATTTTTAAATTAAAATGTTAAATATTAAATTTTATTAATAGGAAACTTACAGTCTGTCTTGCAATTAATACGCATTAGCATATGAAATAAAGACATAGAAACCAGATTTTACATTGATGAACTTCTGACTAAAGACAGCAAATCATGAAATTATATAATGAAATTATTAACATGAATTCTGGTAGTATTGTGAGAGATAGCTGCACTAGGATTACAAAGATGAGGATCCTAGATTTTGAAACGAAAAACAACTACATGGTGTTGGCAATCATGGCTAACTTACTTACCAGGTATACCCTCTACAGAGTGGTCTTTGCATCTCGTAAACATAATAAAATTATCTCAACCTATTATATCAAAATTAAAAATGAAGAATTTCTGTAAATTGTCCAGCATGAAGTTGATGTAATTGTACTTCAGGATATTGATCATTCCTCTTATAATGCATATCTTCTACTAACAATGCATATCTTCTTAAAAATTCTGAATTTATTTTTATTATTGACCAAATACATTATAAATATGGTATGATTATTAATGTTTAAACTATGTTGTAATAAAGTTTGGATAAATAATTTATATATATATATATATTGTAATGGAACGTACTTGCTGCATTCCATTTAAATTGAAGAAAGAAGGCCCCAAACATTGGGAAAGCCAAATATAATGGAATGTATCTTTATATATGATCTCAAATGAAAATAAACATATAAACTTTTGTAACAATAATTATTAGTTAACCAAGCCCCTAACTTTGATACACCAAATGTAATGAATAATTAAACAAACATATTATGCTGACTACGTTATGGCATCCAAATGTAATGGAACATACTTTTACTCCATTATACAATCATCAGTTAACTGGGACCAACAGTTTATGGTGCCAAATGTAATGGACAATATATCATATAGACATATTATATCTCAAATGTAATGGAACATCAATATATGAAAAGAAAATAATGCTTCAAACATTGGATGATAAACGTAATGGAATATATATAATCTAAATGAATCCAATTGTTGAGAAAGCCTAATGTAATAAATTGTATAATTTAAATGAAGAAAGACAAAATTATCCCAGTTATATTTAAATAAATTGTTTATATGCCCTTCCAACTAGCTATACATGAAATAAATTTAAAATCATATAGAGCAATGAGATCTATCCTTATAATTTATTTTCAAGATTGATATAACTAACTAATCAAATATATATATCAGAAACAAAGGTAATTCTATTAAATCCAATATACACATCTATTATGTAAATTTATGTATATCTAAACATATCAATGAATAATAATATGTGTAAGTAACTTAAAGACTAAATAATAAGTGAAATACGTAGTTATCCTCTATTAAATTGTGAATTCAATTAATTTCATAATGACTTTGGCACTAAAAGAAAAATAATAATAAAATATTAATACACTTTCAAATAAATTACAAAGGCATTACTTATAAAACAAATAGTACATCCTTTATTTTTATATTATGGTTTAATTTTAGGTAATATCAATGTTTTAAATACAAACCCAAATAATAAATATACATATATACTTGCAATAAGTATATATATTAAATAAATAAAGACATATCTGTGCTTAACAAGTAGGTATTAATATAAATACAAATCCATATTTATATTTTTCAGATATTTAAAATAATAAATAAAAAAATATTATATACAGCAAATATATATAAATTATTGTTTTGGTATGCATAAGAATCATTATATAAAGTTAAAAAAAAAAAAAAATTAATAATAAAACAATTTTTATAATAAACATTTGCGAATATAAATTTACTTATTAAAATATACATAACAACTCATATGCAACCCAAACTTATAAGCCATACTTTAAGATTTTAAATTACTTAAGTGTTAATTTTGACACCTGTTAAATGTTTATTGCTGTTAGAAAACAAGATGCTTGAATTGAATATTTATAAAACGTTATATTTTTATAATGAAAAATAAAAGTAAAAAAAAAATGAATATCGATCTCAAAAGTATATATATATATAAACATATATATTAATAAAGTTTTTTTTACTACCTTTCAAAGTTCACATGTCTATTTTCCTTCAAAAGTCAACTTATTCCATTGTTTTATTTCTTTATCCGCTTAATATTAGAATGCATTCTAGTTAAAGTGAAGAAACTATCACGTTAGAGAAAATTGTCAATTCTTGGATGTATGTATATTTTTATCCTAAAATTTCTTTCCTTGAAAAATAAATAAATAAATTGAAATGTTAAATCCAATATATTAATTCTAGTTACCTCCAGATTATTATTATATTGACCATTATAGATTCCAGATAGCTATGTCAAATTTCGGCTTCAGACGCGATGAAATACATATATTGAAATTTGCCTAGTTTTTCTTTTTAAACTGCCTTGGAATAAATGAAAGAAAATGGTGCAGCCTCTTGGCTGTGATATATCTCTATTAGCCTGTCATGATTTATGTATTTACCATAGAAATCTATCTTATTCCAATATTCTGAAGAATGGTAATTTCAAAGACACAAAGTACAACAAAATTTTATCCTTCAGTTGGTTTTATTACTATCTTAATAATAATGGCTTCCTCTTTTTGTTGTTGCTGTTGTTCCACGTGCTAGCAAATGCTGTTTTGAAAACCATTGTTACACATGTTTTATTTTAAACAATTAACATTAAAAAAAAATAAAATATCAAGCGTATATATAAAAAATATTAAATTGAAAATTTATTTGACATCTTTAAAAATATACATAAATAATAATATTGCTTTTTTTAATAATCACTGCAAATAAAATAATTTTTTTATATAATCAACAATTTATATGTCCCCATTTATTTATAATAATTAAATATTCATAATGATGTACCATCAACATATAAATAAAATAATAACTTCAAACAATAACTATACCTAATAACCATAAACAATAATAATACTTCATATATAAACATCAACTCAAAGAGATTTTTTTTTTAATAACAAATGACAATTTTTTTAAAATATAGATAGACTTATCGATATTTACAATATATATATATATATAATACTTATAAATTTCCAACACATACTGGCTGTACCTTTCTTTTTATATTTTTCTTCATTTTCTGTATTTTGTGGTGTATTACCCATGACTCAATTGAGAAATGCACAATTACTTAATCTAAACTATTTTATTAATGAGTATTTATTATATGTTATACAAACAAAACTAGAATATTTACAAACTTTACATATAATTACATACAGAAAATATAATCATGGGTTTCTAAAAGTATTTATCCCCTCCTCAAATATTGTCTGACAATTACTGCCTTATTTAATGGGTAGTTCTTTCTGCAACTATACAAAATTGACTACAAGTTTCCCAGAGTTACGAAACTCTGTGAGTGAGGCAGGCTTAAAAAAATCAAAATAAGATCAGAATGATCTGCTTTAAATACTAGTCAGATTTTTATATTTTCAGAGGAATAAACATCTGGGTTTATTCCTTTACAAAAACTTTGACTCATCCTTGACAATACCAAATACAAGCATCATAGCATTTCCAAGTTTATTTACTGCTCATCATAATTTATTGACCATCCTAATTGTAGAATATGATGAAAAATGGTTTTCAAAGTTAAAGATAATTAATTAATTAATTAATTCAGTAAAAACATTTAAATAACAATGAAGACCATTGAATCTGAAAGTGGAATGTCTTTGAATTTAAGCAATATTTAAAACCATTTCAAAGAGTAAAATACATGAGTATAACTATTTCCTAATATCTCATTTATAATTTATTAACATTAAATGAATTTTATAAATCAAAAAGCATTATAATTTTTTACTGCATCATATTTAAATTTTAATATTTTTTTGTAAAATAAAATTTAGTATTTTTACTAAATCATTTTACAGACATTAAAATAAATATTTTTGTAACTATTTATTAAATTTTTAATAGTAATCTACACATTGCATTTGTTTACTTGTCAGATTTACTTGTATACAATTTTATATTAAAATATTCTTGTGTCCATTTATTTGTTCTATTAACTCTCAGTTTTTAAGCTAACATTTTGATTGATTTCTATCCTATGACAGAGATATAAAGATTATAATAAATTTTTAATATTTAAAATTGTACAGATCATAGCTATGAACCTGGGATTCCACAATAAGGTTTTTTGATTAGTCCTGCAGCTTCAAGATTTGCCTTGTGAAGTATATTTTATAATATTTGCAGAACAACAAAATAGTCTTTTTATACTTAATATAGTCAAAATAGATATATACAAAAATAATGAATGTAATAAGGAAGAATCAGTGATGATGATATTAGAGAAACTTGATATTATAAATGGATTAAAATTTACAAAGAAGAAACAAGTAATTATTTACAAAATCAATCACAAAAAAAAATTGAATAAGTTCATTTCATGGAAATTAATATGATGTTTGAGCACCATAAATGACAAACCTGGAGCCACAATTTTGGACCTTGACTACAGATGCCAACCCTCTACCATTGCACTAAATCATGTGAGAAAAATCTTTAGCTGACAGAATATTTTTATACATACTAGTTTTAAAGTAATATTTAATACAATTATAGTATATATACTTAAGCTAGATGTAATTAGAAGGGATTTGAAACCAAACTTTGAAACTCCCTTCAGTCATCCACTCCATCTTATAAGATGAAATGAATGACTGAAAAAGATGGAGTGAATGACTGAAAGGATCTTGACAATCTGGGTTCAAATCCTCTACTTATTTTTAAAGTGCTATCTACATATAAATTGATACTAATAATTTTTTTTTATTAAAACCAATAACCTATGTAAATTTCTAATCATATTACCACAATTAATTTTTTATACCTTTACTTTAAAACATTATCCTAACTTTTTAGCTAAAGTACTATAGCAGCTCTGAAATATTTTTTTACTAATCATGTCACAGATTTTCTATAACTTCTTTATTTTTAATTTTTGAAATTCAGATTGATTTTAAAATTATTTTTTAATTTATATTTCTCTATTTTATCCTTAATAATTCATGATTTTTTTACTCTTTCTGGATTATTAATTTTGATTATTATAATTTAAAAGTTAAAGAACATTAAATATATGTGCACACTAATTACAATAATTATGAGCTTCAAATTTTTAACTGAATAATTTAATTAAAAACTATAATTATAAAAATAATAATTTCCCTTGTAAAAAATAATATTACAAACAATAATTACTTTTAAAATGTTATTTTGAATAATTACAAATTATATAAACAGTAAAATAATGTTCTACAATGTTTTCTTTTTGCTTACCCTCCATTTTTAAATGTATTTTAATTTTAATATATACATTTTTTTAAATAAAAAAATCAGAGCTTATATATATATATCTCAAACATTTTCAAATATACTATATCTTTGATATTCAATATTTTTTGTTTTTGAATTCTTAGTTACAATGTATCTTGAAATAATTATTATCAAGATATTTGGCACATAATTTCACATATTTGACTTATCTATACATAAATAAAATTCTAGAACATAGAAAGTGCCTAAACTAAATGACATGAAAAGTAATTTTCTAATGTTAACTGCGATCAAATAAATATTGATCATAATAATAATAATAAAATTTTGTCTTAAATAAATATATATAACATATTATTTATTTGTGTTAATTTGTAACAGTCATTAGGGACTCATCCTTCTATGCATTAAACACTTAAGGAATGTGCTCCCTTTTAAAACAATATGAAATTTTTTGAAAAGATAAGATGAATCCATCCTGTCTTTCTTACCTAAGCATATATGTATAGACAAACTTCTATTATTAAGACATAATGAATGAAATTTAAAGTGCTTAGATTTGCCTATACAGATTTGCATAGGTAAAAAAGATCGAATGAATTTATTTTTTTCAAAAGACTTTATCTTCTGTTTAGAATGGAGTGCATTGCTTAGTGTTTAAATCTATCTATTCAGTGTTTGTGTAGAAGAGTGATTTCTTAATGACTGCTTAAATAAAATAAAATAATATATATATATATATATATATATATTATTATTATTTTATTTAAGCAATAGAATATATATATATATATATTCTATTGCATTGCCAGATGATATTAATATTATAGTGTATATATATGAGGACAATGAGAATTAATATGAGGTAATGCAAATAGTTGCAAAAACTATCTTCCACAATGCTATTTTCACAGGTACCATATATTTAGTATGAAAGAATGAATTGACTATGACAAAAAATAAGCAGAATAAACAAACTTTTACTTCAAAATAAACTCGAAAAGTAAAATAACAATTTTTAGTAGTCAGATTAATTAATTAATTAATAATAATAATAATAATAATAATAATAATAATAATAATAATAATAATAATAATAATAATAATAATAATAATAATAATAATAATAATAATAATAATAATAATAAAACTTTCAATACTGCATCAGTAATTAATTGTTTACCATCTTACAAGTTTTCTCATTCCATTATGGGCACACAAGCTGCATATCATTGTTCTAGTGCATTTGTTTATTCTAGAATAGTGAAAAATATTAAAATAATAATACATTCTTTACTATTATAAATATATATATTTATATGCAATAAATAATTCATTTTAATATTCACCATATTAGAGAATATGAATCATTCCATCATCAATCTTTCATCATAATTCTAATGTATGTGATAATTCTATCATAAAAAAGAAAAAAATCAGGCAAGGTGGGAAACTTTTCAATGTTGTCTGTAGATTGTTATTTTTGAGTAGAATTTTATTTGATTGGAAGAATAAATACATTTTCCTATAATAAAAATTAAAGAAATTTAAATGATTATTAAGATTATAGTAGTCATAATGAAATGATTTTTTATTTGTTTTGTGTTTTTTGTCTATTGGATATTAGTTAAAACTTTAAAATGTTTATGCTTATAGTTTATTTTTCTAAACGGAATCGTCAGTAAAATTCTGAGTCAAATTAAACTTTCCATGTTATTTTGAAATTCAAAAGATAATATGCATTTTTAAGTCCCCAAACATATTTAAAAAATTCATTCAAAATTTAACAATGTCTCCTTCCAATGTTGAATAGTGATAATGGAAGGAGAAAAGTAATCTTTAAGAGGAAGTTGTTTATTCCATCATCAGTTAAATAGTATGACTATAGAAAATGTATAGTTTTGGGAATATAATTTACATTGACAGTAAAGATTTGGTGATTAAAATGTATGCTAATTAATTTTAAAAGTTAATTTATTGAAATAAATATTAATTGAGAGAATTTTGAATGTCTAATATAAGAAGTTGTTTTAGTTTCTGTAAAATTCCTCAATAGAAGATTTGTTACAAAATGTGCCTTACTATAATATATTAGATTGATATTACGTTTCATAATTAAAACAAAAATATTATACATTAAATATAGTCTGTTAATTGGTGTTAATTTCAACTTAGTGCATTTAAGCATGAAAAAGTAATTTCAGTTATAGTTTATGTTCTAATATCTGTGTGCATATATATTAATTATAAGATTAAATATTGAAAATAGAATTTTTCAGTGTAGTACCATAAACTTGATAGCTAAAAGACAGACTGCTTTTGACTCAATATATTAGCTTATATACAAGTAATAATTTAAACCAAGTGCTTTTTTATTTGTGAAAATTTGAAATGTTAAATTCTAGATATCCTCAACAACATATAAAAAATTCCCTTAAAAGAGTTGTGTATATTTGAAAATATAATGATATTTTTTTCTTTATATCAAAATATATACAATCTTAGAGCTATTTGCAACCAGGCAGCAACCAATTAAATCAAGCAAATATTATTTTTGATTACTATATAGCATGATTACACTATCTGTTTTAATTTGTGGTTGCATAGTGACTTCATAGTTAAAGGTTTTATCTAGTTTAATACATTGAAAATTTTCGTTATACTTTCACTGTTTACATCTTAAGTCTACGAAAAATTTTCATTTAATGTATGTAAATATTTGCATGGGATATTTGGTTGCTGATGAGAATTCGTAGAAGCTGTTATACATTAATATTTTATATATAAAAACTATCTGGTCTGATTTACTACTCATATATCAGTATGAGTGTTGAGTTAGAAGCAGTCTGTCTTTTAGTTTAATATAAATCAGATAGATACTGTTATTAATTAATAAATCATGTGCTTTAATTCCATTATCTGCTTTAGTTGGTGTTTGCTTGGTTACATAATGGCTGAAGATTTTATATAGGTTAATTAAAGGAAAAATTTCCATTACATTAATCATATATATATATATATTGTGCCCTTTTCTATAGGTCAATGATGGTTATAAATGGTCAATTACTAAAAAATTTTAAAATTAATATTATATAGTATTTAAAATTATAGATTATATTAAGCAGTAAAAGATTAATATGATATATTTAATAATAAGTATTGTGATGGTGAGAATTGTATCTAATTCTATATTTTTCTAAATTGTTTTTCAAAATTTTATATAATTATTTTATATAATATAAGTAGCAAATTTATTAAGACAGATAAAATTAGACTAAACACCGGAAATGACTACGTGACAGTCTGAAATATTCTATGTATAAGCACCGGTTTAAATTAATACTAATAATTAAAATATTTAAATAGTATATTATAGAAGTGGATGGAATTGTCACACATCACAATAAAAATAAGTAGTATACACCTTTATTATTTATTGTTTCAAAATTGTTTTAAAGGTAGTTAAATTGTAATAGATAATAATTGATTTAAAAATAATAATGAGTTAACATTTAAGTCTATTACATCATGATTTTAAAACTTTAGAAATTGTTTATAAATCCAAGTAGGTATTGACCAATAAAAAATAGATCTTGGCAGACAACCAAAATCACGCCAACTAATTGTATAAACAGGGGAGAACAAAAATGTGTTGACTCCAGAGCAGAGGTAAAATTTTAAGCTCTCTAAATTTTTTTTTTCTTCAATTTATTAATCAATTTTATTATAATTTTAATAATATCTTTGAAAGAAACCAACTGACAATTTAAAAATCATCCAAAGAGAATCTTAGAATAAAATGTTTTTAAAAAAAGTTTTTCATAGTAATGTTTCACTAACTTTACAGTAACCTGCCAGTGGATTCTATCAAAATATAATCGGAGTTTTCAATAGAAAATGGATAGATTCTTAAAACCAAGTTGTAAATTTTATAATGTTCCAAATATGTTAATATTATTTGTTGATATAGTTTATATAGCGTATCACTATGAAAGCTGTTTTCGTGCGTATAAAATCAATGAAAGGACATTGTGCGCAAAGTTAATGAAGATAATGGAAAATAAAAATAAGTATTATTCATATAAGAATAAATGGATAAAAGGAATTTTAATATTGAAATAGTTTGAATTGCTTTCTTTAAGATGACTTGAGAAAATACTCTAGAAAATAGTTAAAGATCGGAAGTAGTGTATATAAAATAATAATGAATGAAAGTGAAGTTTACCAAGGAAAACACTTACCTAAAGAAAAAAAAAATATTTTACAGAAGAGAAATATAAAATATTGGATCCATGGAAAACGCAATTGGTACCGTAATTATTAAATAATTGTAGTTTAGCTAGAAATAAAGATGCATCAATGCGCCAAGGTAATATTCACCAGAACATTAAAAAGCTTTGTGGGATAACTAAATAAAAGGTTTTCTAATAATTTTGGATTAAACACTAAAACTAAAGATCATCTAAACAGTTTATTAAATGAACTAATTTATTTAAAACTTTAATAAGCAGAAAGAAGAACATTCGGACAAAAGAAGAAATAATAAATATTATGGGACTAACCAAGATATACCGTCAGAAAAATATGTGATTATGGTTTGAATTATTTTCTTTACTAATCTAAGTTAAACATTAAGTTTTAGATAGCGATAGGGAAAGCAAAATACATTAATTCGTGATATAACATTATATGAAATAATATGTTTTGATTTTGAATTTTAAAATAAAATTGTATGTATGTGGAAATTTGTATATTTGCGGTGCTCGAAGAGAAAGAAACCTACTACGAACTCTGATAGGAAGATAAAGATTGTTTTTGGTAACATTTATAATTATTAATGATATATAATGTATGCTTTATTTATTTAGATCAGCTGAGAATCAAATGAATGTAGTGCAAAAGTTTTATTGTTATTATTGTTGTAAAACGCATTTTTGAAAACAACACTCTAAAACACTTTGAGATGTGATTAGATTTTTAAAAAATATGCATACGATAATCATTTTATGTGTTATTAATATAGTTCAATATAACTGATGGTTATGTGATATTTTCTGTTAATTTTCTGATTGGGACATTTAAATGTTATTTTAACAAAACGTAGATGTTGAACCTATAGTGTAATAAAGCAAGACAAATTGTTCTTATGGAATAGGGAAATGTTTTTATATTAGCGAATTTTGTTTATTGTTTTTAAAAAAGTAGTTAGTATTTTATCGATGTTGTGTACAGTAAAAATCTCGAGAGATAGTTTGGGTAGTGACTTGGCAGTACGTGGTGATTCGGAAACCAAGAGGATGTATTAAAAACTAGGATGCTACAGGGAATGAAATAATAGGTAGTTTTAGACGCTAATCAGCGTAGTTAACAAAGCCCTACGACTGGCACACAAGTTGTCTTGGACAGTGGTATTTTATATATTTCTTGTGAATCGTACTAGATGTTTGGTAAAGCTGAGTAAATAGCTGCCACATCATGCTTATCACCAAGGTTATTAGACAATGAATGTCGGACCTATTCACACTGTTCCATACATTTTTTAAGTATATTGCGGATAAGTTATCTATCTATCTTCCCGATATCCTATACATCTTTCGCTATCTTTATCTGTATTTCTTGCAACTACATCATTATATGATAAGTCTATTAAAAGGGAAACAATAGATATTTTAGAATGTATGTCATGCTATTATTTGGAATAAGAATAGTTAAGTGTTAATGAAGAGTAGATTATGATTATTGAAAGAAAGATGCAGATATCCTAAGAAGGGAAGGAGTTAGAGAATTATTTTAATTCCTTTTAAGAAATGAACTATAATTTTATAAAAGTATATCCAAATAGAAATATACAAAAATATTAAATATAATTTCACGTTTTCTTATTGTTAATTATATTTTAAAAAATATAAGTATTGCATATTTAGAAAAATACAATAACATTCGATAATTATAGTATATGTGAAACTGTAACAGGTGATAATTAAACCCATGTTATAGTATTATACATGAGTATGGCTTATGGAATAAACGTATTATAGTTTACGAGCATTGGAGAACAAATGTTAAAAGTAATAATAATATTTGAATAATATGCGGAGTGGCTTATATAAAGTTACAAGAAAATGTAATTTTCTTTTAAAAAACCATATTGATTGTAAAATTATGATGTTATAAATGATGTTTATCCACATAGATAATTTATAATACAGTAACTTTAATATTAAAAGGTAAAGAATGGTATTACCCATAAAATAGTTAAAATAAGTGATATGATAAACCTAATGAGAAATAAATAAATAACTTTTAAAAAGCATAATAATTTTAATTAACGATAAAAGAAATATAAATGTGTATAATTCAGCTATTGTAGTGTAAAGAAAAATGAGGATATCCCTTGTAAATAGATGTAGATGGATTTGTTTGTTTTATTTATTTTTATTGATGTTAATAAAATTTTAAAATTTGTTTATTAAAACTTGTGTCTGAGTTTTGTTTTCTCTACATCATTGCATGAATTCACAGAGTATGTTCACAACCATTAAACTAAGTATATGATTGTTTGCACAAAAGATAAATAGAGAAGTATGTTTAATCTTAAATATTTATTGATGTTCTTATAATTAAATAATTATAAAATTGCATTGCGTTACTGGTCATCAATCCATTATCCTAATATTTTGCTAAATTATATGCTATTAGTTGCCACTTGCTTTATTTATCAGATTATCTAAACACTGCCACTTATTAATTTATTTTATTACTTAAAGATAAAAAAGGGGATATTAGATTATTAACTAATTTATTACGGTTATAAATTTGCGATGAAAGAAAAGCTGTACTAGTTGGATTAAGCAATGAAGATTGTGATTATTATTGTTTTATTATTAATCTAATTTCAGAGTAGTAGATTATGACATAAAATCCCTTATCATATTTTGCTACCATATGTTTATTAACATATGAATAAATTTAAGAACCTGAGATTATTTAATTTGAGCTAGATGATTACTATTATTATTATTAGAGATAAAAGATTAATACTTTAATTGTTAAATGAGTCTTAGTGATTAAAAGTTGCGGAAGTCATAAGAATACTATGTAGTTATTATGTGTAATAGTAGTATAAGGGGGGATAGTGTTCTTATGACATTGAGGTGTATCCTGTGGGATATTGTCTCAATGTAATCTACCTTGTCACCAGTATTTCCACTTCTAGTCTCATGAATTCCTGAATATTTATTTGAGTTAGTTTAAAACAGAACCTAAGTTAATTTTAAGAAACTTGAGCTAGTAAAGCATTTAATTGAATATTTCATTAATTATTAAAGCTAGAACCCAGTTAGGTGATTTTCACTATATTATATTTATTTTGGGGTAAGTGGAGATGCGCGAACGGGGCGGTTAGATTATGGCCCTCAACGTGATTGGCCTGATGTGTAGTGGAGCTACACACGATGACAAGGGCAGAATATATATATTGTGAATACACCTGGGTCTTGTTTTATGCAGATTTTTTAATGCGATTTTGAAGTTATGCGATTCATGTTTTTTCTTAATATCTTTTTATGCAGTTTTCTTTTATGCAATAAAGAAGTTCATACTTCATTATATTTATTAGATATGAAGAAATATCAATTATAAATAACTTATTTTGACTTGAAATACTTTTTTTTTTTCAAAAATGTAACGTTATATTAGCAGCTAAGATGAATATGGCCTGAAGCTGTTTAGACAACTTAGCTTCTAGTAAACAATCTACTTATACTTACAAGTATAAAAATATGCATTAAATATTCAAAAAGTTTAAACTTTTAAAACATATTTCATTAGTTATAACAGAAATAAATAAATATTCTTTTAGATTTTTAAAAATAATCAGAGAATAATGATTTTGTTGAATTTGTATACTGAAAATAATCTTTCTACAAATGATAACGTATAATTTTTTGTTTGGATTGCAATCTCGTTTTTATTAATATTTATAGAAACAAAATGTAAACATTATATACGTTGATGTATGTGACAAAGAAAAATGTCAGAAAATGCTGAAATCTGAGTTTGCTGCAATGAACAAGCTCTCAAATTCTAACGAGAGCTAAATAATAGTTGTATGTCTGTGTTATGTATGTGTATGTTTATATTTTCTTTTATATATATAAATGTGGAGAAATTTTTAGTTAGAAAAAAGTTATAACTTTTATTTTTTATTTAAAAAGAATGTATCTTTTCCTTATATTTTTTTTTATACACATATGTACATGGAGAAACCTTTAGACAAAAAAAAGTTACAAGTAAAAATATTTAAGGACTTTTAATTTCTACTTAAAATGAACATATTTTTACAAATTTGTAAATATTTTTACATGTAACTTTTTTCTGTCTAAAAGTTTCTCCATATATATATATATGAAAAACAATATATATATATATACGTGTGTAAAAGAAAATTCGGTACTTTTTCCCCCACTAAACAAGCTTCCAGGTGACACTGCAGAACCACCAAGAAGCCTGTAATAATTTTTTATCCAAAAGTGGTTCAAATTGCTGAAATTGAAATTTAAAATGCCTTAGGTGAGAAATGCAAAATCACTGAAATCGATGAAAAATTAAAACGCAAAAATCGCTAAAATCTATGGAAAATTAAAATACCTGAGAAAAGAAATTTTTATCCAAAAATGCCTGAAAAATTAATGGAAAAATAAATGCAAGAATCGCTGAAATCTATGGAAAATTAAAACATCTGAGGTGAGAAATGGTTAGAACCCCCCCCCACACACACACAAAGAGTTCAATGAAAAATAAGTAAAGTGCAAATTATGAATGCTATTTTCAAAAGCCTATGAAATAAAAGGAAAAAAACTATAATAAAAGCCCAACAAAAACATACTAAATATCAAAGCATTCTGCCACATGTCAATCAATGTTGATGTGGTAAAGCTATGATACTTAGTACATGAACTTGGCAGTTTGTGTGCTCACTTGTCTCCAAAGTCATTTTTTGTTTGTGTTGTTTTTTCAATTGGTGTAGATAGTCAAATCTTGTTTATATGTCATCAATAAATTTATTTTTTCAATTAAACTGTTTTGTGTCATTGTGTTGAATTTGTAAGGCAATCAATTTTAATTTTTTTTGGATATTTTTCATTTTGTTTTTCTTTAAAGCTTTAATTTAATATTACAACCAGACCATCAGTGTTGAAGGGCTTAAGGGGTGGAGGGAAAGTAACTGCCTAAAAACAAAAAAAAAACTGTCTTTGATTCTTTATTGTAAATAAAAAAAAAAGTGACCTTTTTGGGGGGTAACTACTGTAATAAGAAGATAAACAAAAAGAAAAGGTGAAAGCAGGAAAATAAAAAAGCCAAGTCTGATTAATTACTGGCAAAAAAAACATCCACTTTTTAGAGTACATTTGTTGTAGTATTATTAAAAAAAGAAAAGAAAGAAAGCTGCCTCAATATACATGACAGATGGTGCTAACTGAACATTTCAATTGCACATCAGCTAGTAATAAAATTAAAAAATTCTTTATTTTAATAAAATTCTTACTTCAATCAGAGGTTCTGGAAAGTTAAGGTAAGCTTTTGTTATTTTTGTGTTAACCTAATTAGTTAACAAAATGAGCAGAAGATCCAACCTTAGGGCAAGTTCTACTACATCTAAAAGCAGCGAGAACGTAAATCAAACCTCAGTTAAGCTTGTTAAAAGCCCTCATGAGGATGAGGAGAAAAATAGATATAGGCTTAATGAACTCTCAGATAATGATGAAACAGATATAAATAGTCATAAAACTTTAGATAACAGCTCAGAAAAACAAAAAGAAACTTTAATAACTCAAAAGCAAAAAAATGTTGGCATTTCAAAATCAAGAAAAAGTATCGATCCTACCGATCTATCTGAAAACTACTCTAAATCAGAAATAAACACGGCTTCTTTTGACAATGATGTAAATTGCAATTCCACACAAGAAACTATGTCTAAAAATAGTCTAAATCTAAATAACTATGGTAAAAACAACCCACCACAATCAAAAAACCGATCCCAGAACATCGTTCCGGTAATTTTTAAAATTCCTAAAAATGCAGGTGGCGCTTCACAGGAACTAGCCACTGAACACCAAAACA
This sequence comes from Epiperipatus broadwayi, assembly GCA_028023455.1. Lineage (NCBI taxonomy): Eukaryota > Metazoa > Onychophora > Udeonychophora > Euonychophora > Peripatidae > Epiperipatus > Epiperipatus broadwayi. The sequence goes on from JAQFVV010013192.1 coordinate 95,828, forward strand.
TAAAGTATTTAAGCCAAAAAATCGATTTTGACCAAGCATTGCATCACAATACTGAAGAATTAAATGTTAACATACTATCTCAGTCACATGCTGAGGGAAACAAAACATCAAAACAATTTACTCAAGAAAAATCTACATCAGAACTCAACTCAAATAATAACGATATAAATCACAGCAAAAGTAATATCCCAAAACAAGCGCTACAACTTCAATCTGCTCTGAACACTTTTAAAACAGATTTCCCTCCCATTAGCTCAAACGATAAAGACAAAAACACTATCTATAATAATAATGCAGTTTCTAATCAAATGTTCTCAACGCACACTCAATTGCAAACGAAGGTGACAGAATCCAGTCAAGCTAACGGGAAAAGCTATGCCTCAGCATTAAATAATAACACATCAAACTCTCAAAAAACAAACACAAAAGAGCAGTCACAACATTATGATATCCTTGACTTAATTGATGAAGAAAATAGCACACCATTAAATGAAGAAATCAATTTTCAATTCAAACAATTGGCCTCACAGGAACCACTCAAAAATTATGAAGCAATAAATCAGGAGTTCAATTCAAGAATCCCTCCTCTTTTACTCAATTCTTTTCAGAACTATTATAATGAAAACACATTAATACTTAGTACAACAAATGACAATTGCAATTTGTTTACCTTTCCTATTGACGAATTTTTTCAATTATTAAAAAATCTACAATTAGGTGAGGCTATCAAAAGAGTCTATCACCATCCCAACCGTCGTTATTTCATAGTAGAGTTTCATAACCTCATCCAGAAGGAAATATTCAAAAGATCCCGACTCTACCTAAATCAAAGATACCTGGTAAAAATTGAAATGAACCGACCAAGAATAGCCTTCGGACTTGCCCAAAACTGCTATTTTAATTTCACTGAGTTAGATCTACAAAGGTTTCTTTCCAAATATGGAGTCATCACCAGTTTCAAATACTTGATTGAGAAAAGAGCAGACCTGGAACTTCCCTCAAATAACGTAGCATTTACAATCAAAATGCACAAAGATTCACCCCTCTTGATATCCCATCCACATTAGATGACAGGAAATGTTCACTCTATATCTCCATTCATGGAGTGCAACCTCAGTGCTTTTTCTGCAAAGAGAGAACACATTTATTCAAAGCATGTCCTAAAAGAATATGTGATACATGCAGTATTAAAAAGACAAAAAACCACAAATGCATCTCAACTACCCAAAATCCAACAATTTTCTGTCACTCCAATTCCAACAGCTACACATATCAAACAGCAAATTCAATAATTGAAACACAAATGGACATTGACTACCCAAAGGAACAAGAAGCAGCTCAAGAAACCATCAACAACACACATAACAACCATGATGATGTGCTACAAACAGAAAAGAACCTACTAAATCATCTCACACATGATCTTACTCATGAAAACAATCGCAAAGAAACACATCTTCAAAACACAGCGGATGAGGCTTTTTTAACTACTCAACTGTTTGGCCCCCAAATAACTCACTCTGATAATAATGCAAAAAAAAAATAAAAGAAAGTCAATAGAATCTTCTAGTTCACACTTAGAAGACACTAATAATTCTGCACCAGAATCAGACTTAGAAATAAAGCAATCACAAACAGTGTTAATAAAAGCGCCTCATCCCAGAAGGAAAAAAGAAAATAAAAAATCACGAACAATGGAAACACAACTCAATCAAGAAAGTCCCTCACTAGATCTGTCTACTGGCACAATCTCCCAATCAGAATTCAATTTCAAACAAAACTTACTCACAGCAACAAAGAAACAAGCAACATTCCCAACAAATGTAATACCTCTGGTTTCCGAAGGTCAGGGACGAGAACTTCATCACCTGGATGAACAAGTCCTTATTGGGCATTATATCTCAGATCATTAAACACAAGTCACTACCAATTTCCTATGTATCAATTTAATAATGTTGCTCAAAATAGGAGGTATCAATGTCAGGGGTTTTAACTCCCTTGATCGTGTTCATGCAGTTCAGAGATGGCTTCAAAAAACAAGATTACACATTGCTTGCTTCTCCGAGACAAAATTACATCTACAATCTAACTATCAAATAGTTCAAATGATGCAACAATATGGTTTTTTCCATCATGCTTCATCCACCTCTGCGTCATCTGGAGTAGCTTTCTTCATAAGTAAAAATCTTCCTCTCAATGGATTTAGAATTCTATATCTTAGTAAAGAACTTGTAATCACTAACATTTTGATCGGTAACAACTCAATAAACATAATATATTTATACATCCAAAACAACCCCTCCTTAGTTCTCTCAGTGATACTCAAAATAAATTCCCTTTTATCCTCAGATGCCTCACCCATAATCTGCTTTGGAGATTACAATATGTCCTATGATCAGTTCAACACTAAATATCTTCACCTAATCAATAAAGTGCTTCTCTGTGGAGAAGGCTTCTTCCCACTGGAGTTCTTCTCCTTTTATACACTCCATAGAAGGTCATTAATCGACCTTCTTTATTACTCACCCGAGCTACATTTCAATATTAACACCAAATTACAGTTTGTTCCCTTCACTGATCACCTAGCCCTACTAATTTACCTTCAATTAGATCCTTCCATAACAAATCACTCAAACTATAGGTGCACAATCTGACTTCTAAATAAATCTAACACTCCTGAGTGGATTTTTTCCGAGGCTTATATTCTACTAAATAAAATACATGTGCTTACCTTACCTCCACTTCAGGCTTGGTCATCACTCATTGGAATTTTGAGCTCACTAATAGATTTCCAGACCAGAACAACCAAAGGTCCCAATCAATTACTGAAAGACCTTGAATCCATCAGTAACAGACTCAGCATACTCCCACATACAGATGTCAGCACACATGATATTATGGATCTAAAAGTGCAATACTATGAGAAACAGAAGGTTTTGGCGCACTACATCGCAACCAAAAGGTCTAGAATTTTCTTATCTAATCGGCACAACTGGACATGCAGCTACATCAGGTGGGCTTTAGGCTCCACTAAGCGGCCCACCCCCACCATGATTGAAATTGATCACAATCTTTACTGTGGTCCAGAAATGCTTGGGAAAATACATGATTACTTTACCACCAAATTACAGAGCAAACAGCACACAACCAGCAAAACATGGAAAGCTTCAAGCAACAACCTTGAGCATAACATCACAGAGTCACAAATTATCTCAAAACTTCAATCATATCCGGAAAGTACACACCCCAGACTTCACGGAATCCCTAGATTCGTGCTTCTATATTTGAGTCAGTTCACCAGCCCCATCATGTGCAGGACGATTGATATACTGGCAGGTGACTTTCAGGACATTCCAGACATTTACCCGGTAGCCTTAGTACCATTTTTAAAAAAACAAATAAATCCCTCCAGCTTATCAAACCTTCGGCCCATTTCCATGATCCCACTTCTTATAAAAATTATTGAATCAATAGTGAAAGACAGAATCCAAGAACAACTCTACCTGCACATCTCCAAATACCAATTTGTGAGGAAAGGAGCCTCCACATTAGATGCAGTACAGCGATTCATGCTCATAACAGAACATGTCAGGTTACGCAGAAAGACAAAACCACTAGTCATACAACTAGACTTCACATCTGCATTCGACTCTGTTGTCCCATCAATACTAATTCAAACATTGAAAGAATACCAAGTGCCTGAGGTTTTCACAAATATCATAGGAAATCTTCTATTCAACTGCTCCTGTTTCACCTCTCTAGATGGACGAATATCTGAGGGCATCAGATCTCATCTATTGATCCCACAAGGATCACCATTGGCCACTCTCTGTTTCATCTCTTACATTAACCCCTCCTAACAGAAATTGAACACAGCATGCCCGGCATATACATCCCTGCATTAAAGCATCAGGTACATCACATTTCCTATGTTGATGATATATTGATCTTCCTACCAGAACAAAAGTTATTTCTACCTCTCATGGAAATTATCAACAAACACGTCAAAAAATTAAACCTGAAAATCAACTATGACAAATCCTCAATGTGGAAGATCACAACAGGATCAGTAATACCTTCTATCTTCACATCCCAACCTCAAAAATTTCTGGGGTTTCCCATATCAAAGTCAAAGTTAGCCATGACTAAAGAAATAACAAACTCAATACTAGAAAAAACTCGCAAAATTGTAACTTCACTCTCCAGAGTCACCCTATCACTGCCTGGGAAAACATCCCTATTGAACATGTTAATTTTTCCCAGGTTAAACTATTTTCTTCCAGTAATTAGGCCTACTAAGATGTTTGAAACTGCAATGAACTCATTATGCTCCAGGCTTCTATGGAAAGGCAAAGTAGTTGCCATAAGTATATTCAAAATGCATATGCCAAAGGACATGAATGGGTTAGGCCTCCATTCTGTATCCATGCTTTTCCTTCAGAAAGCGATGTGCATGATAAGATCCACATATCACAGATATCTGGAACAAGAACCATTTATTCCAGTAAATCCAATGGATACCCCACCACCATTTTGTAGCAAGTGGCTGACAGAGCTATGGAAACACATCACTAATATGATAACATTAACCAAACCTATTTTAGAGGGAAAGAAAACATATTGGCAGATGTATAAATTAAGATACCCAAACCTCACTGCCTCTCAACAATCCTTAGGGCTAAATAACAAGTCACTGATACGTAAATCAAAGAACTGGTACATTGAGTCCAAATACATAGATTTTCTGATAAAATTAAATCTAGACTCCCTTCCTACAAATCACTTCTTGGTCACAAGAAGAGGATTCTCCAAGCTCAATACACTATGTCAGCTGTACTCAACTGCAGATGAAACTATCACTCATCTTTTGTATTTCTGTCCTTATTTAAGCTCACTTAGATCCTACATATGCCAACAAGTGTCCTTTGATCACAGATACTCCCTCTGTATCGAAAATGCGATCAAGATGGAGTTTTTTCCACCATCAAAACGTCCACATTCCTTACGTTTGCACTCTGGCTCACCAGGTGTGAGCACATCTTCCGGTGCTCAGATAATAATGTTAAAGGCACCTATATCAAAATTTTGACAAACTTTCATGACAGAGATTGACTTCGGGCACCCAATAGATTACACACTGAATCCTGGGCTGGTATCAACCTGTCCTAAGAAAATGAAATACCCCTCAGCTTCACCTGTATAAAGAGATAATAATGTCTAGCATCAGTATTTAAGTCAAAACTCAAGTTTATATAGACACTTTTATTCATGTATTTTTTTTAGCTAATAAAATTTTATTTTTTTAAAAAAAAAAAAAAAGAAAGCTGCCTCTGCTTAATTACTATAAAATAAATTACTTTTTTGGAACACCTTATCTGTACATTATAAGCTAACTTACCGTTATTATCAAAAAAGGTGTATTATTAAAAAGAAAACACACACCCCTTTTTGTAAAAAATAAAAATAAAAAGGTAACTTTTTTAAAAACATGAAATCTAATTACAAAAAACGGGCACCATGTAAGATAATTAAAATAATAATTACCAAAAAAACACTTTTTTTAAAAAAAAGTAAAAAAAAATAATAAGATACTTTTTAAAGAAAAATAAAGGCGTATTATTTCAAAAACATCGCTTTTATATATATAAAAAGGTGCTTTAAAAAAAAAAAAAGAATGACATACATTTTTAAGAAAACAAAATTTTTTTCAAAAAAAAAAAAAGAAGAACGTACATTTTTAATAAAGAAAAAAAGCTGTATTAAAAAATAACGTAAATTGTTTAAGAATCGACAGGCCCAGGAATGTTATCTCGCTATATTTTTGCACAGAAATGGTGCCACCAAGTGATGTACAATGGCTATTTAACAAGTACTAAATTATTTTAGAAGCTCATTGCAAGGCTTCATAGTTCATGATGTGGATTTTCCTCTATGATATTTACACATATTTTTAGACAAAGCTAAATTATCACATATAAGCTTTCTTGACAGAATTGAACTTTTCTTCATTTTACCTACAGTTTTGTTTATTGAAAATTGCTGCATAAATACTTTCTAGTTCATCAATGTATTTTTCTGGTTATTTGCGACTTGTAACTTTATTAGAATAGTATTTTCAAGTTGACAAATATTAGATCCAAGGTAGATTTTAGGCAGCTAGTTGCTTTCCTACTTTTTAGCCACTAAACATAATGTTGACTTTCTTAGTGTCTGGTTTTAAAGACCAATAGTGAGGGAGAGAGTTTCTAAAGAAAGTAGCACTTACATATGCTTTGAATGACTTCATTTGTTTTCAAACCTTTCATGACTTAATTACATATATATATCTACTTAATTAAATTCTTATCCTGGAGTAAAAACTGCATCAAATCTATCTAATTATAACTTATTTTCATATTCTACTGTCTCCAAGGGAAAAAATATAAAAAGGCAATCTTAAAATAAAATTTTAATCCTTTTTAGTTTTTTAATTTTTTTTTAATTAAACCAAGATTTGGATGCTTTAGTTAAACCTTATCTTTTATTATTTTAAAATCTTTTTTTTAAAAAAAAAAAAAGATTTATCTTATTTAGTTTTTGTGTTATTTCTGAAGTAATGTAACATTTAAACAACATTCCACGATTCATTCTTTAACTTATAATTTTAATTCTAACAAACTTGTATATTCAAGTAAATCTGAAATGGTTAGACAAATATACTGAGCAAGCTTTCAGCAGATTGCTGGCAGAATCTTGGTGCTGAATAAGAATGCACAGTTAGAAATATTCCTTTATATTTGCATGGTCTAATATGTAAATTAGGCATAGTATGTAAATGAAGCAGTTAGATGTTCCATTTTTTTGATAATGGAACATAGGAATCTTTATTATTGATGGAATGTGGATCATTTGCAATAGCCCATGCCTGTTTATATTTTCTTTTTCTATCATTCCTCTTGGCACATATTCTAACATTGGAGGGAAAAAAAGTGTGACCTGTAGTAAGCTCATGATTGAAAAAGGTCAACTTGTATTCCTTATTTTATTTTATTGTATGAATACATATGCTGGACAATTTTTGTCAATCTGATGGCACATGATTTGCCAAAATGAAATACAGGATTAGGCAGAGCATGAAATTATGTAGAAAACTAGAGGAGCATATTCCATGGATATTTTATCTTTTGCATTGTTTAATATGTTAAGTGAAGTGGGCAATCTGAAGCTAACTCTGAAAGTGTCCATTCAAATATTTTGAAGGTGTTTTGTGATCTGAGAGACATAAACGAGATTTATCCATTTTTTGTCTATGTTATTATGTTTTGCAACTTTGTTTATATTAGCATAAAATTTTCAAACTGTTTTTATGAGTATGTTATGGTTATATTCCAGATCTGTTAAATCCTTGATGTTAGTACATTTTTTCTAATTCTAAATATTATAGATTCTCATAACAAAAACTAGCTACATTATTTTATTTTGTATTGGAAAACATTATTATTTAGACTTTTTATAAATTAAAAATTTTTTATATTTTAATAATAAAACTAACCTGTTATATTGTTATTATTTTAAATATTTATTATAAAATATATATTTTTTTGTTTAATACCATACGAAAATTTTATTGCTAAGCTTTTATTCTTCAACAATTATTGTTAACCAGCTTCACTCATGTGTAAAATTACATGAGCATCATAAAAATGATGTGACATTATCTATTTTAATCTATATAAATCATATGAAAAAGCTTTTTGTACATCTTCATATGCAATTCATGCTCATTATTTTAAGGACATAAAACATCTATGCTTAGAAATATGCATGTATAAATTGTGTTGCTATGGATTTTGAAAAATATTTCAGAAATTACTGCAACTGATGATGAGAAAGATATGAATTTCAATTTACTTAATGATGGTGATTTCTGAAAGTGTTTCAGATCAACTAAACTCTTAGCAATATTGAACTGCATGAACAATCTTATTACTAAAAAAAATGTTAATATTTAAAATGTATTAACTTATTTATTAATATAATTATAAATAAGGTTTTATTTACAATTGTGACAGTTAAGATTCTTTTTAGTTTTATATATACAGATGTAATGCCATCACTCTGAATACCTATTAATCAAAAATTTCTATTATGAAACAAAATTTCAAAAATGTTTTTTTATTTTTTTACAATAAATAAATTAGTCTGTACACATATTATAAACAATTTTATTTAAGAAATTTTAATTAATATATTTAAATTCATGTGCTTTATTGAGATAAGCTGCCTGCTATTTGTTTTTTTCTACCTTAATTTATGATCAATGCTATAATTAATCTTCAAAAAATATTACATTGACTTTGTAAGAGGAACGCTGTAATGAAATTTAAACTAAAAATGCAATAGTAATGAAAGTGTGGGAATGGGAGTCAATAATATTTTAATTATTCACATAAATAAATTATCCATAATAAATATACATTGTATTCTAAAATTTTAAACTGTTATTAATAAAATAAATTCTATACACTACACAGAAATTATTTTTATATAAACAAAATTATAAATAATAAAATCAATATATATTTACATTTTCTGAGGAATTTTAATTTAGATTGAAAAAGAGAAGGAAGCTGTAAAAGATTTATTTTGGAAATCTGGAAAAAACTCTGGAATTAAATAAATTCAGGATGTTTTCTTTATATTGTATATAATTATTCTATTAAATTAGTATGTACCATCATACTACATTTTTTTAATTGGTTTTACTGAGATTATATATGAACCAGAATGGCAATAGCATTATGTTTCACTTATTTATACTTATGCTATGAGTATGCATTGTTTATGGCATTTGTAATTTTTTTTTATTATAGATAATTTTTTTATAAATTTAAATAATTCTCAGAGATAGTTAACTTAAAATACTATATCAAAATGCAATTATGATATTTTGATTACCTTATAATTTATTTCTAGATAATTATAATATTTTTAAATTTTATCAGTTAGTGAGAAATTTATTTTATGAGAATATCATCATTGAATAATTTTATATAGATAAGTGCATTAATGGATGTCAGTGCATGCAAATATAAAATCTTTTTTTTAATTTAAGACATTGTTAAAGGAAAATATAAAAGAAATTTAATTGTTAATAAAAATTTATTTATAGAAATGCATTTATAACCAAATAAAATAGTAATGTGTGAGCAAATTTATTAATGAAGGAAGAATGCTCAGTCCTATTTTTTGTTATTGTTTTGTTTTAACTGGATTTGATTTGTCAGTTGAATAATATTTAAGAATGATAATCCTTAGCAATGAGAAGTTCCTAAATGATTTTCCCAGAAAATATTTTTTTTATTAACAAAAAGAGGATAATTTATAGGTTCAATATCCATAAGAGCAATATACTTTCTTCAGTAGGAATGAGGATTTCATGATATATAATTGTATTTTTTTAGATATATTCAGTGCATTTTTATTCATCTGATAAATTTATATTAAACTGAATACTTTTATTTATAGTTGAGAATAACTAGATACACATTACTGAATCTTTATTTGAGTTTGCTATAAGTTAGCTGTTTATAAAAGTAAATTCTATGCTTGGTTAGAAATTGTTACCTACCCAAAAACAGTTTCAAATTTCACTTGGATTAAAATTCCAACTTAAAGTCATGCCTTCTTTAGTGTTATTTATGAAGATGAAGCATCTAATAAATATTGCAGAAGAAAGATCACATCTCATTATAGGATTTCAATGAGTATATATCATGAAATATTTTTGTCCTGCTATTTTATTTATAATTAATATTACAATAGGAGAGAGAACTTCTTGTTGCAATTTCTAGCATGAAAATATATGTTAACTTGTCATTAAATACACGTATGCAAATCAGATGTGTTGGAAAAGATTAATTCTCATTTATTTGAACTTTCCTCATAAGTAAAGGTATTTATTTTAATGTAAAATAGACTTTTTTTTTAATGCTTGTAAAGCTAATTTTAATTGAAAGTTAAAAGCATATAATTAATCTGATTGTTAGATGAATGTTGACAATTGACTATGAAATAAAAATATGAATATAATTTATTAGGATCCTGCCTTTAATAACGAAACAATAGTAGAGCATACTCCAAATCCTGTGCCATGATTCACCTTTATATTATATCTTATATAAATATAGGAATATACTGTATACAAATTTTAGATTAAATTATTTGTAAAATTAGAAACACAGCTGGAAAAAAATTATTTTGAAATTACTTATTTTACTTATTATTTTATAAATTAAATTATTCAATATAAAAATACGGTTATTGATATTTTTGTGATTAATATGATTAAAGCAGTTGTTCAAACTTTTAATACTTTTTATAGAAAATATTTAAAAAAATTTGCACAATATTTTAAACAATATTATGTACTATATGATTAATATTAAAGTTTATGAAAATATTCTAAGTCTGTCATTGTTTTTAGTAAATTAATTGCTACTTATATATATAAACTGCAAAAATATAACCAACATAATCTCCATAATTGTGGGGTTTTTTTTAATTTACAAATAATTGTAAATTATTATAATCATTTTTTATTATTATTAATGAAAGAACTTTATTCATAAAATAACAGTAATTAACATTTCAGCCAAACCTCTTTAGTTATCATCAGAATTAACTATAAAAAATTACAAATAGAAATTTGAAAAATTAAAAATGAGAGGCAAAAACATTATTTTAACCCTTAATATATTATAATCCATTCATTAATCAAAATGTATTCATAATATAAATATATATATAGTCATATACATTCCTATAAATATATGTATATATACTAAATATAGGGGATTTAAACTCAGACTTTCAAGCACCCTTCAACTATCCACACTATCTAATACCACTGATATACATAACCACAAACATGTAGAAAAGATAAATAATCACCAATGTACATATTTCATGCAGAACCAGCACTCATCAGTTGATCCAGATTATCATCTCCCACACATGTATATAATTAATCAGTGCTCATTTTATATTAAGATAGCAAAATTTTATACTTTAATGGACAGGCTTTAATCTATTCCAACCTCCAACTCTTCAGCCATCCACACTATTGAAAATCTGATGATATATACAAATATACATATATAAACTGCTTTTAAAATAATATTTTTAAAAATACATCCAATACATATGCAACTTCTCTATAACAAATAATAATAATAAGAAGAAGAAGAAGAATATACAAAAAAATTCAAACTTAAAATCAATATCAATAAGTCAGCTGCTTGGACATTTTTTACAGGGAAAGTAAACATACAAATTTATCAAGGAAAGCCCAGCAGTTTTCTAGATTTTCCATTTTATCTGGGAATGAATCAAATGAGGACAACAATACAAAACAAACTCAAAGTGGATGCAGAAAGAATCACAGAATCATTATTCAGATTATATCTATCAATATACACAAAAATATCATTATTTAATCAACTCATAATGTCAAAAATAAGCTACTATTCACTAATAATCAGTTTCACAAAAGCATTTATAGCCTCAATTAATTCATTTTGTAGCAAACTACTATGGAACAGGAAAGTAGTTGCCATTTCAATAAAGCAACTTAACCAACCAACAAAAAGGAATGGTCTGGGACTTCACTCAATATTAGTGTTTCAGACACAAAAAACAATAAATCTGCTAATAGCCATAGTCAAAAGATTTGAACCAATATTGGAGACCACACCCACAGATCGTCCACCACCTACAAACAATTATATCTTTACATTGCTTGAAAGCATTGAGAGCATCAAAAACAAAGTAACACTGAAAAGTCCAATAAAATATATATATTGGCAAATACATGATTTCCTAACACAAAAACAATCTGAGAATAACCAAATATCTGTATTGGGAATTGATAACAGCCAATTACTTAAAAAATTTAGGAAATGGTACCTGGAACCAAAATTTTACGATTTCATAATTAAAGTCAATTTGAAAGCACTACCTACAAGTCATTTTATTAAATACAGAAGATTCTATATAAATATAGATCCCTTGTGTATGCTGTGTCACAGGGATGAGGAAACATATGACCATTTCATACATAATTGTTCAGGACTTGAAAAAGTAAGACAAATGATGGTTGGTGGATATAGGAAAAATGTAACCACTATAAATGAGATTCTACAAACATTCAAAAATAATGGAATACCAACCATAAGGGCAGCCACTTTCAGCCTATATGCATTTTGGTGTACCAGATGCATTTTTACACTGGGCAACAATACGAGAAGGCACCCTAACACCTATAAGAACAAATTGCAAAAATAAAAGAAAGAGTCAGCATTATTGCACCACCTGATGTCTTTGCAGCAATGTGATCTCTTTTTAAAATTCAGGCCACTTTATAATAAAGGATATAATAGAAAAGGACAAAGGCAAACATGAAATTCAGTTTTGCAAGAACATGGAAAAATTACTGAAACCATAATCATTGATTTATATTGTACATAAACTTGGACAATAAATATTTCATAAAGTGTGAAAAAATCAAAAACATTGTGAAAGCTACTATCTAAGTTCTAAAAAGTCAATTTTTAAGTGCAAAGAGACTCTAATAAAATATACAGACTGTAATAACTGTGTAAACCTATGTATAACTCTATGTATAATCAACAACCAATGTAACCACTTGTTTTTGAATAAAGTTACCTTTAAAACAATAATAATAATAATAATAATAATAATAATAATAATAATAATAATAATAATAATAATAATAATAATAATAATAACAACAACAACAACAACAACAATAATAACATTTAGCAACCACTAAACAAATTTAAATCAATATTCAAAAGGAAAAGTCATATTTATCTATAATTTAATTAATTTATGAAGCCATATAAAACTAAGTTTCTGATTTTACCAAATTTATCAGTAAAATATTTCAAAATTCTGATATAACAAAAATTAATTTTACAAGTAATGCTCTTAAGTAATACATTATAAAACTAAACCTATACTATTAATAATCTTTATTAGTCACTAATGAATAATATTTCTATAGTGTAATTTTTATTACACCACTCTCACACATGTTTAAGAACTGGGTTTTAACACATTGTGTAAGGATGCAAACATAAACTGTGACCAAAGATGCAAAAAGAACATTTGATCCACAAGATGCGCATTTCATGTTGTATCACTATCAGCTAGTCCAGATCACAATCTGTTACACATAAAATTTATCATTGTACAGTATTCCATAACTTTGACACAAACCAGTTGTGGAAAGATATTAATATTTTTTATTATTTATTAATTATGCTAGACATTATCCACTTAATGAATAATATTTCTGTAGTATAATTTTCACTACACAAGTCTCATACAAGATAGGGACTGGTTTCTATTTTTAACATATTGTGAAGGGATATTATCATATAAATATAACCAAACATATATGAAATATATGTATGATCATCACTTAATGAATAATATTTTTGTAATGTAATTTTCACTACACCAGTCTCCTGCAAGATAATGACTGCTTTCTATCTTTTTTAACATGTTGTGGAGAGATATAATTATAAGCATATAACCAAAGACATATAAAGTATATGTATGGTCACCAAGATGAACAATCCACAACGTGTTAAATGTGGATAAGTAGGGAATAAGTTCCTATCTTATGTGAGAGTAGTGTAGTGAAACTTACACTACAGAAATGTTATTCAGTAGTGGATAATCTCTAATGAATGACTAATAAAAATATTAATATACATTTATTAAGTGATTTGTGTCAAAGTTGTGAATGCAGTAAGTTTGGTACTTATCAATTAATCTATACTAATTAGCAATCTACATATAGTGAACAACAATAAAAATCTGTCTAAGAAATGATGATCTGGGCCAACTAATGAATGATTGTTCAGTATAAAATGTGCATCTTAGTTCATCATACATCTTTTTCACATGTTTTCAATCGTATATTTACAATTACATCTCTCCACAAGGTGTGAGAAATGGATAAAAATCAGTTCTTACTTTGCATAAAAATGGTATAGTGAAAATTACACTAAAGAAATATTATTCATTAAATGGATGTTTAGTCTAATGAATGACTAATAAAACTTATTAATATACTTCATTAAGTGGTTTGTATCAAAGTTGTGAGGGCCATAAGTTTGGTACATCAATTAAACTAGTAATTGCTATCTATATATCTTGAACAATGATAAAGATATGTGTAAGAGACTGTGATTTGAAGACAACTGATGAATGCTGTGGTTTAGCATATAATGTGCATCTTGGAGATCATTTATCTTTTTCACATATCTTTGATCATATATTTATGATTACACTTCTCTACATGGTGTTAAGAAAGACTAGAAACTAACCCCTACCTTGCATATGAATGGTGTAATGAAAATTACATTATAGAAATATTATTTAAATCTATACTATGTTTTCATAATATTTCTTCAACCTCTAAACATGCAGTTTAAAATATCAGTTTTATGTATGAACTCTAAAATAAATACAAAAATTTTTAAAACTGAAGAAATTTAAGAAGTAGCCCACTTTGAGTTTTATAAAAGCAGATTATGTGAGATTAGGATTATGAAGATAGTATTTGAAGTAAATTGTATTAAGTTTTAATTTAAAACTTCATTTAATTAATAAAAAAAACTCCTGAAATATAGTTTGCTAATAGAATTTAGTTTGATGCTAACATTATTTATTGAAATATTTATTATCTATCAAATTTTTATCATTTTCTATATTATTAAATTTTCTATTGTTTTGAATTAAATTTAAATAATCTCATAAATATTCAATAATTATGTTTTAAAGAATAAATAAGTTTTGCTCATTAAAAATACAAACAGGAATTTTTTTATATCATATTGTAATTCAAAATTTTATTTAATTAATAAAAAAATTTACCAAATTTGAAATAAATACCAAACAAAATTATAAGTTCAGCGATCAATAAATAGCATCCACAGATCTTTATGTGTGTGCACATATGCACTAACTATGTTTTAACTTGTAAACATCACCTTTGTTGAAAATCATTGAATGTTTCTTCAGAAAAACTGCTGATGTCCCATAAATTTAGATCATAGTATTAACATTATACTAAGTGATAATGACCCATAATTTTCTTTAAAAAATACATTTCCTAACATAATTCTTTTATTTATATTAAAACTGAAAAAAGTCAGACGAGGTCAACATCTTACAGTCTATGACAATGATCAAAGAGTTCTCATTTGTTTTTTTTTTTGGACAAACAAAATTGCCCAGAGGGTGTTTGCATTCTTCTGATCTCATTTCCATGTAAAGATTTTGAAGTATAATTAAAATGCTTTTGTGTTTGTTTATCAAATATTTTTTATTATTTTTTTACACACTAATTGGTTAATTTTTATAAAATAAATACACAGGTAAGTTTTTAATTTGTTCATTTATATTTTATTTTTAGAAATAGAAGATAATAAACTTGACTGTAATATAAAATAATACAATAGTATCCATTATGTTATTATCTGTCAAAATTGACTTCATGCTAAAATCTTTCAAAATATTGTCAATTTTTGTAAGAAAATATCAGATTTTAAGACATACTGTGATAGAGTTATTATATATTTACTTTCATTCATTCACCCTAAAAAAAACAAATTTAAAATAAAAATGAATTTGTCCATTTTTAAAAGAAATTAAGAAAGATTTGTACTGATAAATAATTATTAGTTTTTGGTCACCTCTGTCTTTAAATAAATTGCTAAACAACTCAAAAGATAAAATAATTACAGAGTTTGCACACCAAGTAGTGTACAAAATTATACATAAAAAGTTGAATTGCTTAAAGACTTACAATGAAGATACAAGAGCTAACATATCTACAAGACTGCCCCAGCACAATTATCTATACAACCAGGCTAAGAAATATAGTAAACACTCATCTATATTTTTAGATCATAAGCTATAGTCAGGCCACTACTTTAATATCTCTAGGGTTGACATTGTTTGCTCTGAGAAAGATTACAGAAAGAGAAAAGTGATGGAGGTGTGGTTTACAGTCATAGATATGTATGTCATAACTAAAAAAGAAACTAGCACCCCTCTTTCTTAAAAATGGCATTTATATCTTCCTGTACAATTATTAGAAAGTAAATTAACTTCTAAAATTCAATTTTATGCTAATTCTATTTATACTAAACAAAACAACTTTAAAATAAAATTTAGCAAACTTTAATTGTATAGTACTATGTTTATGATATGTTTTGATATTGAAAGTGCTAAGATAAATAAAATAACTATTTGCAACATGAAAAAAATCTGTTCTGCTGTTAAATGTATAAACATTTACTAACTCATTTTGTGTTTATGTAAATATCTATGATGACATTTATGATACGATGTTGTATTTGAGGTCTTTGTAAAGATTTTAAAATGATCACATGTAATTTTTTAGAATAATTTTTGCTTGTCCAATTTATTGAGTTTTAGTATAAAATAAAGCTTTTATAAAAACAGAATAGTTGAGCATTTTTGAAAATTCTCAACTGATGGAACAACAAAAAGTATCAGAATGCAAGAAGATTAAAAGTTTGTTTTTAACCACTTTGCAGCATATATATGTAATATGTATAAAGCAGATTTTTTAAAAATGGTTTCAACATTATGAATAAAATAAGAAAAAATTATATGACATTACATGATGTAACACTGCATATAAAATTATAATAGCCTTTATAATTATAAATATTCAGAAACAAATAACAAAAGGTTATCACATGTACAAAACATCTTATTTATTGGTTTTAATGAATGTAAACAAAATATTAAAAGAAACATTTTTTTAAATTATAGATTTAATCTATCTTAAATAAACTATTTACATTATTGTCTATTAACCTTTTGACCGCTAATTATATTAGTGGGAGAGTGAGTTAAAAATCAAAACTTTTAATTGGCCAACTCACAAACTGAAGACAAAGTCAATTGTCAAAATATATTCACCTTTAATATCATATTTACCTTAGATTCATTTATAAAAAGTATATTAATAATTTGTCAGTTATGAAAGTGAATGAAAGTTCTTTCAAAAATAAATTTCTATTTATTTATTACAAAATATTCAATTTTGGCAAATTTAAAAGCGAACATAGTAACAAATTAAAAAGAATTGCTGACGTAAATTTTTTTTTTCAGTTTTACGTGACAGAAAAGTAAATATTTTTTTTGCTAAAATCTTAAATATTTTTACTAAAATCTTCAATATTTTTCTGAAATAATTTTGTTTTTTAGCATATTTTATGAAAATGATTTGTAATTTCTCAAAAAATACTTTTATAATAGTTTAAAACATTTGTTTATCATATTCAAAATAAAAATCTTAGCATTTTTCTTTATTTTCTTTGATTAGGTGGTTTCTTTGTCCTTGATAGCCAATCAGAATGTCTTTGACAGCTGAGAGCCAATCACTGTAAAGCTTTCTTCTTTTTTAGCTTTACCGACAGTTTTGTTGATTTTTTACTTGTAAAATAATTCAAGAGAGGGCAGCATCTTACAGAACTTTTAAAATACCTAGCTAATGAGTCTATAATGTCTATCATAGCATTGAAAATAATGGAATTAGAGTGACATCAGTTGTCCACACAAGGTCTCATAAGCATCAACAGAAAGGTTAATTAAAACAGAGCAGCTAAAAATACTTATTTCATTTAATAAAGCAGCCTCATTTAACATGTTTGATTTGAACACAAGTTAATCTATGAAGGTCAATAAATTCCAAAGTGGCCTATAATCATTATCAGCTTATGGTATTTGTACAAGAAGTAATATACATATATAAACTTGTGTTTGTGTGTATATATATCAAAATTACCACATATTCACAACTCAATACACTATCCAAAAAATAAACTGTAAAATACAACTAATAGTTTTACTGCTACAAACAGACTTCCCAAGTGTAAAGAAGTACAAAATAACACATATTTAAATTAAACATTATCCACAATTCCACTTACCTCTCATACACCCTTAATATTAAAACAACTTTAAATAAGTTAATTGCTTCAGAATTATAAATTTTTAATAATAATGATTCTTTAATTCTTCTTTTTATTTCATTTCCTCAAAGAAGACAACCTTAGTCTTATCAAAATTAATAGTGTAGCCTGTATCTTTTTCATGGATATATAAATTAGGACTAAGATATTTATTTATAACCCTACTTTTATGTACTCTTATTCTTTTATTTAAATTTTATGCTTATATATATATATATAATATACAAATCAATATATATATATCAAAATACAGTACAATTTATATAAATTATATTTTTTAGAAGTACTTTCGACTATACACTTTGTCGTCTTTATCAATTATATAACATTGAATAATCAAAATGAGACAACCTTTAACAATACCCATAGTTCAATTCAGATTTTCCACAATTCTGTTATCTTAACATTTGATGACTGGCGATTCATTAACATTTGATGATTTCTTGAAATCAACATAGCCTCTTTTATTTTATGTTTATTATGACATTTGAATAATTTTCATATTTTTATAATCCAATTTAAATCCATATTGACAAGATTTATTATGATCAAATATAACAGATGATGAAGGTTTATTTACATCTATTCCAGATTGATTCTCTTTTTGAATTCTATTATATAAAAGCATATGCTCTTTTATTCTCTTCTCAAATGTACACTTAGATTCACCAATGTATTGTACACCACATCCACATATCAATATTGTACACCACATCCATATATCAATATTGTACACCACATCCACATATCAATCTATATATAATAGAATTTTAATTAAACTTTGAATTTTGAATTTTAGAATTATTAAGTAATCTATTTATGTTATATATATATATATATATATATATATATATATATATATATATATACATATATATATATATATATATATTGTGCCCATTTCACTTTACCCAGTGGCTAAATTTGTAGTCATGTGCATGAAAGGAAATATGGAACAAAAATCATCATCACATTTTATATATAGGAAAGAAGGCTGTAGGGCACCCAAGTTTAAACCCTACAGGACCAAGTGCCTAAAGCCTAAGACAGAAGGAGAGTGGAGAAAACAGTTATGTTCTTTAGTTGTTTGTGTGTTAACAAAACTCAAAAAGAGTAGTACATAATTATTCAACAGTTTTTTTTAAAAGTAAGATTATAACACATATAGGCAGTTGTCTGTGGACAAGCTATTTAGTTTGTCATTTTTATATTTCAAATATTAACTTTTTTCAAAATTAATCTACACTTGCTAAATTGTGCTATTTTTATTCTCTATTTTTATTTTGTTTTCTATAGTTATAATTTGGGTTTAGAAGTTTTAAGGACTTAATTTTAAATATTAAAAGTATAGTTTGTAAGAAGCATTCAGATTATTTTAATAGGCCAGTTTTTGTAAGTGATTTGAATGACAGAGTGTGTGGATGTATTGCATAAATAAATCTACAGCTACACATATTGGAAAAAAAGACAATTCCGTTAAATTATTTTTTTTACTTAAAGGTTTTGTTGCTATAAAGACTTCTTGTTTATATCTGTATTTCTTAAAACTCACAAGGTGAGAAGTCCATCTGAAAATCTTCACATCAGAGACATCAAAGAGAAGAGATGAAATTTTATGGTGCAAAATTTGTCACCAGAGTGAGAAAAAAACATTAAGATAATGTTCCTTCAAAACAATAATTTATCCAGAAATCATGTTATTGTGAATTTATTATTTTTTTTACCAGCAGTTAAAGAAAAAAAACATGATCAGTCTAATTAGATGAGTTGTCTAAAAATAAAAATATAAAAGAGCCTGGAATATCAGTTAGTTTTTTTTTAAATATTGAAACTGAGGAAAAGACAAGCTTTAAATTCTACAAGATATCAATTTTAAATTATTATTTTTATATTATTTTTTTTGAAGATTGATATAAGCTAAATGGCAGGTTACAATCTATATATATTTCATCTGCATATCCAATGAGCCATACAGCCAACACATCATATAAGGAAAAAAGTCTGAATCAAAAGCATTCTACACTTTATGATTGATTGGAAGAAATAAGATTGGAGTGACTGACTGCTCATCCATGCTTTAAATAGAAAAAAACATTCACTTGCATTTGAAGGCTGAATGAAAATAAATAATCTGCTGATAAGTATTAAACCATGATAGTTCAGTTATTCCAGTGACTGAGTTTAAACCCCAGCAACATTATAAATATGAGAGCACCAGATATCCTTCATCTATTAGAAGAATTATGCTGAACAGGAAAAGAAGAAACAGTTCCAGTTCTAAATGGTTCCTACTGAAACAAATAATTCATCATCATCATCACCATAAAAAATTACAAGCCTCAAGTCAAGCAAAGAAAGACTGTTCCAATGAACCATGTAAATTGGTCATATATCCATGGTACAGATTGGTATGTGTTTGCTGCAAAATGTATAGACATTTAACAAGCTGAGTTTGAACTCTTGGAAGCCTCAACAAAATAAAAGGGACTGGTAATATGAATTTTTATTATATATTTTTCTTTTTATGATATCAGGACTATTAATAAAATTTTTAGCAATAAAGTTTTATCATTTCTTATGTCTGAACTTTATGAACCAAAATCGAGTTAAACCAAGAATTTCTTCAGTAATAATAACTATAAGCTTGATTAATGATTTTATGTATGTGAAAATTATTATACCCGCTTATTGATGGATTTTGTTTTCTAAAGGGTATTATTGTATATTAATCTAAATTTATGAAATGTTAATATGTAAAAGATTTTTTTTATATTATTGTTTTTTTTAATATTTTATTCCTAATGGGGATCAACACACACATACATGATAATATAATAATACTTACCACATGTATATACTTACATATGAATGTGAGAATAATAGACATATAGCATTAATGATATTAGATTATGCTTTTTTTTTAGTTAATGAGTAGCAATCTCAATAGCTCAGAGGGGGGGATAAGTAATTCAAAACTTGTTTCTGGAAATGTTTTTCTTTTCAATTTAACTAACATGTTTTTTAATTAATCATTCTACTTTATATGTGAAGTTTAGATGTATAAAGATCTAAAAGTATGTGTGCACAAAGAGTGTTTATTTTTTTATATGAAATATTTTTCTTGTGGATATAAAATTTTAGCAATTTGTTATCCAAATTGATATACCCCATCATCATCATCATCAACCATTATCAATCCACTGCAGGATGAAGGTCTCTCCAAGTTTAATCCATCTTCTCCAATCTTTAGCTTCTCTTCTCCACAACAACCCTGCACATTTTCTTATTTCATCCATCCATCTCACATGTGGTCTCTTTCTGGGCCTTTTACAATCTCTTGGAATCCAGTTTAAAATCTCAATTGTCCATCTATTATCATCTCTTCTAGCAATATGTCCAGCCCAACTCTATTTCAATCTTTTAATTTTTTCAATAAGGTCAGTAACACCTGTTTGTTGTCTTACCCATACATTGCGTTTTCGATCTCTTCTTGTTACTCCCAACATACATCTCTCCATACTCCTTTGAGTGGTCTGAAGTCTCTGTATTGCTCTTCTATTAAGTGTCCAAGTCTCATATCCATAAGTAAGAACTGGTAAAACACATTTCTTAAAAACCATCCTTTTCAAACACATAGGCATATTTCCTTTTAGTATCAAGTTATTTCTACCAAAAGCATTCCAACCAAGTTTAATTCTATGATGAATTCCCTCCATTATGTTTCCATCTGTATTAATAATCTGACCAAGGTATTTGTAACTGTTAACTTCTTCTAATTCTTCATAATCAATCTTTATTTTCATATTTTGAGCAAATCGATTAAACATTACTTTAGTCTTTTTAACATTTATCTTTAGTCCTACTTTTCTACTTTCATCTGCTAACTCCTGCAACATTTCCTGCAGCTCTGAAGCATTATTTTCAAAAACAACTACATCATCTGTGAAATCTAAATGACTTAAATACTCTCCATTTACTTTCACTCCTTTAGTTTCCCATTTTAATCCACAAAATACTTCTTGCAGCACTGCTGTAAAGAGTTTTGGAGATATGGAGTCGCCTTGTCTTACACCTTTCTCAATATTGATTTTTCCAGTATCATTATGTAATCTAATTGTTGATGTTGCATTTTTATAAATATTCTTTAAAATATGACAATATCCTGGATCTATATCTTGATGATCCAATACTTTAATCACTGAAGAAATGTGTATAGAATCGAATGCCTTTTCATAATCTACAAATCCAAAACATAATGACAACTCATATTCATTTGTCCTTTCTATGACTTCTCTCAATACCTGGATATGATATATTGTACTAAAATTACTTTTAAATCCAGCTTGTTCTCTTGGTTGGTGGAAATCCAAAGTTCTCTGTAGATGAGTTGTAATTATCTTGGTAAAAATTTTATATAAAACTGATAAAAGGCTGATAGGTCTGTAATTTTTAATATCTTCTTTATCATTTTTTTTAAATATTAATATTATTACTGCATTCTTCCAATCTTCCGGTACATCTTTATCATTTAGACATTTGGTATATAACTTTGCTTCTTTTAATATATCAATTATAATTCCATCATTTCCTGGAGCCTTTCCTTTCTTCATACACTTAATTGCTTGTCTCACTTCTTCATTTAAAATTCTGGGCAATTTGGAAGATGTAATAGATCTAGAAGGTACTTGTTCTTTATTACTATATAATTCTTGATAAAAATCTTCTACCAATTTCATGATGTCATCTTTCTTTTTAGTAAGAATTCCATCTTTTTTTCTTATTGCAGATATAAATTTCCTACCAATACCAAAATGTTGTTTAACATTTTTGAGACTTTTATTTTTTTCTACAGCTTTCCTTGCTATTTCACAGTTATACTTTCTTATATCATTTTCAACTCTTTTCCGTACCACTTTACAAAATTCGAGATATTCCAATTCTTTTTAATACATCATTTTTGTATATCTTCATATTTCTTCTTTTCTTCATAAATTCTCTAGTCTCAGTAGAAATTTTATTAGTCAATTGCTGCTTTTTTCTACCAGCTATGTTTGTTGCAGTTTTTAAAAGTGTATCAGTTATTTTCATATTAATTTCATTCAAATCTGAATCATGTTCAAAATCTCCTAACACTTGAAACCTATTTGTAAGTTCTAATTTAAATTCATTAGAATGTTTCTGAAGATTAGGAATATCAACTGTAAATATTGTTTTTCTTAATAATTTTTGTCTCTCTAGTTTTACATTAACACGTAACTTACACCTTACTAATCGATGATCACTTCCTGTGTTAAATTTATTAAGAACATTACAATCTTGAAATATGTATTTTCTGTTAGTCAACATATAATCCAATTCTGCTGTACCTTCATTTGGATGCTTCCATGTCCATTTCCTTTTAACATTTTTCTCAAAAAATGAATTCATAATATAAAGTTTTTCTTTTTCTGCAAACTCCACAAGTCTATGTCCTCTCTCATTTCTATTACCATAACCAAAATTACCTACAGCAATTTCATCTTTCATTTGTCTACCAATTCTAGCATTAAAGTCTCCCATAACAATTTTAAAATGTTGTTTACTCTGATCAAAAGCCTTTTGTACATCCATATAAAAATCTTCTATTACTTCATCACTATGAGAACTTGTTGGGGCATAAACCTGAATTATCTGCATTAGGTATCTGCTATTAAGTTGTATAACTAATCTTGCCACTCTGTCCGATACACCATCAATCTCCACAATATTGTTCTTCCACTTTTTATTTATAATGAATCCTACTCCACTTGTATTTCCAATATGTGTGCCTTTATAATAGAGTATATGTCCACTTTTTAAATCAATTGTTTTTTCTCCTTTTCTTCTAACTTCACAAAGTCCAATAATGTTCCATTTAATATAAGACAGTTCTTCTTCTAATTCTTGCAATCTTCCTTCACTTGAAAGTGATCTGCAGTTGTAAGTACCTAAATAAAAAGTCATCATCAAATGGCAGCCTGGGTCCACAATCAGGGGATTCTTAGCACCCTCCACCTTCAGCCACCAACCGCTGCCTTGGTTGGTGACTTTACAGCCTCCTGGGAATAAGGGCCATGCTTTATTTTTGTCTGTCATAATTGTATATGTATTGGGAAAATATTTATCATTTACACAAGCATTCATTCTGCCTTATCAGGCACTGAGAAGAAAGACCATGGTGTTTCTTGATCTTAAACTCAGAGGTAAAAAGCCAATAAACTCACCACGCTGGCTAATGTGTGTTGGTGAGCAGCCCATCCATGTTCGTATACTATATAAATAATCACATAGTAATAACAGCTGCAACGACAAGAACGTATGGAGTGGACATTAGGAATTTGCCCTGCTCGGTTCCTTTAAGGCCTCCAAGAGGAATCAAAGGGTCTCCTTTCAGTTAATAGCAAACTCCTTTCTGCAGCCATATACCCCATACTATGATAAATGTTGGATATTGTCATTAATGGTAAAAAGGGAAGAATTTAATATTAATCTTATGATTTCAATATAATAATTTCTAATTATTAGTCATATAAATTTTCATTTATATCTTTAGATTGAGTGTATATGTTAGTAATGCAGTAATAAATGTTATTTTTTTTTATTGAATAAGGCATATATTTTCATTAAGAGTATTTTTTATTAGTTGTGATCATTCACCATCACTTGTGAATGTTAACTGTTTAATTTCTAATTAGATATACTAAAATTAGCCAAATGGTTATGAATTTCTAAAAACTAAATTTCATGTTAGGCTTAGTTCTAAAGCTGTGGATAGAAGTACCAGCATCATCATCATCATCACATTTTTCAATTAATGAGCTAGATAAATGTTTAAAGGCTATAAATAAATAATGATTTCATGGTATTTGGTTGTCATTTGTGAGTCATTATAATAACCACCATTCCATCATCTATATCATTTAAGGATGAGTGAATTGCCCCCCTAAATTAATAATGTAATACAAGCTAATAAAACTTATGAAAATATCAAAATGCATTTATCATATTAAAATATAGGAGATATTTTCTATCTGATAAATTTTATATACACCACTGTAGCTTAAGGATGTTTTGTGTTTACCTTAATGTTAGGGCATTTGATGATATGGATCTAAAATCAAAAATCCTACATTTTATTAGAAATAAGCTATCAAAGGGTTCAAACCTGGTACATTTGAAAAGGTTATAGAAAAAAACTTTGCCTAGGTTCAGATAACTTAGTGGCACCCTGCTAGACCATATTCACTTATTATTCACTTAGATATTCACTTAATATAAAACCAAGAGATAAAAGTGGGTAAAAATTACTATTAGATTTATTGAGGAAATATTTTTATTGGGTTACCAATGTACTCTTGCATGTGATATTATTTCAGGAGTTATAATATGTTAATAGGTTATTTAAGTTACAATGTGTTCCTACTTGTTTATTGAGGATCCAATGGCTGCTTAACTAGGGTGTGAAATAGGCCAGATACCAGATAACTAAAATGACTAGTTTCTAATCATTATTATTATGGTCATTATTTTGCCATCTTCAAGTTGATTTATATCTATCTCATCATCATTTTTTCCCTCAAGACACAGACATTATATATATTGTGAGGATATTAAGTGGATATGATATTTTAGCTACAATGTATTAAAAATCTTAAGTAGAAATTAATTTAAGTTACAATGCTCTTTTGATTGATAATTAATATTTTGGCTACAATGTATTTTAGTTACAATTGATGTTTAATTAAATATTTTAGTTACAATATATATATATTATAATTTTTTTTTTTAAATCAATATACATAACCTTATAATTGGATCTTTATAAATACAGTAATTAGATATTTGTAAAGTATAACTTTAAAAATTTTATCCACTTAGGAGCACTTTTGACTATCCTCATAGTATTTGTCAACTAACACTTTCAAAGGCTGATCTTTCCATAATTCCATGATCTTAACATTTTCTACCTGTCTGTTAATTAAGTCTTGTTTGAATTTGTATATTAGCATAGCTTCCTTTATTTTCATTTTGTTGTTATTTTTTTCAATTTGCAATATTGTTACATTATTATAATTAAAGTTAAAACTATGAATACATGACCCATTATGATAATAAAAAAAACAGAAACTGAAACATTATTATTTAATTCACAATTTTGGTTCATTTTCTGAACCTCTTTTAATAACAAGTGCTCTTTAGTTTTTTTTTTCAATATGCATCTTGATTCCTCTATATATACACTACTACACTTACATATCTATTTATAAATGATACATTTTTATTTATAAATGAGGTTTTATCTTTAGAGTTATTTATTAATTTGTTTATGTAGAAGATGCATAAAATATAATGTCACATATATTTTTATAAATTTTCCTTATAAAATTTATTTGATCATTTGAAATATATGGTATTGTAATATGCATATCAATACCATATATTTCAAATGATCAAGTAAATTTTATAAGGAAAATTTATAAAAGTATATGTAACATTGCATTTTATGCACCTCCTACATTAAACAAATTAATAAATAACTCTAAAGATAAAACATAATTTATAAATAAAAATTGCCTCATTTATAAATGGATATGTAGGTGTGGTGTCAGATATATAGGGAATCGAGATGCATGTTGGAAAAAAGAACTAAAGAGTAGTTGTTATTAAAAAGTGTTCAGAAAATTAAACAAAATTGCAAATTAAATAATAATGTTTCAGCATCCCTTTTCTATGACCATAATGGGTCATGTATTTATGGTTTTAACTTTAATTATAATAATGTAAAAATATTGCAAATTAAAAAAATAACAACAAAATGAAAATAAAGAAAGCTATGCTAATTAATGTACAAATAAGTCTTAATTAACAGACAGATAGCAAATGTTAAGATCATGAAATTGTGGGAAGGTTAGACTTTCAAAATGTTAGTTGACAAAGACTATGAGGATAGTCGAAAGCACTCCTAAGTGGATAAAATTTTTAAAATTATACTTTACACATATCTAATTACTATATTTATAAATATTCAATTATAAGATTACATATATATATATAATTTAATCTGGAGATAAATGAATCTCCTGTTGAATATGAATGTAAAAAATGCTAGATTTTTTTTTCTTTTATAAAATAGGAGCTCTTTAAAGAATAATAAAGCAGAGTGTTTTATGATGATAAGAATCATGAATTCAAATTTAAAATGAGTAAAGAAACCTAAATATGTGTAAGTTTGTAACAATTAAAAATATTGCCTGGTGTCCCTAGTTTAAATATAAATTTACTGACTTAATGAATTAAAATAAAAAGATTAACAAACTTTAACATTTTAATATTAAACTTTTTATTCTCACATTAATTTTACAGGTTATTAACTAAAAACTATATTACAATAACACTATAATTATAAAAATTCAGAAGTTTACAATAAAAAATTAATGTGCAATAAAAAAAATAATTGATAATAAATATTACAGTTTATTAATGATTTCAGAAAAAGAATTCTAAAAGGAACAAACATATTTAAAAGTTGAAGGGAAGTCTAAATTATCATATAAAAGATCCCACTTTGCTTTAATTACTTAAGACAATTTATATTTATTTTAAATTTAATTTCATAATAATCTACATGAGTGACATATATAAAATTAATGGTTCTAGTAAACAATTAACTGTGCAGCCTTTGGTGGTGCTGTTTCTGTGTAAAAACACAGAATTATACCGCTTTCACGGCCGAACCTATGGCTAATATACGAGTGGTCATTAATATACGAGTAGATCGTATGTAGTGGTTATAATACGTGGACAATTCTTCCACGTTCAATAACATTACGTCTACTAACAATACTATGATCGTATGGTTTGCCGTTAATTTCAATGCAGGTTGAATTCCTATGCATATTGACAGAATTTGTATTGTCGCTAAAATTTAAGATGAGAGTGTGAGCATTGTCATCTTTTTCAAGTGTTTATTTGTTGATGTTTATGATTTTCTGTATTTCCCAACTGAAAGATTTTTGCGTACTAGTAATTTTTAGCATATTATTGATATTTGTCAAAATTTTATTTTTTGGCTTTTTTGGGGGTCAAAAAAGATAAAATACAATTTCTCAAGCTCCCTGGCAGACGATTGGAGTTGTTTGCAGAAAAATACCATTTCTGTTGTGACTCGGACGAGAGTTGAAAAAGAAGAACAAAATGTTTACCAAGTTATTATATTTGTGGGACATCCCAAACAGAGAAAGTGAGGCAGTTACATTTTTGCAAGCCCAAAACATCCTGCCATTCATTACAGTTGATTTAGTTCAGTCATGTGTGGTTAATAAATTTATTTTCTGGAAAGAATTTGTGTTTTGTTTGCGATTATTTTTATCTGTAAATCATGTAATTAACACCCAGAATGACAGTGTTAAAAAGGGACGGTGTAGTTTGTTGAACATCTCTTGATTGATTGATTTTAAAAAAAAAAAAATATTTCTTCTTTTGACATACCTATTCGTTCCGTTTAGAAGCAAAAAGAGGTTTTTTGTTGTTATTGTTTTAAATCAATAAACAGCACATTAAGTAGATTTTAAAAATGAACCCGAGCTTAATTTTTGTTGTTAAAAAAGAATAAAAATACCGGACGTTTTATTTGTTATGAAAACAAAAAATCTTTAACAAACTTGTGCGACTCTTAAAAAAGATAAATAAATAAATCCTACAGAATGTAACAAAACCAGTTAACATACATATTTTTTGTGTTAAAAAAACAATACCGCGATTGACTTTTTGGTTTTTGTTTTGGACGTTTTATTTCTTATTATTAAAAAAAGCAAAAAAAATCAAAACCCGCCGATACAAAAAAAAAAAACCCCGTATTTATAAATCTAAGAGAAAAAAGAAGTACCGTTTTATTTATTATTATTTAAAAAAAATCAAAACCCCGTTTTATTTGTTATTATTAAAAAAAACAAAAAAATCAAAACACGCCGACCAAAAAAAAAAAACACGTATTTATAAATGCAAGATAAAATACCAAACAATTCTTTTTGTTTATAAGCAAATACGGACATCTGAGGCAGAGTTTGTCAGACAGGTTTGAATTTTTTGTTGCTAAATCAATCAACAGCAAACCCCATCATTTTTAACTTAATTCTAAAAGAAAGTGTCGATTCTAATTTTAAATAACAACAACAACAAAAAAAGAAAGTCGTAGGTAAAGCAAATTATGTATATTTGAGATATTCCAAAAAAAAGTTAAAACTGTCCCTTATTACTTTGAAATGTATCGAATCCAAAACAAAAAAAAATAAGACATCTGTAAAAAAGAAACAGTAGATGTAGAATGGAAATCCCCCCCCCCAAATAAAGGCGTATGTCAAAAATTATGTACTTTTGAGATCCAAAAAAAAAGGTCAAAGTCTCCTTTATAGTTTGAAATTTATCAAATGAAAACCAAAAAAATAATTATGTCCAAAACAAACAACAAAACAAACAACAACAATATATTAAATATTAAAAAAAAAAAATTACAGAACAACAATATATTAAATATTAAAAAAAAAAATTACAGCCGTATGTCAAAATACGATCTATTAGATAAAAAAAATCTAGCGGGCCCGGTAATGTTATAACACTCTGTTTTTAACTAGAAACTGCCACCAAAGGTTGCACAGTTAATAGTTTACTAGAACCAATTATTTTGAATTTTAAAATTTTACTGATAAATTTAATAAATTCTGAAATCAAATAATAGCTAAGTTTGATTTTGATTTTAGTTTCTATAATTTTCTTCATGATGTTTTTATTTACTGTTTATTTTGTTTTTTATGTGTTGAAATAAATGTTATTTAAAAGTTGTTTAAGTGTTCAATTTTTAAAAAATCAATTTATGTATGTGTACATAGCTATTTGTATGTATATATATATATATTTGAGTATGTGTATCTGTTAGTGATTAAAAATAATATTTTTGTTTCTATTTATGTAATTATTATTTTTAATTTTCGTTTCAATTTTAAAAAAAAAGGTATTACTTTTTTGTGTGTAATTAATTCTGAGAATGGCTAATGGGTTTTGACTGAAACATTAATTACTGTTATTTTGAGAATAAAAGTCTTTCATTAACAAAAAAAATAAAGATGCAGATGGATTACTTCTGTAATACTTTACGTTGGAATGATTAATTTTCTATGTATTGTTTATATTAATGCCCAAAACCATCCTCTTTTGTTAAATTTGTATTACAAATCCAAAATTAATTCACTTTATTTTTGGTTTCTTTGTTTTATAAGAATGGCTAATCTGACAAATGATATTGTACCCAGAGATAAACATAACCTCATTCAGTATAGCTAATTATATATTTCTTATTGAATGAGTTTATGTTTACATATGAGTACAATTGGAGTTTGTTTTAATGAACATCACTTGACAGATCTGACATATTTATAAAATTGCTGAAGCATATTAAATGTGTTCATTTTGCACTTGCAAAACAAATCTGACTAAATGGATAGAAAGGGTTTTGAATGGTTATTATTCCTATGCTTACACACAATTAGAAGTGCTGAATATATTAGTAAGTATTTACATATCCTATAACACTGAGCATCAAATGTTTTGTAATATTATAAAAGAGAACTGAAGTTCTAATGAGTAGGGAATTGCTTTTTAGTAATTATTTTTATCATATATTATATTTTTTCCTATTTATAAGTTATTTCATTATATAATAATTTATATTATTAGCATAATATATGACTAATAATGGTTAAACTTAATAAAAGAATGAATTGCAAGTGAAAGCCTCTCAAACAGCTTCTACTAGAAAAACAGCTGAGAAGAATTATTTAATAAACTTGTTTAATTTATTTTTAATTTTAAACAAGTTTATTAAATAATTCTTCTCAACTATAATAAATTTATTGATTACTGAATAATAAGATTTGGAGCAAATTTTTTAGTTGGTTTAATGGATATCCATTAAGTGATCAATATTTAATGCTATTTGGATTGGCAATGGGTTGGCTATCTTAAATAAAAATATTATACTTTATTGGAATCCATATTCAAACCCATGTCATTAGCATGGCCGGAAGAGAGCTAATTACTATAATACAAAGTCTTTATTAAAAGTAATAACATATATTAAATTCAACTTAAGAAATTTGTTTCCAAGATAAAATTTAAAAAGCCATAAATAAATATGAATTTAATTTTAATTCTATTACTATTTTTTTTCTTCATTATGTGATTTACTATTGAATCAAAATAACTGGAGAAAAAATCTGCACTTAATTTTTTGATGGAATTAAAATTATCTTTTTGTGATAAAATGAAATTGCTCTCTAGTTTTCTCTTTTAACTTTTAAATCCCTATAGGAAAAAAGGAAATTATCTAATAGATAATCATAAAAGAAATTGATATGAAAAAAAAATACGGTTCGCCAGAACATTTCTTATTAATCCATCGAAGGCATGAGAATGAAAAAGGAGATAATTTATAGAAATAGTTTAGTTTGTCTGACTCAAAGTTTTGATTTAACTTTTATACTGTAAACATTTCTTTCTCTCTCATTTTTTTTACTAAAATTTAATTGCAGAGAAAATTGTTTTCCTTTATATACATATATATTATAATCATGATTTCTTATTTAAATTGTTTTTTTTTTTTAATTTTAATTAAAGTGGTTATGAACCCAGACTTTCAAGCTCCTTACTGTCACCCACTCCATTCAATATAACCGATACATCTGATCATATACATGTGAAAAACATAAATAATCTCAAATATATATATATTTCATGCTGAACCAGCCCTCATCAGTTGGTCCATATCATCATCGCTCCACACATATACATAATCAGTGCTCAGTTTATATTAAGATAGAAAATCTATACACTGATACGCTGGCAAGGCAGCCATGTTGAATATTTAAAAAATTATGTTAAACCACAAATTTTATCATAACTTAAGTTTGTATTAATCAAAAATGAGATGACATAATATATATATATTGTTTGAAACATAAAACACCAAAGAATGTAATTAAACTGAAAAAATATAGTCATTGATACTAAAAGTAATAAAAAAAAGAATAATGCTTAATATTTCTAATAATTATTTTCATATTATTTCATAAATTCAAAATTATCATGAATAAATTTTAAAACTATAATTTTGTTAGTAGGTTAGTTGCATTCATCATTAAATTTTTAATAAATTGGTATATAATAACACTTATCTAAGGTAATCCATCACTTGAACACTTCATAGAATAAAGGTATTAGTACTTTTCACTTTTTCTAGTATCCCTTCAAAATTTTTTTCCATACAGGCATTTGCAATGAATATGTCATCCCTAATAACATCTTAATAACAAGTAGTTAATATTGATTAATAATTAGAATAATTTAAATATTATAATGAAGAACTTCAATAGTTTGTAATTTATTAAAAATCACTACTAAAATTGTTACTATATACAAAATAAAATGATAAAATAAAATAAAAAGTGAATGAAATACTAAATTCATTGTAGAGTTAAGCTTAAGGTACATACTTTAATAGTTTAGAGTCAGTACAATGTAAAATTATTTATCCTATCTTTATAGGTTTTGAGGACTCATATTGCTTCATGCTATTATGACCATAAATTTACTAATTGCTCCATCAACTGCTACCTTTCTTTGCATTTGGATATGTAGCTTTGAAATTTACATTGCAATAGTCTATAATCAACCTGAGGTTAGATACTATCAAAATCTTTACTTTTAGCATTTGCATATTTATATTATTATTAAAATGCAGACAAGACATTATAGAAAAAAATCTAAATCGGATCATAATGTTTGTAAAATATGTTTATCTTTGTGTCATATCAGCTAATTCATATATTGGACATCTGGACCCAAGTCCACACCATACCAAAAAATGCAAATAATTCACAATATAAATTTGCTCAATCATGAGCTATTTTTTTTGATCAGTGTATATGTTAGTTTCAATAATAGTTTTTTTTTGTATATTTTTTTTATCAAATACAAATTCAAATAATAATTTTAAAATATATTTAAATAATAATTTAAAAATATATAAAATTAAATTCTTACCATCTGCTCACAATAACATTCATTCAACTAAGCAGATTGGTTAAATTTTGTATTTTTCCCATGTAAATTTCAGGGCAACTCCATTTCTGTTAAAAATGAAAAAACTGAGAGAAAAACAAAAAAAATTTAATTTACTTGATCACAAAAATTATTATAAAATTTTTAATTTTTATCATAGAAAAATGAAAGTTACCTTTTCTGAAACTAGAAAGAAAGATGGAAACGAAGATGTAAAAAGTGCTTGCATAGATTGTGTAGATTTCCAGCAGTTGTAAACTGAAACCAAATGTTTAAAATTTAAAAATTCAAGATTAATCACATTGAGCAAGTGCAACTATGAACAGGTTGGAAAGGCTTCAATCCTCTTCAACTCTTTAGCCATCCATATCACTGAATATCTGATGATGGAATTCTCAAAGCCCTTGATGATTCCAATCTAATAATCATACTAATGTTGACCTTAAATCAATCTGACGTCTTATATGTAAGACCTTAATATGTCTATTTAAATACATAGAAGAGGGATGAATAGAATACAAGCTGAATATGTAATATCAAATTATAAATGTAATTTCATTTTACAGAATCAATTCTTATTTTAACTTTTTGAAATAAATAAATAAATGAAAAATACTAAATGTGGAAAACATTTGAAGCAAATGCAATTTATTATATCATAAATGTTTTTTAAAAACAGTACTGTGCCTTGTATAATCAATATATTTTTATTCAATCAAAAGGATACTATATTTTAATGTCTTCTGGATTGAATGCTTGGAACATGAAATAAATACAGTGTTGTGTGATAGTTTAAAAACCTGAGAAATTCTTAGAATTTTTTGAGCCTGAAAAATTTATCAATTAATTTTCTATAAAATGTTGTTGTATTTTTTTCAAATGATAATGATAATAAAAAATTACTTTTATTAAAATTAATATGAATTTTGTTTATTTATTAACATTTTTTAAAAAGCATTGATTATTAAATTTAGAATCTTAGAAATAAGGTGTTGCTGGATAGTTTGTTCTGGCTATCAAAAAAAATAGGTGGTCTCCATTGATATAAATTTCATTGCACTTTAATAAAAATTAACATCTTAAATATTCATAGGAAAGAAATGACAATCTCTGTAAGTATTGCACTATATTTTAGATTTTCATAGAGGATATGTTCAATGCTTATGAGTGTCTCTCTTAATAAAGATTGCATCATATTTTACTTATTTTTCTTCTTTATGATCAGTGAACCAACCCTAATCTAATTAACCTATATTGTTTCGGAATTGATCTGTAGATAAATATCTAGTAACCTGCTTAGTGGAAAATATTGAATAAATTGATGAATATCATCGTTTAAGTATAATTTAAGATTGCTAAAAATTTTCTATTACTTGAAATATAATTTTGAATTTTATATGATGGTCATGCTAACTCATACATTTACCATTACTATAATGAGGTCTTTTAGTATCTTTACAAAAGCAAATAAAAAGTAATTGCAATGTTATCTACTGAAAACTTTAATAAAGTCTAGTGTTCAAATTTAAGAAGAAATAATTGCAGAAAGTCTAATAGAGGAGCTTTTGTGAATATTAAATGTCACCCTAATTTATTCTTCAGCTAAATTAATTTAAAAAGTGTAAATTGTGAAAAAATCTTAATTAGCAATATATATGTGTGTGTTTTTCTTTCAATTATTTTTTATTTTATATTGATGCTTGTCTATGTTTTTGATAAAAAAAAATTTTTAAATAAAAAGACTAATGCAAATATGCTTTTGTAAGTAAATTAATAATTAATACTTATTAAAATGTATTTAAGTAAAATGGATGATGTTAAAAGTGTTAACACAAAAGTTTGACACTTGTAAATCAAATTCTAGTAAAAAAAATTTAATCAATGTAATACAAAGAGAAGGTGTCTCATAAAGTTAAAGTCTGGATCATGAAATACATTTTTAAATATTTATCTCTTTTATAAAAGGGGGGGGGTATTTTGTTTATTTATTTGCTAAGTTATTTGATTTATAAGCATTTTTTTTATTAAAGCTTCATTTTACTTTTTTGTACCAACAGTCTAGTTTTGAATTCATAGAAGAAATGTTTACCAAGTATGTAAGTGAATACTTGTTTTATTGTTTTTTTTCATCTTTACAAAAAATTTTAAATCAGTTTTTATTCAAGAACAATTGAAATTACGTATCGTTCCATTTTATGCAAACAGCTGCCATTAGAAATAGGCAAAAGCTAGTCTAAATAATTCTTAGAATCATTAGAGTAACATAAATCTTTGAAAAATAGTTTTAAATAAAATCAAATAATTCTAAAAAGAATAGAAACACAAGAAATCTTAATTTTATTGATAGAATAAAAAGAGAAAGCATTTGGACATCAAATCTTATTGAAAATGTTGAAAATAAAAATGTTAAACAAAGATAGTTTTAAGAATTTCATCTTTGCATCAGATATTAATAATGTTAAACAAGTTTCTATGGGTGAAATCCAGTCAGGAAAGACAGAAAACAGTCTAAGGAACATTATAGATACAAAAATTAATCATAAAACCAAGGAAAAAAGAAATCCTGGTGTTAAATTGTTCATAGAAAAAAATGTACAATATTGTTGTGTCAAACCACAAGTTGCCGAATGTGGCAAATCAGTGCAGGTCTAAAAAATTATTTAAATTTTAATTTGATCTCAAATTTTAGAATTGAATATTATAGATTATGACTTAAGCTATCTTCCTGCACAAAAATCAAGTTTCTCCAATGATCACAACAGAAGTTATTAGCCCACTTCCGGTGTGATTGGGGTACCACAAAAAATAAAAAAATGTCAAATCAACCCAGAATTACAATGAAGTGATTCCTGAGCTAAAAAACAATGATCTAAAGACAAAAATTAGTACAAATGATGTTTTAAACCTAAACAGAGACATTGAAGCTACAAATTATTCATCCTCTTTTAATTCAATAATTATTGAGATTATTCCAAAGTTTAACAACAAACTTTCAGATTATACAACTGAAACCTTGATTATTAATCAAAAACTAGAATTCAGTCCAAAGAAGCAGAATCCAATTAATATCAACAAATAAGAATCACAATGAACCCTGAAGAACTTTATAGTTGGGTGAGTTGAACAGGTATTGTGAACATTTGCAGACACAGGAAGTTGATAATGATTACAAACAAACTTTTAGCTCTATTGACCTCAATGTGCAAGATGATATGGACAAATAGTGTATTCTGATAGTATTCAAGTAAATCTGGCTTGATTTCAGACTACAGTGAAATAACTGTTGCATTGGTGGGCACAGGTCTGCACTCTTCTTTTCCTCAGGTGTGGGGGTGGTCATGAAGGGCTTGGTACATTTGTGGTGGTGGTCAGTGATCATTACCAAGCCCAGGATACCTTCCAGATGGGTGAAGGTCATTTCCCTCCATTGGACTTTCTGCCCTGAGGGGTTACTGCACCTCCTTGATGGATTGTTTGTTAGGACAGTATTGATTTGTGCTCATTATTATTTTGTTTCCTTAGTTAACTTTAGAATTAGAGCATTTGTAAGGAGGTTGGTCTGTTTTCGGCCACTACCAATTTTTGTAACTTTGATGGAATTTTTATTGCAATAGTTTTGCAGGCATGAGTCTGCACTCCTCTTTTCTACAACGAGGGTAGTAGTGGTCATTAGGGGTTTGGTTTATTGTGCAGGCTGTTGACAATTATTGCCATGACTTGGAAACCCTGCTGGGAGGGTACTGGTCAAAGTCTCAGTGCTGTTTCTTCTCTAGTCAGCTTCTGTGCTCCCTTGATAGGTTGGTTTGGAGCAGTGCGGATCTGTACTCGCTACTTGTTAATTTTTCCCTAATTGGCTTTCCAATTTTGGGAAGGTAGACTGAATGTGTTCCCTGCACATTTGGACTATTAATTGGGAGGCAGAGTTACCTAGAATGGTCTTGACATGGCTTGGCTGCAGGTTGAGAGTTTATTGTTTACCAGACCTGAGCCTTGGACCTCATTGCTTGTTGTGGTGGATGGGCACAATGCTGGACTTGTCCACCTATTCAGCTGAAGCATTTGAGTCCCCACTTCAGGGCCCCAGGTGTTGGATATTGGGTGATGGATAACTTCTTGGCAATTAGGCCATGTAGAACCATGTACCGATACACATTAAAGCAACCATTTAATGAATATAATTGTTATTTTAGAGTTTTGTAAACATGATTAATACTTGTTTTATCCTTTTGTAACATTGAAAGCTTTGTAATTGTCATTAGGTAAGTAGACCCGAATGGTATTTTTTTGTAATCTTTTACAATAAAGGTTACTTTGGAACAACAACAACAATAAAAAGGCAAAGTACACAGAAATATATTAATTCATTACAATGTAATACATTTTAATTCTTTTAATATAGACTTTTGATTAAAAAAGCTAAAAAGTTATTTTTTTTAAAAAAGTTGACTATTACACAAGTGATAATTATAACATCAACAAATTAAAAAATTCTTTTCCTTTTTCTTTTCAAAAACTTTATTTTTTTAATGTATGTTCAGGATTAATATAAAAAAATAAAGTTTTTGAAAAGAAAAAGAAGGATTTTTTAATTTATTGATGTTATTAGAGAACATATATATTTTAAAGGAAAAAGTGATCTATATTGGTTGTGTTATAATATATGAAGTGATAATTATATTAATTAAATTTTATAGAAAATGAATTTGAAAAGTTATATTAACAGAAATATTTCTTATGCCTATTTTTTTCCTCATCTATTAGACTACTTTTGGAAATTAATATATTGACTGAAATTTTTGATCAAAAAAATTTATGTTCTTTGTATTAATTCTATAATATGTAAAACTAATTATAGTTAATATGGCTTATACAGAAGAGGTATTATGGTATATTGCTTGACAGATAAAAAAACTGAGCAAGAATGCATTTAAATATTTTACAGAAGATGGTGAAATGGAATGACTGATTTTCTGCTGCAAAATAATTGAACAAATATAACTTACAAAAAAGCAACAACAGTGATCAATTAGACAAGAGCTGAATTAAGTTTTGTGTCCATATTATCAGTAAATGTTGACTTGATCATTATCTATCTAGGCCAAGTCATAATCCATTAATAAATTGTAACACATGCCATTCCAATCATCATGTATTCTATGCTTATATGCTTTTCAAACTTTGCAACATTTTAAAATCATCACAATAGCAAACACATTTTAAAAACTGATTTAATCTATTTTCAACTTAGAAATTAAATTTATAATGAGAATGTTCTTTGTTATCTTTACCAATTAATAATTTTTTGTTCAACTAGCTCTTAATTGGTAAATCTATTATTATCTGATGATAAGTACTAATTTTCCAAAATTGATATTTATTTTATTATAGTAGTTCATCTACTAATTTACTATTTCAAATATCCAATGTTTTTGCATCTCATTTTACTTGTGATAGCATTTAACATGTGAATATAGTCTAGAATATTGCTTCTTTTGCAACAAATTTGACTTAGATAGAATTCATGATAAATGACAAGTTTTCCTAAATATATTGGATATTCTGCATCTTTTTATATGTTTGCTGTTAATTTATTTAATAAGAAACATTCCAAAGAGAGTTTCACAATTAATTTTGATTTCTTCCAGCTAGTTTATGTTTGCTGCTTTTTTATGGAACTATGTCACTTCCTTTTAAATAAAAAAATATATGTATCAAGAAATGGAATTATAATATTTATTATTATTATTTTAATGTCTATAAGTGTTTTATGTGCATAAATGTCATTAATGTTACTACCACTATAATGTATGAAATGAACTATATCAAAAACTGTTCATCCATAAATTTTGGATTCCTTCCTCCTCCCAATATCACTTTCACTTTTAATTGATTCTGCAGGCTAATTATAATTTTACAGATTAATATTTTGTCTATGATATAGATTTTCTGTATTGAATTTATTTTACTTGAGGTAACAATATAAGATAATATGTTATACTTAAATTTTGCAACATAAAATTAATTACGTATTTTCTATATATAAAAAATTAGTATATATTGCTTATAACACTCTATTCATATACACATTAATGCAACCAATTTTCTTAAAAACTTCTTTATTTTCTTACAGTTTCGACTGTCCAGCAGTCTTCATCAGAGCTCTATATTCTTCACTGCTTTAAGAAGATAGATCTCTGATGAAGACTGCTGGACAGTCGAAATAGTAAGAAAATCGTTTTTAAGAACATTTGTTGCATTAATGTGTATATGAATAGAGGGTTATAAGCAATATATATGATTATATGAAGATATGCAAAGAAAGTGAAGGGGAAGAATAAGAGAATATACTCTGATAAGAAGAGAATCACACAAAGGATTAGAAAGAAGAAGAACAGGTTTTGGATATATTTAATATATAATACATTGTATGGAATATATAGCCAATATAAAAATGTTAATGGACTACATTAAAGAATTGGAAGGATGTGAAATGTCAAGAATATTAAATAACAGATGGAAATTAATATTAAAGTTAAATAATATGAATAACAGTATTAAAAAAAAGAGTTTAATTAAGGCAGTGAATAAGATAGAGCTCTGGTGAAGACTGCTGGACAGTCGAAACTGTAAGAAAATAAAGAAGAAGTTTTTAAGAAAATTTTTTGCATTAACATGTATATGAATAGAGTGTTATAAGCAATATATATGATTATATGAAGATATGCAAAGAAAGTGAAGGGGAAGAAGAAGAGAATATAAAAAATTAGACTTGGGAGTTTATCTGCTTGAAGTAAACTACATTTTTATTGTATTTATTTATAGTATAACAAACACATTTGCATTTAAAGTATATACATGATTATACAGATGTATTTGTGCACAAAATATTTACATGT
Organism: Epiperipatus broadwayi; assembly: GCA_028023455.1. Classification (NCBI taxonomy): domain Eukaryota; kingdom Metazoa; phylum Onychophora; class Udeonychophora; order Euonychophora; family Peripatidae; genus Epiperipatus; species Epiperipatus broadwayi. Next base: position 135,939 of record JAQFVV010013192.1, read on the forward strand.
ATTGTATTTGAATATATAAATTGATTTAAATATTGTTTGATTATTATAACATTTGCTAATTGTAACTGTTTATTAAGCTATTGATGATATTAAAATTTCCTTTTTTATTTATTTATTTTTGTAAAAGTGCATTTAACTAATCAGTTTATTTTCTTTTTAAAAGGCTTATAATACCCGTAGTCACTATCGAAGAGACATTTTGTCTACTAATGTCCAATGTCTGTAGATTTAATAGTGTTCAATTACTTTACTAATTATAAAAATGTTTTCAAATTTAATCTTTGATAATGAAATGGTATCAACTTTCACCTCATCTTGCAAAAGCTTTTGAAGGTTAAAACCATTCTATAATTTGTTTAAAAGTAACTAGTTTTTTTTTTTTTTTAAAGTATATTTTATAACTTGTATATACATATTAATTTTTCAATCATCATTGTAAACTTTATCAAATAAAAATTATGATAGTTTAATAGCATAAACTTTTATCTAAAATGCTTTTTTTTTTTTAATTCAAATTTTATGAATTTTATTAGTTTAAAAAAAAGCGGTCTAATAAGATTTATATTTAAAAAAAACTTTATTTCTGTTTTAAAAAATTATAGCGATATAGTAATGACTTTCAGAGCCAATAACTAGAGAAAGAAATGGACTTTTAATAGAGTACAAAGTAAAATAACTTAAAAAATTTTATACCTCTACATACATAAATAGTGCAGAAATATTGTACAATTATGTACATAGATAAAAGTTAAAAGAGCCTTTAAACAACTTCTGTCGTGCTAAATGCTTTACTAGCTTTCTTTTATAAAAAAAAAAACAGTAATAGAGAAGCAAATAGTGGATAATCAAATGCCTACACGTGGAAATTTACAATTGTTTTTTTTTTTTTGTTTACTTTCTAGTTAGTAGTAACCATTTTAATTTTATACAATCATGCATATGTATACTTAAATCTGGAAAAAATATATATAAAACAACTTTTCATTTTGCTATAAGAGAATGTTTTCTTCAGCGTTTCACCAAAACTATTGATTAATACTTAAAAAGTAAATATTACATAGATATCCAATTGGTAAGGTTTTTATTTTTTAGCTATAAAAAAATTAGTATACTTTTCCCAAAATTAGACTGATTTCGCAAAATATGATTTTAATATTTGATTTTTTTTAATACATATATTTTATATTATTTTTTTAAAGAAATCATATATTTATATGTTATCTTTATGAAACAGTTTCAAATATTGAAAGATAATTGTGTGCCTAAACGTCCAATAAGTTAAACTTTTACCCTTTTATATATATATTGTCAGAATATATATATACACAAAAAAAATTATTAATTACCTTGAAAGTAACAATAAAGTATTCTACATCATAAAGCTATATTTAAATAATATCTGGAAATATCAAAAAAGAAACATTTAGTAAAACTACTATAAGTTTATCACATTTTTTATCAAAACGAATTCACATTCATTATAATGTGAAATGGAAATATTAGGATTAGATAAATAGAAATTATGGTGAATCTGAGAATACATGTTTCACATCCAAAAATTCAAGCATTGCCGAAATAATAGTGGATTTTAAATCTAAATATTTGTTATATTTTCAATTAAATGTAATAATATATAAATATATGAACTGACAAACAATTGTGTCTTTATTTCTCAAATATTTATTATGAAAGACACTTTTAAAAAGAGATAAAAAAAAGAGTACAGATTTTTGTGTTATGAATAAGATGAAAAATTTAATTTGCAATATTATATATTAAAGAGAATGAACAAAAATTGATTATTTATTGAGAAAATTATTAATTAGTTATATATCTAAGAACAGAGAAATTGGGAATATGTATTAAAAATCAACCAAATATAAGAAATGATCCAAAATTAATGATTATGTTAATATATATATATATTTGAAGATTAGAATAATGAAGATTAGAACAATGCACTGAAAAGCTTATAGAAATTAAAAAATGGTGATGATTTTGTGTGTATGTTTTTTTGTGTGTGTGTTTTTTTTTTGTTTTGTTTTTTGCAGAGAATGTTTTTAAATTATATTTTATGTGTCTGTGGTTTAGTCTTGTTATACGTTTACATGGCTGTCTTATTCAAAATCATTATATTTTTATTTTTTTTTCTCTTAAATATAAATTGTAGTGAGATAATTAAAATTGTATATTATGCTTATATAAAAAAGTTCAAACAAATTTAATTAGTTAAGGTTAGTATTATAATAAGCTTTTGATTAATGATATTCAATCTATGATTTACTGACCAAATAATATCCATAACCTATGGAATGGTTGCAAAAAGAAATTTCCTATTTTAAAGACCTTGTAATTTCTTTTTGAGGCCTCAAAGAAACTGAGCAGGGCAAAATCCTTATATGAATTTTATATATTCTTGGATAAATGAACATGGCTGGGCTGTTCTCCAAAAGATATTAACAAGAATGATGAGTTTATTGGCATTTTAGTTTTGAATTTAAGACTAAGAAACATTATGATTTTTTTATTTATTTATCTGATAGTTCTTAATAAAAATATTATTTAATGTTTTTAATGCTCGATGATTGTGTGATAATAATCTTTTTTACATATTTATAATCATAATAGATAATGCTAAATTATGACTCTTATTTCCGAAGAATGGCAATGATATCAACCAAAACAATAATAGCAGACAAAGCTGAAGAATGCTAAGAATCCAATAATTCGTATCAAGGTTGACATTTAATTACATCCTACTATTTAGGTATTTACAGCTTCAGAGCATTTCAGATGAATTGTGATTGCATGAATTTGAAAAAAAATAACTATGGTGAAGTTAAAAGAAAATATGAAGACAATTGACTTGAAAATTGGACCCATAATTTACTACAAAAGCACAAGTATTTATAACACAAATAGGGTGATAACTATTATAAATAAAAAGTGAAAGAACAATATTTTAAAGATTGATGGTATACTAGATATAGTATCTAGATTAGATATTCAGATTAATGCAAAATATGAAAAACACATAATTCTGGATTATATTTCAACAAATTTTCATTGTGATGACAGGGATATATATATAAATTCAGATTTTCAAGCTAATTGGATTAAGTTTAGTATAGATAATATATATGTATTTAAATAAAATCCTAGTTTTTACTTCACCTTTGAGTGGTAAGTTTGGAGACCTAACTTCTCTGAAAGCACTTAGCCTTATAATTCTTGTCTAATAATGCTAAGCTTCAATTTTATGTGTAAAGTGCAATGACGACTTTTTATTTAGGTACTTACAACTGCAGATCACTTTCAAGTGAAGGAAGATTGCAAGAATTAGAAGAAGAACTGTCTTATATTAAATGGGACATTATTGGACTTTGTGAAGTTAGAAGAAAAGGAGAAGAAACAATTGATTTAAAAAGTGGACATATACTCTATTATAAAGGCACACATATTGGAAATACAAGTGGAGTAGGATTCATTATAAATAAAAAGTGGAAGAACAATATTGTGGAGATTGATGGTGTATTGGACAGTGGCAAGATTAGTTATACAACTTAATAGCAGATACCAAATGCAGATAATTCAGGTTTATGCCCCAACAAGTTCTCATAGTGATGAAGTAGTAGAAGAGTTTTATATGAATGTACAAAAGGCTTTTGATCAGAGTAAACAACATTTTAAAATTGTTATGGGAGACTTTAATGCTAGAATTGGTAGACAAATGAAAGATGAAATTGCTGTAGGTAATTTTGGTTATGGTAATAGAAATGAGAGAGGACATAGACTTGTGGAGTTTGCAGAAAAAGAAAAACTTTATATTATGAATTCATTTTTTGAGAAAAATGTTAAAAGGAAATGGACATGGAAGCATCCAAATGAAGGTACAGCAGAATTGGATTATATTTTGACTAACAGAAAATACATATTTTAAGATTGTAATGTTCTTAATAAATTTAACACAGGAAGTGATCATCGATTAGTAAGGTGTAAGTTACGTGTTAATGTAAAACTAGAGAGACAAAAATTATTAAGAAAAACAATATTTACAGTTGATATTCCTAATCTTCAGAAACATTCTAATGAATTTAAATTAGAACTTACAAATAGGTTTCAAGTGTTAGGAGATTTTGAACATGATTCAGATTTGAATGAAATTAATATGAAAATAACTGATACACTTTTAAAAACTACAACAAACATAGCTGGTAGAAAAAAGCAGCAATTGACTAATAAAATTTCTACTGAGACTAGAGAATTTATGAAGAAAAGAAGGAATATGAAGATATACAAAAATGATGTATTAAAAAGAATTGAATATCTCGAATTTTGTAAAATGGTACGGAAAAGAGTTGAAAATGATATAAGAAAGTATAACTGTGAAATAGCAAGGAAAGCTGTAGAAAAAAATAAAAGTCTCAAAAATGTTAAACACCATTTTGGTATTGGTAGGAAATTTATATCTGCAATAAGAAAAAAAGATGGAATTATTACTAAAAAGAGATATGACATCATGAAATTGGTAGAAGATTTTTATCAAGAATTATATAGTAATAAAGAACAAGTACCTCCTATATCTATTACATCTTCCGAATTGCCCAGAATTTTAAATGAAGAAGTGAGACATGCAATTAAGTGTATGAAGAAAGGAAAGGCTCCAGGAAATGATGGAATTGTAATTGATATATTAAAAGAAGCGGGGGAAGAAATAGAAACAATTTTAGCAAAGTTATATACCAAATGTCAAAATGATAAAGATGTACCGGAAGATTGGAAGAATGCAGTAATAATATTAATATTTAAAAAAGGTGATAAATAAGATATTAGAAATTACAGACCTATCAGCCTTTTATCAGTTTTATATAAAATTTTTACCAAGATAATTACAACTCGTCTACAGAGAACTTTGGATTTCCACCAACCAAGAGAACAAGCTGGATTTAAAAATGGTTTTAGTACAATAGATCATATCCAGATATTGAGAGAAGTCATAGAAAGGACAAATGAATATGAGTTGTCATTATGTTTTGGATTTGTAGATTATGAAAAGGCATTCGATTCTATACACATTTCTTCAGTGATTAAAGCATTGGATCATCAAGGTATAGATCCAGGATATTGTCATATTTTAAAGAATATTTATAAAAATGCAACAGCAACAATTAGATTACATAATGATACTGGAAAAATCAACATTGAGAAAGGTGTAAGACAAGGTGACTCCATATTTCCAAAACTCTTTACAGCAGTGCTGCAAGAAGTATTTTGTGGATTAAAATGGGAAACTAAAGGAGTGAAAGTAAATGGAGAGTATTTAAGTCATTTAGATTTCACAGATGATGTAGTTGTTTTTGCAAATAAGGCTTCAGACCTGCAGGAAATGTTGCAGGAGTTATCAGATGAAAGTAGAAAAGTAGGACTAAAGATAAATATTAAAAAGACTAAAGTAATGTTTAATCGATTTGCTCAAAATATGAAAATAAAGATTGATTATGAGGAATTAGAAGAAGTTAACAGTTACAAATATCTTGTTCAGATTATTAATACAGATGGAAACATAATGAAGGAAATTAATCATAGAATTAAACTTGGTTGGCGTGCTTTTGGTAGAAATAACTTGATACTAAAAGGAAATATGCCTATGTGTTTGAAAAGGATGGTTTTTAACAAATGTGTTTTACCAGTTCTTACTTATGGATCTGAGACTTGGACACTTAATAGAAGATCAATACAGAGACTTCAGACCACTCAAAGGAGTATGGAGAGATGTATGTTGGGAGTAACAAGAAGAGATCGAAAACGCAATGTATGGGTAAGACAACAAACAGGTGTTACTGACTTTATTGAAAAAATTAAAAGATTGAAATGGAGTTGGGCTGGACATATTGCTAGAAGAGATGATAATAGATGGACAATTGAAATTTTAAACTGGATTCCAAGAGATTGTAAAAGACCTAGAAAGAGACCACATGTGAGATGGATGGATGAAATAAGAAAATGTGCAAGGGTGTTGTGGAGAAGAGAAGCTAAAGATTGGAGAAGATGGATTAAACTTGGAGAGACCTTCATCCTGCAGTGGATTGATAATGGTTGATGATATATATATATATACACAAACACAAATGCAATTACTTCTCTAAACAACTGCTTTAATATTTTAACCAGAAATGTTTTTTCATCAGAAATGGCTGTAATATCTGAGGAAAATCTGTATTCTGGTTGAAACATGAAAGCAGATGTTTAGAGAGGTAATTGTATGTTTTTGTTTTTATTTATATTTCATTTAGTTAATTAATATATTTATTATATATATTTAATTAATATATTTATTATATATATATATTATAACGGGTCGATCCTTTTCAGGACTCGAGGAAGTCGCATCTAGCTATAGTCGGACTTTGAGTCTTCTTATAGAATGCCATGGATGATGTGATTTAAAATACAATCCAATTCACTCCTCTATTAATAACCTCATTACTCTCGGAATTCAAGCTCAGAGTAGAAATTTGCAATCGACTCTCTTCAGGCATTTCCACAAATATCCCATAGTAATAATAAATTTAATATAAGCTATATATAACTTCTTTATAAATATTAAATCACTAAGTTGATTTAACATATATATGCATGAGTATGTATATTTATAAATATTGGTTTTATAAAACGACTAAAGAAAATAAGCAAACGAGACCTGTTTAATTTTGAAATCAAGTTTAACACATTTTAATCAGTAATAAAAAACAAAATATTATCACATAAAAACATTAAAATTTAGAATTATAATCTGTGCTTATATACACTAATAAATTATTTAATATTCAAAAAAAAAAATAATGTAATCATTTACATATATATATAATTTAAAATCATGTGTATAATAAATACACATGACACATTATAAATCTATCTATTGTGTCATTAAAATAATTCAGTGTGTGTTGTATGTTTATATACAATAACATCCATTCACACTAGATTAATAATAGAATGTATTCTGATATTAGTTATGTATGTTTAAAAATATATTATGTTAATTGTCATGTAAGATTCAATTTGGAATATAATAAAACTTACTTCCAAATTGAAATAATTGAAAAACGTTTACCTTAGTCAGCTGTCATTTCCATCAGAGTATATATCAAAATATCAATATCTAAATTTTATTAAATAAAATTTAAAAAAATAAAGTGTTCATCTTATCAGTTCCCCACTTTAATATACGAAGTAATTTTTCTAAGTAAATATAATTATCCACAAAGGAAATAAAGTTTAAGAGTTCTTAAATTATACAATGAAGTAATCCAAGACGAAAAAGAATGCGGTTTTATATCCCTCCTTAGACGAAATAAAATGATGATGAATGTTGAAACATAAAGTTCATTGATCATCCTTCGAAAAGGCAATCCAAATATTCATTCTTGAAATATTTATGTAGTAAAATATTTAACATCTTCTTCAATATAATACTCCAATATTAAAGCAGCTTTTTAAATGAGAATTACGATGATTATATTTAGGCATTGATTAAGTAGGAATAAATTTACATGTTTGGGTTTAAAACATCAGTAGAAATCCCTGGTATAAATTATCTAGCCACAGAACATCTTTATAAATTTTTGTCTTCTTAAATTTATATTTTGAAAGCTCATTTCGAAGACGTTCATAACTTTTATAACCTTGTTAAATTCACTGATTATTTTTTTATAGTTCTTTATAATATTCAAAGGCAGTAAATTAATTACTTGAAGCAGGTTTTAAAATATTGAATCTTCTTTTTTTTTAATTTTTCTTAAATGTGTTCTAAATTCGAACACATTTAAATTTACAAACGTAGTTCTTGCCTTGATAACTAAATAGAAGATTATTGTTATAACAATATTAGTTTGTTTTTATACTGGATTAATTTCAGCAAGCATATCACATAATCACACTCACGCTCTCTATTGTTTAACATATACAAATTGTAATGAACCCCAAACATTTATTTCCTTTGTTTCAACTGATAAAAATGCAATGTTGACTTAAGGCTTTGTCAAATGTCAAGTTTTATATTAACAAAAAAAAATACTATTAGTTAGAAACATTTTATTTATGTGTGTGTGTAAATAAACTAGAATTATTCATTTTTAGAATTATTCTTTTAATACTAACTAGTTTATATATATATTGTAACGTTTTTCGTATTACTAGGCCCTTATACGCCTCAAATTTATATTTGAGCGTGAGTTGATCAAGCTGTATCAAAAGAAAAAAGAAAGTTGTATTTCTATTCTAAAAACACAGCTATTTTTCCTGATCAACTTCAGCCTATTAATTGTTACGAATTGTGCTATTGACCAAATCAACTTTTAATTTTATTTCATATGGGTGCCAGGATTCCTAAGAATCCGCTGAAATATGTCGCCAGCACCTCTCGCAAGTTGTAAAACAAAAAAAAATAAAAAGATTTTTATTATTTTTTTTTTTTTTAAGGGGCGGTAATTCTACCGTAATGAGAATTAATGATTTTTACGATTATTAGTCCTGGGAGTATTGAAACATATTGGCAAAGGTAACTTACGTTTAAATCTTATTACACTAAAAATAAATTTAATAATAAAAAATAATAACTATTATTAATAACGCACAAATGAGAATTGATATTAGAAATATTTTTAATTTTGACAAACTAAAATACTTCATGTTAAGTAGCTAATTAATACCTTGGAGAGAACACATTTAATTCAGGTGGGAAATATCCAGAAAATATAAATATCAGTTAAAATAAACAAAAAGTTCTTGGTTAAATAAGAGTCTCTCATATAGAAAAATTAAAGTCACTATCGGGATTCTTTTATACGTATATTTTTACGAGTAGTTTTAAATAGTTAACTTTGTCACAATCAGGATAATTATTCTTACCGGTAAGTTTCATGAATTCAGTAGTAGATAACTATGCATAGTTTTTTGGTTATAATGATCTCGGCCTTTTGGTTATTGCTTGATCTTGTGGTCCATTTCCCCAGTCGGTCACGAAGGCTTTTCCTGGTGTACATCATTAGGTCCGATGTCTTCAGGAGCTCCGGTTCACTGCGACATGCCGAATTCCTTCAGCGAAGAGTGATCTTGGATCTATTAATGTTATCCAAGACCAACTAGAGAAACAAAACGAACAAGACGTTCCTTCAACCGGATCCCTCCTTTTTATATCCAGTTTTCAGGACTTCTGCGCATGCTAGTACCATGCCTTTTTAATCTTATCCAGTCTTTATAAATTTTATGTAATAAAGTCTTTATTTTCTTCAAGTTTTCGGCCATCTTTAATTAATTTGAGTATTTCTACTTTCAGCTTATCTTTTTTTTACTTGCTTTTGGAATTCTTTTGTTCTCTCCAATTACTGTTATTACTAATCACATAAAAAAAAATAAGAAGAAGAATTCAACCCTCATTGTACGTTTTTTTTTTTTTAAAAAAAAATTACTCAACAAAATTTTAAATCCACTTTTATCTTTTAGTTTTTTTTTTTTTACCCAATGCCAATATATTTGCAACGTATATAAATAAACGTTACAATACCACCAGTGCCAGGAGATGAGAATAAAATAGGGGTTTACACTAATTTTATTCTTAAGTTTTTAAATTCATATTCGTATTTTTTTTTTCTGTAGTAGCGTGCTGATATATTGTGTAGACTCATTCACAAGCGACGTTCGGCTTTAACGCCCACTTTTAGGTCTAACACGGCAGGAATGGAAAATATTTCAACATTCATCTGTGTCCTATCCGCTTTAGTGTAATATTAACGATAAGAAGCCCAAGTTATAAGCACAAACGAGCATTGCTCATCGTTCTGAGTCTTACAGGCTTGTGGCAACTTGGACCAACTTGATCCGCCTTCCCCTTTATTGGGATCTCTGCTAGAAATAGTCTGACGAGCATTTAAAGACGGTCTTATGTTCATATACTGCGGATAAGGACTCGGGGCTATGTTATTCCCCTCTTCAGTAACTGCCTACCCGGTCAAATACTTGTGACTTACGTCTACATCAGCCACGATTGTGTTTTTAGACATATATAAAAAAATATACATATATTTTTTTTCTTTCTGGAAGTCATATTAAAAAAATATCTTCTTTCATATTTTAATAATCAGGGTTTAATTAGTTAGTTTTTTTTTTTTTTATAATTTTTTTCTTTTTTCAAAAAAATCATAATTTATTTTCCGGCTGTGACTTTCTTTGAGTCATCATTGTAATGTTCTTTATCATTACAACTCATCTCAGGTTGTAGTTGTTAAATCGAAGCCCGAGTTGGGTCACCATTGTAACGTTTTTCGTATTACTAGGCCCTTATACGCCTCAAATTTATATTTGAGCGTGAGTTGATCAAGCTGTATCAAAAGAAAAAAGAAAGTTGTATTTCTATTCTAAAAACACAGCTATTTTTCCTGATCAACTTCAGCCTATTAATTGTTACGAATTGTGCTATTGACCAAATCAACTTTTAATTTTATTTCATATGGGCGCCAGGATTCCTAAGAATCTGCTGAAATATGTCACCAGCACCTCTCGCAAGTTGTAAAACAAAAAAAAATAAAAAGATTTTTATTATTTTTTTTTTTTAAGGGGCGGTAATTCTACTGTAATGAGAATTAATGGTTTTTACGATTATTAGTCCTGGGAGTATTGAAACATATTGGCAAAGGTAACTTACGTTTAAATCTTATTACACTAAAAATAAATTTAATAATAAAAAATAATAACTATTATTAATAACGCACAAATGAGAATTGATATTAGAAATATTTTTAATTTTGACAAACTAAAATACTTCATGTTAAGTAGCTAATTAATACCTTGGAGAGAACACATTTAATTCAGGTGGGAAATATCCAGAAAATATAAATATCAGTTAAAATAAACAAAAAGTTCTTGGTTAAATAAGAGTCTCTCATATAGAAAAATTAAAGTCACTATCGGGATTCTTTTATACGTATATTTTTATGAGTAGTTTTAAATAGTTAACTTTGTCACAATCAGGATAATTATTCTTACCGGTAAGTTTCATGAATTCAGTAGTAGATAACTATGCATAGTTTTTTGGTTATAATGAGCTCGGCCTTTTGGTTATTGCTTGATCTTGTGGTCCATTTCCCCAGTCGGTCACAAAGGATTTTCCTGGTGTACATCATTAGGTCCGATGTCTTCAGGAGCTCCGGTTCACTGTGACATGCCAAATTCCTTCAGCGAAGAGCGATCTTGGATCTATTAATGTTATCCAAGACCAACTAGAGAAACAAAACGAACAAGACGTTCCTTCAACCGGATCCCTACTTTTTATATCCAGTTTTCAGGACTTCTGTGCATGCTAGTACCATGCCTTTTTAATCTTATCCAGTCTTTATAAATTTTATGTAATAAAGTCTTTATTTTCTTCAAGTTTTCGGCCATCTTTAATTAATTTGAGTATTTCTACTTTCAGCTTATCTTTTTTTTACTTGCTTTTGGAATTCTTTTGTTCTCTCCAATTACTGTTATTACTAATCACATAAAAAAAAATAAGAAGAATAATTCAACCCTCATTGTACGTTTTTTTTTTTTAAAAAAAATTACTCAACAAAATTTTAAATCCACTTTTATCTTTTAGTTGTTTTTTTTTTACCCAATGCCAATATATTTGCAACGTATATAAATAAACGTTACAATATATATATATATAGCTGATACATGAAAAGCTTAAGATAGGTGTAAGTTATTTATATCTGTTGATTCGATATAGGCACAGTTAAATTCACAAAGAAACACAAATTGTTTTAGGTGAGGCTCATATGGTACTCTCACAATATATATATATATATATATATATATATATAATTATAATTACCCCAAATTCAAAATTCAACTAGACCAGCATAAAATAATATTAAAACACAACCAAAGGTTTCACTGCTACAAGCAGACTTCTCAAATGTAAAGAACTACAAAAACTATACAATATATTTAATATTAACCACTACCCACAAATCCATTCACTTCTCATCCACCTTTAATATTAAAAGAACTCTTAAATAAGTTAATTGCTTCAGAATAATAAATTTTCAATAATAAAGATTCTTTAATTCTTCTTTTGATTTCATTTCTCTCAAAGAAGACAACCTTAGCTTCATCAAAATTAATAGTGTGGCCTGTATCTTTTTCATTGACATATAAAGCAGAATTGAGATATCTATTTTTAACTCTACTTTTATGAACCTTTATCCTTTCATTTAAACTCAAACTACTCTGACCTATGTAGACCTTTTTACAAATAAACAAGGGACAAAATATACTACACCAGGAATAGTCTTTCTATCAAAAATTTCTTTTGTATTATTTAATAAATTATTCAATGTAACACCTCTTTTTCAAGCAATTTTCTTATTTCCAAACAAATTACTATTTCTACATACAAATTTTATAAGAAGAAAATTTAAATGGCAAAGAAATAAAATCATATTTCTCTTTATCCTTTACAACCTTACAAATATTACTATTAAATAAAATACTTTTAACAAATTTATCAGAGTAACCAACCCTCAGGTAATCTTTATAAAATTGACATTTCTGAAACAAAGCTACCTTACTAGAATTATTTAATTTTTTATTCCTATGACAATAATTCCTTAAAGCAGCTACCTTATGAAATACAGACTGATAGCTATCAGGTTTAATTATATATCTTAATTCTCTACTTTTAACTAAATGACCGCATAGTAAACAATTAGTCTCTATATTTCTAATCACCAAAAGATCTAAAAAAATTTAATTTACCAAAATCTAACCCCCCTCCTTCTAACACAAATTTTATAGAAGGATCAAAACAATTAAACTCATTTACAAATTCCTCCAATTTATCATTCTCAACTACAAATAAACAATCATCAATATATCTTACAAATAACTTTACATATAAACAATTCTTTTTAATCATAATTTCCTCTTCCATATAATTAATATAAACTGAACATACTAAAGGAGAAATAATATAACCTATTATCCACCCTTCCTTAATCTTATAAAAATTACCTTTCTAAGTAAAATACATAGAATCTTCCAATAACAAAAGCAAATCTTTAATTACCTTAATTTTATTTTTTGATAAAGAACTTTTCTCAATCAAAACAGACATAATCTGTATTGATGTTCTTATGTCTGTTTTGATTGAGAAAAGTTCTTATCAAAAAATAAAATTAAGGTAATTAAAGATTTGTTTTTGTTATTGGAAGATTCCATGTATTTTACTTATAAAGGTAATTTTTATAAGATTAAGGAAGGGTGGATAATAGGTTATATTATTTCTCCTTTAGTATGTTCAGTTTATATTAATTATATGGAAGAGGAAATTATTATTAAAAAGAATTGTTATATGTAAAGTTATTTGTCAGATATGTTGATGATTGTTTATTTGTAGTTGAGAATGATAAATTGGAGGAATTTGTAAATGAGTTTAATTGTTTTGATCCTTTTATAAAATTTGTGTTAGAAGGAGGTGGGTTAGATTTTGGTAAGTTAAAATTTTTAGATCTTTTGGTGATTAGAAATGTAGACTAATTGTTTACTATGCAGTCATTTAGTTAAAAGTAGAGAATCAAGATCTATAATTAAAACTGATAGCTATCAGTCTGTATCTCATAAGGTAGCTGCTTTAAGGAATTATTGTCATAGGAATAAAAAAATAAATAATTCTAGTAGGGTAGCTTTGTTTCAGAAATGTCAATTTTATAAAGATTACCTGAGGGTTGGTTACTCTGATAAATTTGTTAAAAGTACTTTATTTAATAGTAATATTTGTAAGGTTGTAAAGGATAAAGAAAAATATGATTTTATTTCTTTGCCATTTAAATTTTCTTCTTATAAAATTGTATGTAGAAATAGTAAATTGTTTGGAAATAAGAAAATTGCTTGGAAAAGAGGTGTTACATTGAATAATTTGTTAAATAATACAAAAGAAATTTTTGATAGAAAGACTATTCCTGGTGTAGTATATTTTATCCCTTGTTTATTTGTATGAACATCTACATAGGTCAGAGTAGTTTGAGTTTAAATGAAAGGATAAAGGTTCATAAAAGTAGAGTTAAAAATAGATATCTTAGTTCTGCTTTATATGTCCATGCAAAAGATACAGGCCACACTATTAATTTTGATGAAGCTAAGGTTGTCTTCTTTGAGAGAAATGAAATCAAAAGAAGAATTAAAGAATCTTTATTATTGAAAATTTATTATTTTGAAGCAATTAACTTATTTATGAGTTCTTTTAATATTAAAGGTGGATGAGAAGTGAATGGATTTGTGGGTAATGGTTAATATTATATATATATATATATATATATATATATATATATATATATATATATATATATATATATATATATATATATATATATATATAGTTTTTGTAATTCCTTACACTTGAGAAGTCTGCTTGTAGCAGTGAAACCTTTGGTTGTGTTTTAATATTTATGCTTGTAATGTTTATATATATATATGTATATATATATATTATAACACCACCGATATCTTTTAAACCGCCATTGTAGGCTTTAACCCGTAGCTTCGAATGAAGATATTTGTGAGCATGGTTTGATTCCATCTCACGCGCCAATCTTACACGTGGATAAGAATTATCTCATCAAAAACGTAAATAAGGGTTCTGGTATGTATATCTATTTATGGTAGTGCACCGAACCAGCTCAATCTCAGGGTTTGGGGATGATAGTCTAACTAGAGAACAAAGCTAAAACAATACCTAACTAAGTCTTATATGTCTATTATTATGTACGATAGTTTATTTGTTATAAATCCATTAATCTAACCCGGATCTTATCATAAAATTTATTCTATTTACGGCTATACCCATTACCAATAAATCCCATTTATACACGCATATAAATATATCAATATTCAAGTGCACAGCCCATTTATTCTGATACACACATATATAATTCATACACGCATCAAAATAGTGCAATTATACATCAGAGCTGTTTATTTAATGTTGTTATTTTATTTAATTTTAAAAGAGACCTATTATAGTAATTAATATTGAGGTAACACTAGTTTCTTTATTAAGACACATTCACTGAACATATATTTTTGTGCCATGTCAATTTACCTTAGTTCACGCGATCAAAGACAAGTCCACATTTATAACTCTCCAAGAATACTGGTCTGGTAGATATAACGGATGGCAAACAGTTCCAATAGGGTATATCGAATAGCTTATCCCAGAGGTGGAGTAGGTGATTCACTCGCTTTATGACAGGGTCCAATTTTCAAAGATCTTTCGTCACCATTACACTTGATGAAACAAAATTTCTTTATTTTAATAACGCAGTTCGTAAGTCCGCTTCAGGTGAGTTCCACGACAAGTGTCCACTGGGCCGATTAACGAAACTCACACTATAGAATTACCCTGACATTTTGGGTGAAAAAATATTAATGACTTTTTAAAAAAAAAATTACATGTCCACACAATCTGTAGTTCAAGCCGTGTCTCTCCTTTCGAGCACAACAAAAGTTCTTTTGTTTTTCACTTTTAACTTTGTAAAATTTTCTCTGTGTATCCGTATGCCACTGACCAGTTCTTCCATTGTTCTTCAAAAATACCCACTTGACCAGTTTTCAGACTTCTCGATGCCAGTTATTGACTAAACTGCCTACAGCAATTGATTCATTTCTATTTCTGTCCTCATATGTTCAAGAGATTAATTAACAAAAGAAAAACACGTGTTACCAACAATATTATTAAAACTTTAAAAAAAAACTTAACGGATAAAATATATACGAATAATCAATTACAATTTATACAGCTCTATATATATAATTGATTGTAGCCATCACCGATAATACATACGCATATTGTACACTCGCACATACAACTATATTTACATATGCATACACACATAACTTTCGCACTCCTTGTAACAGGGTTCGAATGACTATTTACATATATATCTTTTCGCCTATAATCGCTCCATATCAACACTCTCAATTAGCACTATTGCCTTATCTCTTGTATTCGAACCCCGTCTGTTACAATATATATATATATATATATATATATATATATATATATATATATATTGTTACATATATGTTGTTTATATTAAATTTGGCATAATTAGATAGAACTTGAACTCAAACTTTCAAGTTCCCTACAACTATCTACTCCATCTTATATAACTGATACACATGACCATATACATGTGAAAAAGGTAAATTATCCCCAATATGCATATTTTGTGTTAAATCAGCACTTATCAGTTGATTCAGATCACCATCTTCCACACATATATACAATCAGTGCTCAGTTTATATTAAGATAATAAATCTTAAAACTGATATGAATGGTTGAAGAATTGGAGGAGGGAGAAGATTGAAGCTCATCCATTAAAGTTTGAAGATTTGCTCCCTTAATATAACCAGAGCACTGATTGTATATATGTTTGGGAATTGTAATCTTAACCAACTGATGAATGCTAATTCAGCCTGAAATACACATATTGGGGATTATTTATTTTTTCACATGTACGTGGTCATATGTATCAGTTGTATAAGGTTGAATGCATAGCTATAAGAAGTCTGAGTTCAAGTCCTGTCTAATTACATTAAATTCAGTATAGACAATATACATGTAATTAAATATTACATATTCAGCCTGTATTCTGCCTATCCCTCTTCTGTGTATTTGAATGGGTATATTAAGTTCTATATTTGAAGGGTCAGAATGATGTAAAGTCAAATATAAATATGACAAATATTGACATCAACAAAGGCTTTGAGCATTTCATCTTCAGATTTTCAATGATATAGATGGCTGAAGAGTTGGAGGATGGAGAACATTGAAGTTTGTTCATTAATGTTTGAAAATTTGCTATCATAATATAAACTTAGCACTGATTGTATATATGTGTATGAGATTGTGATCTGAACCAACTGATGAGTGCTAATTCAGCATGAAATACATTTATTGGGGATTATTTATTTTTTTCACATGTATGTGGTCATGCGTATCAGTTGTATAAGATGGAATGGATAGATATAGAAAGTCTGAGTTCAAGTCCTGTCTAATTACATTAAATTCAGTATAGACAATATACATGTAATTAAATACTACATATTCAGTCTGTATTTTGCTCATCCCTCTTCTGTGTATTTGAATGGGTATATTAAGTCCTATATTATGAGGGGTCAGAGTGATGTAAAGTCAACATACATATGACAAATATTGACATCAACAAAGATTTTGAACATTTCATCTTCAGATTTTCAATGATATGAATGGCTGAAGAGTTGGAAAATGGAGAAGATTGAAGTTTGTTCACTAAAGCTTGAAAATTTGCTATCGTAATATAAACTGAGCACTAATTGTATACATGTGTATAAGATTGTGATCTGGGCCAACTGATGACTGCTGGTTTAGCATGAAATACCAATATTGGAGATTATTTATATTTTTCACATTTATGTGGTCATGTGTATTGGTTGTGTAAGATGGAGTGGATAAACTGTAGGGAGCTTGAAATTCTAAGTACTGTGTGTGTATATATATATATATATATATATATATATATATATATATATATATATCGTGTGTGTGATCAGAGTGTTCTTCATCAGAACAAACATCTTTTTAAAATTATTGTGAAAGATTTTAATGCTAGCATTGTAAAATAATGGAAAGGTAAAAATTCTGTGTATAAATTTTGATATGGAGATAGAAATAAGAGAGGACATAGATTTGTGGAATTTGCAGGGGGAAAAATCTGTATTATAATTTATTTATTTTTTTTGAGAAAACTATTAAATGAAAATGAACATGGAAACATCCATGCAAAGATATAACAAACAAGGATTATATTTTCACCAATACAAATCCAAATCTAATGCTTTTAATATGTTCAACATAGGGAACAGTCATCAATTAATGAGATGTACATGTGTTAATGCAAAACTAGCAAGACGCACATTATTAAAAAGACAGTATTTTAGTTGATATTTCTAACATTCGGAAATATTTCAATGAATTAAAATTACAACTGGTGATGGTCCAAACTTAACTGAAATCAATAAGATATATAATTCATCACCCCCTAATAAGTGTTGCTACAAAGATATCTGATAAAGAAAAAATAATTTAAAGGAAATTTTTAAATGAAACTACACAATATATAAAAAAAAAGAAAGAATGTAAAAATATTTTTAAATGATCCACGAAGAATTGAATACCTGAATTAATAATGATATAATAAACTATAACTATAAATTAACAAAATGTTATATCAAAAAATAAAAGTTTTAAAATTATAAAATAATATCTTGGTATTGGGAGGAAGAACTTATTTCAACAATGAGAAACAAAGTTGGAAGTATCACTGAAAAGAAAAATTACATCATCAAATATCTGAGAGAGGTATACAAAAATTTTTATAGTAATAAAGAACAAGAAAACTAAGTAACCACTACAATTACTACATCTTCTGAATCTTCAAGAAATTTAAGTAAAAGGTTGAGATATTCTTGTGAAAAATCAGAAAACTTATTGTCTAAGCTATATACAAAATATCTAAGTGATAAAAATGTACAATTGAATGAAAGCAGTAATAATATTGATATTTTAAAAAAGTTAATAAAAATTTATTATAAATTTTACACCCATTAGTTATATATAAAATCTTTATCAAGATAATTACAATTCATTTACAACAAACTTCACATTTAAACCAGTCAACAGAATAAAAATGGTTTTAGAACAATCACTCATATTTTAATATTAATAGAAATTGTAGAAATGATTAATAAATGTAAGTTGCCATTGCACTTTTGGATTTATGAATTAGACATTCCTATAAGCCTGGGGTGGGCAATTGTTTTTGCTTGGAGGCTACAGAGATTGGCGGAGGGCTTCATTGGGGTCCACTTTGTGGAAACAAAGGTTAGCAGAGGCACACCTTTTTTTCATGACACAATAAACACTTTGCTTTATTCCCTGTATTACCAAAGAAATATTTGTTTGTCCATTCTTCATTAAACACATGACATGCATCATTGATTTTACATTTTTTCGGAAGGTTCATGGTTTCACTAAAGTTGGAAATATATATATTTGCTAATGCAAAGACAAATTTGAAATTAACCAAATCAATTGGAAAAGCACTGCACATCATATCTACACTCCACATGTGTATTGACATGACCATTCTAGTGGAAAATACAGGACGAATCTTCAGTCACACATGAAGGAAATCTCAGTTCAAGGTAGATTTTTCTGATTGTCTTGGTGGGTCAAATAAAAACTCTTAGCAGGCCACATGTGGTTCTCAGGCCACTATTTGCCCACTCCTGCTATAAGCATTTCCACAGATGGTTAGGTTGTATTCATAAACAAAATTAATACAGTTTTATACTAAGAGAAATAGAGAACCAATAGCTCTTCTCAATAAAATTGATGCAAATAAAGAAAGCCTGAAAAAATTACCACCAAGTCAATCAGCAGTACAGAAGGTTATCTCTCTAAAACAATTTTTTTTCAATACACAACAAATTCTTTATGAATATATGACTATTAAAAAATCAAAATTATACCTTAAGAAACCTCATACATTTTCAAGAGGGTATATAAGTTGGGCTCTTAGCTACAAAATGAAAGCCAAGATTCTGATGGCTATTAAAATAGGGGTGACATTTTTTCAGGGATTCCTATGTTGATTAAAATTTTATTTTGCTATCAAACAAAATTAGCTGATTTTAACTTTCTACTTCACTAGGAGTTAAATAATGAGCCATGTGAGCTGGCACATGGAATACTTGAGGTAGATGTCCATTCTAAACTTGCATCAATACCTGATAGTACATCCTGGTCTATATGGTATTCCAAAATTTATATTAAAGCATCTTGAAGCCTTTTCTATACCAAAATCTGTAATATGATTAATTATTTTGCTGCAGGTTCACAGTTAATTGATGGTCTATATCCCATTGCCATGGTACCATTTTTCAAGAAGGAAATTATACCTTCCCCTCTTGGAAATCTACAGCCAATCTCAATGACTCCTCTGTTAATAAAGATTATTGAATCTATAATCAAGGATAAAATCCAGGATCAGATTCTGTTACAAATATCTAGCTGTCAATTTGCAAAAAAGGGGCTTCGATGTTAGAAGCGATTATCCTTTTCAAATTAATTGTTGAACATATCAGAAGGAATAAAAAATCGAAACCTATTGTTGTCCAGCTGGATATTGTAGCTGCATTTGATTCTGTCAGGATTCCACACATGGTTCAGTTCCTTGCTGACATGGATATTAATCCTGTGATAATCAACATAATTTCTAATCTACTTTCCAATAAGAAAATTGCTATATCTTTAAATGGTAAATTAACAGAGTCTTTCATTCCTACTAAATCTATTCCTCAGGGCTCTCATTTAAGTGCACTTTTATTTATTTTATATGTTAATTCTTTCCTGAAATCTATAAAGAAAAATATTCCTGGAATCTTCATTTCTTACATTAATAAATAAATTCATCTAATTGCATACATGGATGATATTGCCATATTTCTGCCTTCTTGGAAGTACATTCCAGATCTCGTGAAGCTTATGTCCTCTTTTTCAGAAGATTCAGGGCTTAGTCTCAACCTTGAAAAAACAGCAGCATGGAGACTATTCTTTGGAAACAGCATTCTCTCACCCTTCACAGCTAAACCACAGAAATTTCTTGGATTTGCCTTTAATCTCTCTCAGCTTGCAATGAGAAAAAGGTCCAAAATTCAATCATATTAGTAACTAACAGAATAGTTTGTTCTCTACTAAAAGTATATATGTCTCTTTATTCCAAGACAGCACTTTTGAACATGTTGTTATTTCCATGGATTACTTCATGCCTTTTATTAAATTTACAGCTAAATTCATTCATGATATCAATTCAATTTGTTCAAAGCTACTATGGGGGGGGGAGACTGTAGCAATTAGCTTTAGGAAGATGCACACATCTACCAGACTAAGTGGTCTTGGGTTGCACTCACTGAAAGTGTTTAGATGCCAGCGGGCCTTCAACTTATTTTTGAGACTGAATCATTTTATCCCTCAAGAATTTTATTTAGTTGATGTTGATTCCACTGACACTCCACCTCCAACAAAGAATTGCTGATTGGGTGAGTTATTATTTGAAATTTGAAAAATTAACCTAATTCCTAATCCATCTAAGTCACAAAAAGTTCAATGCTGGGAGGCTTATTATCTCATTAATGAAGCAATAGTGCCTATTAATTCAAGTCTTAAACTTGACAACATTTAAACTGCTGGAAAAGTTCTGTTGATGGGGTCTGGAGCCAAATACTTTGATTTGCTGATAAAAAAAAATTAAATGCACTATCCACTTGTAGGTTTTAACAAGAAACTGTGGATTTACTTCAATTGATGGTCTATGCAGTTTATGTTGCAGAAATAAAGACACGATTGAACACATTTTTGGTGAAATACAGTTATTTGCAAGTTTGTAGATATTTTATTAGCATAATTTATAAACATAAAGGCTCATTGATACATGTCTTGATACAAGCAATTAAAGTGGGTGCTTTTGCTGATTTAGAAGTGCCACTTTTTTAATATATAGTTCATGGCTAACTCGATGTGATATTCTTTTTAATTCTAATTGTACAGATCCTCTGAAGATTGTAATTAGAAAAATCAACGATAAAAGAAAGAGACAATAGAATATCAACACAAGATTTATTTAATAGTACATGGGATCTCATTAACATTTGAAGTCCAGGTCTGAGAAGTCTTGGTGTTTGGATGATTTGCCGAATGCTGAATGGATTCCTGATTTTACAAATCTTACCCAACCAAATTCCTAAATAAACACTCATTCATCACATAGTTCTCTCATCTGTTTTATTTTTAATAACTCCATATAGTTTGTAAATGTTTTAGAAATGATTTCTCATTACTTTCATCATTCACATTATTTTGAGAATTTTTTAAGTGGAAATTAAGGATAAATTAGCCAAAAAAAATATTTTAGTTTTTTAATACTTTTTCCTGCCAAATTATTTACATTTTATTTATTATAAATTTACTTTTATAATATAATTAAAAAGTATATTTTTTAATTTTTTTATAGCCTTAGTAAATTGTTTATTTATTTAGGTAACAAATTTATATTTTTAACTTTTTAATAAAATCATTATGGTTTGGTTGGCTGGTTTAGATATATTGCCGATAATGTTAATATTTATAAAAATTAGATTCTATCCGATATTTAGAATTGATTTTAAATTTTGTAAATAAAAAAAAAATGGCATCAATTTTACAAACAATATTTTTTCTGTCTATAAAGTTATTTCCATATGAAAATTTTTTCTTCCAAGATTTTAATAATTTTTATATCCTATCGATATTCATAAATATAAATACACTTATTTTATTTATTACAATTTTGTTTATACTTTATTCAGATATTTTACACTACTAATTTTTTATCAAAAATTACTCAGTTTAAATCATTTACAACTGTTATGTATGAAAATGGTATGCCAATGTTTAGCATGTTTTTACATAATGCTAAATGTAAAATATCGTTTATTCAGAATAATAAGATTTTAAGAAATGAAATGGTCTATTTGATCACAGAGTATTTGTATAACTAATTATTAGGCTATTTAAAAAATCTAATAAAACATTGCTATAAATAAAATTAAAAAAAGTTAAGGGGATAAAAACACCTGGAAGATTATTTAAGTAATCTAGATTTTTCCAATGATGTATTGTTTTTGCAAATAATACTTCAGAGCGCCAGGAAATTTTTAAAAAAATTATCAGATGAAAGTAGAAAAGTAGAATTAAAAATAAATAATAATAAAATTAATGTTCTATTTATTTTCTTAAAAAAAAAATTCATAATCATAAATTAAAAGAATTTATCAATTACAAACACTTTGGTCAGGTTATTAATACATATGGAAACATAATGGATAAAATTAATTATAAAATTAAATTTGAATTGAACGCTTTGGATTGAAATAACTTTGTATTAAAAGAGAATATGTCTATGCTGTATTTTTATATTGAACTATTTCCATCATCTAATATGTGTATTGAATGTCTTTAAAAAAAATTTAACTTTATTTAAATATTCCAGGTACATTTGACTGTTAGTAATAGCACATCAGACAAGGTTAGTCTATGCACAATGTTTCAAGAGGTATTATTCCCCCCTCTTTTTCAGGAGTTTTGGTCATAACCAGTGAAAGTACTAGCATGGGATTCTAACCTAGACCATTACATTCTTGAGTATTGAATTTTAAGGTAATTCTCTAACCAATTGAGCCATCCTGCCAAAAGCAACAGTCTGTAGTAATTTCATATACTTATCTATAAGGGTTCCAGATTTCTCCACCTTTTTTAAGAGCAAAGTTGATTAGTGGTTTTCATACCATATGTATAGTCACACTAGGTTGACTTATGGGATTTTTTGCCATTGTCATGGGAGTAGCTTGTTTAATTAAATTTTCTTCTTTGTACCTTTTCTTCTCTATTCGATATTTTTGTATTTTCCCAATTGAACATATGTTCCTTGGCACATACATGGTCTGCTATCTTAGACACATCTGTTCTCTCTTTTCTAATCATCAGTTTGTGTTCTCACAAGCACTTCTCAATGGGATGACTGGTCTCACCAATATATGTTCATCCACATTCACATTGTATTTCATAAATGCAGTTTTTTTCTTTTCAGCATTTCAAGTAGATGTTAGAATTCCTCATAAGGTGGTATGGCTCTGGAAAGCTGTTCTGATGTTATACTGATTGCAGATTTTCCTTAATTTGTCTACTAGTTTTGGAATGTATGGGTACACTACAGTACCAATAATTGCCTTTTCTCTTAATCGATAGAGAAGAAAAAATTAAAAGAGTTGCTCACCATGACAATGGCAAAAAATCCCATAAGTCAATGTAGTGTGACTATACAGAATGTAGGGAAACCACTATTCAATTTTGCTCTTAGGAAAAAGTGGAGAAATCAGGTGAAACCTCATAGATAAGTATATAAAATTACTACAGACTTGCATTTGGCATAATGGCTCACTTGTTTAGAGTGTTACCTAAAAATTCAATACTCAAGAATCTATGGGTGCAGGTTTGAATCCCATGCTAGTACTTTCACTGGTCAGGTTAGCAACACCTGAATAAGGGAAGAGAATAATATCTCTTGAAGCATTGTGCATATATTAAGCTGTTTGATATGCTATTACTAACAGTTGAATGTATTTGGAATATTTAAATAAAGTTAATTTTTTCTAAAGACATTAAATATACATATTAGATTCCGGAAATAGTTCAATATAAAAACATAACTAGAACACCATCATCACAAACCTTTAGAAAAATAATATGTCTATGCATTTGAAAGAAAGATTAATATATGCTCTTTATTAATTCTTATGAATCTGAGACTTGGACACTTAATATAAGAGCAATATGAGATTTCACTTAATAAAATATGGAAAGATATATGTTAAAATTAACAAGAAGAGATTGTTAAACCACCCTGTTTTGCAATAGTGGGAGGCTAAACTCATACTTAATTTAAAAATAAAAATATTTATTTTTTATAAATTATTTATTTTTTTTTTTTCTCTATGTATGTGTGGGTGTGTGTTCTTTTTTTTATATATTTGGGTGGGAAAGGAAAAAAAAATATTTTTAAAAAAAGTTGGGAAAAAGGAAAAAAAAAAAAAAAAGGAGGGGAAGAAAAAAAATCAGTTGAAATAGGAGCAGGATTTATACAATTGTATAATATTGCTGTAATCATACTTTTCAATTTTGTTGTATATCAGGCTATGTGTCTTTTGAATGAATAAGGTCTGAATGGAGTGCATGGATGTGTCATTGAGCTTCCTGATCTTTTGCATTTTCTGCATATTGATTAATTCTATTTTCTTATCCCGAATAGTCTGGCACAGAGAGTGTTGATTTTTTAATGAATATATTTGTGATTTTGATTATGGAAAGGTAGTAATTGATCTTGCTCATGACTTTGATGTTCAGTAGAGCTATCTTGTCCTGAAGTTACAGGTAGACTGTGGAGAGTTTATCTGTAATTTTCTTAGTCATGTGTATTATGTTGTTTTGTATTTCATTTGACAATCATATAGCACCTACAAAATACATAAATATTACTAGCAAAAACTTTCAAAGAAAATGCAAGGTATGGAAAATTTATGACCTCATATACCCTAACACCAAAATGGTTGATCCAAAACTAGGGATGACTAATAAAAAGATGACTTCATATTTCAAATATTAGAACATGGAGTCAAAATTCCTAAATCTTCTGATAAAGATAAACACAGATGCAATGCCAACAAATGCCTTTCTTTATTATAAATGACATATCACAAAAATTAATCCAATTTGTAACATTTGCCATAGACAAAAGGAAACGCTTGAAGATATGATTCTCACCTGCCTCAGATTAAGTAACCTAAGAAGTACCATATATATAAATACAAAAATAGACTACTATCAAATTATGTCCTTAAAAAACTGCCTAAAACACCAACTAATTGCAGTGATTAGACTTTCCATATATTTAACATATGCTTTATGGACAGTCTGATGTATGAATATCTTTACCTTACCCAACCCAGACAAAAACACTTTCTTTGCTAAAAAAAAACTATTAAAAATGAAGAATAGAAACCAAATTTTATACACTAAAAGCAGATATGAGTACACATGGAACTTATTTCATATTCCTCAACCACCCTAGAAGATCTCAACAGGACACAGTCATCACCATCACATAGGTCAACCTGCAGCCTCGATACAGCATCAAAATCAACCTATTCTTAGGGCCTTATAGACATTGGCCCCACTTAAGTACTCCCCATTTAGTATATTTATTGCAATTTTTAAACAATAATTAGAACACAATATTTTTTTAAGATTAAAAAAAAGAAGAGATTGTTAAATGAAATATGTTGTTAAGAGAACAAACAGGTATCAATGATATCATTGAAATAATTGAAAGTCTGTAATGAAGCAGTGCTTAACATATTTCTAGAAGATATTACAATAGATTAACAACTGAAGCCTTAAACTAAATTCTAAGATATGGTGAAACACTTAATAAGAAACTTTATTGATGTAATGTAGAGAAGGGGAAGCTATTGGGGAAAGTCTTATTTTGCAGTGCATTAATAATAGCTGAAAATAATGAAGATGATGATGAATGTAATAAATATATATTTTTTTTATTATTAATTGTCTACAACAATATTTGATTATGTCTGCAACTATGATCCAATTTTTATAATTCTCAACATTCCAGGACTGATAAGCATACTAAACAGTTATAATAAAATGTATCCTCTTTTTAAAATTAAATCTAATACAGTAATTTGGATTATATACATATATTTTAAGGTTTTACCTTATATTTAGATAGGTTATTCACCTTTATTAAGTCACATCAAAATCACATAAGCAGATAATTTATAGAGATAATCACAATAGAAGTAATCTCAGAATAACTTTTCTTAAATGAAATTATATGTTTCTAGTCTTTCTGATTTTTATTTAATCACAAATATTTTACCAATAAAATCTTGTGTCAATTGAAAAGGTAATCTTATTCAATCTTCAGATTCAAAGTGGGAACTTATTGGAAAGGCTTTAATATTTATTCAGTAAAATTCGCAAAAGTATAACTTAATAAGTGTGAAAAATTTTAGGCATTCTGGTACATCAGGAAACACTGTAACATATAAGTCAGATAGATAAAAAAAAGTCTATTAGGCAAACCATTAGATGCTAGATTAATAAATAAATGAATTTATTAGATGTAAATATTTATATATGTGTGTGTGTGCGTCTGTCTATGTAGAATAACAAATAATAAAAATTTGAAGACTTTTAAAGGATAAAGTTAATTAGAGACCTAATACAGACAAAGTGAGAGACTATAATATAATCAAGAAAACTAAAGGATGCCAAAAATAAAGAAGATCAGCAGTAATTTTCTTATCACATGCAATTTCCTGTGTAGTAATACAATTTGAAAAATATAAACAGATAGCAAGGAAATAATAATTTGATAAATAGGAAGGTAGTTGAACTGAAGAGATGATTAGTCAGTTTCCTAACAAAATTTCCATTATATGAAGTAAACTTTCAAAACTCTATTGCATAGTATTTCAAAGTACTTATCAAAAATAAATCCCTTTAAAACTTTCCAATTTACTCTCAATAAATAGTTCCAACTTGTTTTTTTACATTATTTGAATTCCTATTGCTTTTTAAAAGACATGTTGTTTTTATATAAAAAAAAAAAAAAAATGATGAAATTTTGATAAAATAGTTTCAAGCTGTTAAAGAAAATATTGTCATTTACACTTATATAGTTTCACTAAATTTAATATATAGGATTTGAAATATTAATCATTTTTATCATTTAGAATACAAAATAAATTTATATTATATTGTTACAACTAAGACTTTCTGGAAACAAAGTTTACTTTATTTTATATAAACAGATTTTAGTATAAAATAGTACACGCGTTTCATTTATATTCACAGAGAGCATTTCCATAACTCTCAAACAATCAAAAAGTATTTAATTATGTGATCATTGCTATTTATTATTATGCACACACTCTTGTATGATATCAAAATAATCAATTAATATTATAGTGTATCATTTGTAATGGTCGTCAGAAATCATGGATATTAGTTTTTTCAGCAGCTCTCTGTAATTTTATCTATTCTGCAAAAAGATTGATGAAAGTATATTATTTCTAAATCATTCATTAACATTAGTTCTTTTTATTTTATAGCTTTATTCCACTTTGTATTCTATACTATTCTTTAATATCATTTTTTTTGTATTTATATTACCCTATTTCAGATGGTATAACCTTAACTCTGTATATTTTATGACATTATCCTGTTTTATACTTAATATCATTCACTAATGTCATCTTTATGTATTTTATGAAATTATCTCAATTTCTTAATATTTTATGAGATTATTCCATTTTATATTGTGTATTTTTTTTATTAATTTTTACTTTGTATATTTTTGTGATTACTCTATTTTATACTCTTTACCATTCATTAACAATAACTATATTTCATGGGAATATTCTGTTTTGTATTCTATGTGAGCCATTAATATTCATTCTCAATATGTGTATATTTTATAGGATCATTTTATTTTTGTGTGCTTTGTAATATTAATAGTAGTAGTTGTAGAAGTAGCAGCAACAGCAGCAGCAGTAGTAATAATAATAGTAGTAGTAGTCATAATCATTGCCATCATCATTATCATAGTAGTAATAGTAGTTTGCAGTTGCAGTAGTAGTAGTAGTAGTAGTAGTAGTAGTAGTAGTAGTAGTAGTAGTAGTAGTAGTAGTAGTAGTAGTAGTAGTAGTAGTAGTAGTAGTAGTAATAATAATAATAATAATAATAATAATATGAGGCGGCGCCACCATCTGAGAAGAAGGCACGCCAAGCTCATCGTCCTAAGAGAAAAACTCAGTAAGCATTTTTTAAAACTCTTTTTTCGCAAATGTTATATATCAACTTTATATATAAACACTAAGTGTATGTTTATAGAATTAAAAAACAAAAGAAATTAGTCAAATTTCAGCAAAAAAACGGCATTCAATCGCACGTTTCCAATATGGCGATCCCCAGTGAAGAAACGTGTTTTAAAACAATTTCAACTTATGCAGAAATAATCAAAAGTGATCAAAATAGAACCAATAAAACAGCAACCGCCACAAGCAACAATGAAGTTTTAATACAACGTTTTCATCGATCGACAGAGAAGGATATTAGTAAATTAGATCTTTTTACTCCAAATAACGATGAATGCGATAGTATGAACAAAGTTAACTGGGACGAGTCTAGTTTAGAAAAAATATCGGAAAACTTTAACTCGACAGTCCCGAAAGATCTCTTTCTGACATTTAAACGGTTTTTTACTAATCGATCAATAATATTAGCTATAACCGATCAGCACTGTTCATTATTTAAATTTCCCAAAGAATTGCTTTTTGACCTATTTACTAGGGAAAAAATATGGCCATATGTTACCTGTATAGCAGATCATCCGAACTCCAGATACGTTATAATAGAATTCCAAACAGAAATGCAAAGAAACAATTTTAAAGATAATCAAAAGACTTTAAATAATTATGCGCTGGTAGCAATCGACCCCACTAGAAATAGTATAGTAACAGGTATAATGAAAAACGTCGTATCTAGGATATCAAAAAGTAGATTTTATAAAAATGATGAAACCATTTGGTGAAATACTCGATTTCCAACCTATGTATTATAGTAATACACCAGTTCCGATACCCAGAAACAGCTATAAATTCAAAATAAAACTTAACGAAAATATTAAACCAATAGACATACCAACACTCATAACGGATCAAGAAGCTGACGTTGTTTCTGTCGATTAATGGTTTAAAACCTCAATGTTTTCACTGTAAACAACGTGGCCATCTAATACACAATTGTCCGAAAGTATATTGCAAAACTGTAATTTAAAATTAACTCCAACACACCAATGTCCACGGATAAATCAGCAAATTGATAACAATCCAGCACCGGATGAAAATACAAATAACAGCCCGAAAGAAAATAATGAGAACATAAATCAAGATATTATCTTGAATAAGACTTCCCCGGAAGTAATGGATTATCTTACCTCCACCTATGACCCAGTATCAGACTCAGCCTCCGAAATCAGAAGAAAGCCAGGAAGGCCCAAGAAAACAAAGAGAGGCAGGAAACCTCAGAATATTAGCTTAGATGAAAGCGATAGCGATTTCCCCTCTCCCGCAAAAAATCTCAGCAAGAAAGTTAAAAGTAAAAAAAAAAAAAGAAGATTCGGAACTCTTTGTTTCCGCGGGGGAGAAAGAATTAATTTCTAATCAGGCAAGTATACCATGTTCGCATTGTATAAAAAAAAATAAAAGCGAGTCGAACAATGTTAAAACAATAAATAAAAGCGAGTCACACAATGGTAAAACAATAATAAATAAAAGTGGAAATTTAACTAGCTAGTTAAATGGGGGCCCAGTTAATCCTTTGTTTCTTTTTTAAATTTCCAGATAAACAAATGCTTTTTGCTTTAAACATATATAATTCTCTCTTTCACCTTAATTTTTGTTAGTTTATATAATAGCAATAGAATTAAATAGGTTAAAAAAAAAGTTTTTATATTAAAAGTACTAACATGAAATTTAAAGTTTGTTCGTTAAATATTAGAGGTTTAAATGCCATAGAGAAAATATACCAATTGAAAAAGTTGCATGAAATTATTCAGCCACATGTATTAGGTATACTCGAAACAAAAATATATCGTGGTTCTACAACTAACCCAGCACTATACACCAAATAACATAGGCTTTACAACTTTCTCCACAGACACTTTCTCACCATCAGCTGGCACAGGAATAATAATAAGTAAAAACAATCCTTTTTCGAGTTTCAAAATACTATATATGGATGCACATATAATAATTATAACTTTTTTACATCTGTCAAATGCAATAAATGTAATATATGTATACATTCCACCTAACACAAAAATGATCAACACAATTATACAAATTATAAACACTAGGTTAGCTACTTCACCTCATCCATCTCTACTCCTCGGGGATTTCAATATGACATATGATAATTTCATAAGAAAATGGCTTCACATGATCGCTTTCCTTTAGTAAGTGGGGAGAGTTTTCTGCCAGATGGAGCCATTTCTTTCAACAATGGTAGATTTACATCATTAATTGATTTAATGTTCTACTCACCTTCACTTCATCACATGATCAATCTCTCAATAATTAATACTCCCATGTCAGACCATGCTGCATTGATGATTGATTTAAACCTAGAATTCATCACACAAAAATATTTTAACACAGGAAAAACCATGAGGATCCTTCTACCATCGCAAACAACAGAATTCCTATATTCTGAAATATACATACATCTCAATAAAATTAATAAACTAAAAATTGATCCCGCACAAGCATGGCTAACATTTATAAACATTATTTCACACACAATTCAGCATGTTACAAGAAGAGCACCAACACCCACAGGATTATATACATTAGTTGAAAAACTGCATAAAGCAATCATTAATACAATAGACAATGAGAATAATAAACACAGAACTATAGCACTTAAAAGAACATATAATTTAGCAAAAGACAAATTAAAAGAATATATAGCATTAAAGAAAAAAAAAATATCTCAAACAAACACATGTATGGACAAAACAATACATTAGATGGTGCCTCAGTCAGCCACCTAAATATAGAGTTCCAACAGCGATATCACAAAATAACAAAACAATCAGTGGTCAATTCATGCTAGATACAATATATAGTTACTTTAAAAAAAATTACAATCATGTGAATCCTTTGACCCAGCACCTTTTTTTCTAGGAACAGCAGAAGAGAACATAGTGTTTGGAAAGATAGAATTCAAACAAAAAATAGACCAAATCCCAGATTCCTGCCACCCAGGTATGCCTGGGATCCCAAAAAGAGTTTTTTCACACTTAGAAACTCATACTACACAATATCTAGTGAATTTAGCGAATTTGCTTACAAAACAAGTATATAAAATTCCAAACTTAAACCCTATATCAATAGTCCCTTTTTTAAAAAAACAAGAAAGTCCAACCACACTTAAAAATCTTCATCCAATATCGATGAGCTCACTAGGCATTAAAATACTTGAATCTGTCATCAAAGACAGAATAGAGCCATACATCACTCCAATTATATCCAAACATCAATTTGCCAAAAAAAGCTCTTCAGTTAACCAGGCAGCATTCATCTATAAAACAGTCATAGACACAGTAAGAACTAACAAAAAGTATGCACCAGTAGTAGTACAATTAGACATAAAGTCAGCATTTGATAATGTACTAATAAACAAGCTAGTAGAACTATTAATAAACTCTACAATCCCCAAAGCATATATTTACATAATCACTAATTTGTTACTCAACCGAGAAATATATATTACTTTAAATGGTAAAACAGCTACATCAATAGTACCAAACTGTTCCATCCCGCAAGGATCTCCACTAAGCTCACTACTATTTGCAATATATATCAACCCACTAATTAAGGAAATTGAAAGAAAAATAAATGGAATATACATACAACAATTGAGCTCCTATGTTCCATGCATTGCTTACATGGATGACATATCTGTCTTCTTAAAGAGCAAGAAACAGATACCCAAACTTTTAAAAATAATAGCCAATTATTCCAACACATATAACCTTAATGTTAATGTTGAAAAGTCTTGTGCCTGGAAAATTTACACCTCGACTCCAATTACAGATTATTTCAAGGGAAAGCCTAGCCCTTTTTTGCGCAATTGCAATGAGAACCCAAATTCAAAATAATTTGAGGGAAAAGATTGTGAAATTAATAAATTCAATGGAAAAGGCATATCTATCACTATATGCCAAAATATCACTGTTTAATATGCTAGTAATAACCAGAATAATTTATTTCTCTCCGATTGTGTTTTTCACAAGGGGTTTCATTAACAATATTTATACTTTATGCAGAAAGTTACTGTGGGGGAAAAAACAATATCTGTTTCCATCAAAAAACTACAACGGCCATTGTCATTGAATGGACTTGGTTTACACAATTTACACATTTTCCGTATACAGAAAACAATAAACATCATAGTAACTTGTAATAAAATATATCCAATAATATCACATACAATGAAAGTGACACCAACAGATACACCACCACCATTCAAAGGTTATTGGAAAGCACTTCTGAAACCAATAATGAATACAGATATACCTCCTATACAAACAGATGGTACTAAATATAAATACTGGCAAACATATAATAAGTTCATCTATCCAGAAGTACAAAACACGGTGGAAACACTATTGGCAATTAATAATAAGCAATTAACCAAAAGATATAAACATTGGTCATTAGAACCAAAATATTTTGACTTCCTGATTAAAATAAATCTGGAAGCACTTCCGACATTAAATTTTTTAAAATATAAGAGATACTACCATAACATAGATGACATATGTTCCATCTGTCATCGAGAATCAGAAACAATAAATCACTTCCTATTCACTTGTCAAGGACTTGAAAACACTCGCAAAATGATCTGCAATATCACAACACGGGAAAATACAACAATCAGATGTTTGCTACAGGCATATGAAAAAGGTATATTTTCCAGTATTAGGGCTAGTACATTTATCCTTTATGCTTTCTGGTGCACAAGATGTAATTTTAGTATAAACACAAACACCAGAAGACATCAAAACACAATTAAAAATAAATTAATACAAATCCAACAAAGAGATAAAAAATAACAGGAACACAAACATACATTGACACATGGTCTCAAATGCGACTCGCCTCAAATCTATAACATGGTATATTGCCTTCAAAAAACAAATGTTTTTTTTTTTGTTTTGTTTTGTATGCTCTGGTAGATATTTTTTTTCCTATCCATCTTTGTAAAAAGTTTTGCAATTTTGTTTTTTATTATTGTGGGATTTTTTTTCCTTTTTTTTGTTTATTTGATCCAATTTTTTTTCTTTGTATATATATATAATTTTTTTTATGTATGTGTTATCATAATAATAATATGATGTATTTTTTTATATGCTCAGGTAATGAATTTTTTTTATTCTATTATAATTTTAATAGATTTGCTTTCAGTTTAATTTTTTTGCTATTGTAAAGTTTTCTTCCTTCAGTTTTATTAATCCAACCATTCATTGTATACAATTTATTTTTTGTTGCTTCCATTTTTTTGTGTGTGTTACCTTTTTTTTTTAACAATGTAATACATAGTTTTTACTATGTGTGTTTTTTTCTATTAACAAAAAAAAGAAGGTATTGCAAATGTATAAACTCTGTAACCTTTTGTTTTCTTTGTGAATAAAGTTCCTTTGAAACATAATAATAATAATAATAATAATAATAATAATAATAATAATAATAATAATAATAATAATAATAATAATAATAATAATAATAATAATAATAATAATAATAATAATAATAATAATAATAATAATAATAATAATAATAATAATAATAATAATAATAATAATAATAATAATAATAATAATAATAATAATAATAATAATAATAATAATAATAATAATAATAATAATAATAATAATAATAATAATAATAATAATAATATAGTCTCATAAATAAATATAGATATTGAAATTTTAAAAGTGAGAGAACAAATATTCTAGAAATGAGTTATGCAATGATTATACAAACCAATTTGAGAACCATAAATAAATGGCCATATAAAACATGCTATTCCATTTTTCTGAGTTTTTTGATATTTTACAATGTTGTTCTTTAATTTCTCCAGCAGAAAACTTTTTTCTGAAACACCTCAATATGATATGTAATTTTAGCTCTCAATATATTCTATTCTTTGCCATATCTTCTCAATGCAAACAATTGACATTGCACTTTTTAGAATGTCTTTCAGATAATCTTTATAATGAATATGGAATCTATCTCTCCCATAAACACCATGCTATGTTTCACCATAAAAACCACTTTTATAATGTTTTGCATTGTTTATTTATTTTACATGTTGAGTCTAATAAAGATAATATTTTATAGTAGTAAATCCTATAGTATTATATCTAGCTAGTTGAACAACATATTGATGGGTTTATAATCTTGACAGATTTGTTAAAATTGTATGGAAAACATTGAGTGAAACTTAGCTAATGTACTTATATTGTGTTGATAGAGTGTCCATTTTCATTTCCATATAATAAATTAAGTAAAGTAACATCTGTATATAGAGCTAATTTAGGTACAATAGTTATTTCCCCATGATGAATATTCTATCTTTTAACATGTTAAAAGGAACAGCACTTTTGAGTTTATGTTATACCTCAACATTTAAGTATACCTTTTTTACTTATAAATTTTACCAAGTTATTCAAATCAGTTTACATTTTCAAGATGATAGCCATACAAACTAAAATTGCTAAGAATTTATTTTTTATCAACTGAAAAATACAGATGCATTCAAAAATAAAAGAGATAAAAAAAATTATATTAAATGCCTTTATTGATTGCACTAAAAAGAAAAAAATAATTCTTTCTTCGACCACAATTTGAGTTTTTATATTTAATTTGAAATAAAAGCATGGGAAGGAGAGTCCAGAAATTAATTAAATCAAATCCTTATTCTAAAAAATAGGAAATAACTTAATTAATTTCCCCCATGCTTTTATTTCAAGTTAAATCTAAAAAACTTAATTGTGGTTGAAGAAATTATTTTTTTACTTTTTAGTACTTGGTCAATAAAAGCATTTAATATAAAAAAAATTATTTACCTCTTTTATTTTTAAGTTTTTAGTGTTGGCACAGAAAATGAAAATGTAAACTATATATATATATATTATTCTTTTAAATGAAATATATTCAATTTATAGACAACTAAATATTTAAAATATATAAATAATAAATTTATTAATATCTAATCGATTTTCATTCAAAAATGAACCTTATCAAGATATTATAACAATTGAAAAAAAGAATAGTGTATTAGAAAGACAACATGTTTTTGTAATGGCCATCATTTTGATATATATATAAATAAAACAAAATAAATGTCCACTAATATTAATAATACAATAATGAAACTTAAATATATTCCAAACAACAGTAAACAATTTATAATATAATATAAATAAAAACTCATAAAGGAATATTTTTGATAATGATTATGAATATAATCAAAAATATTCCTTTATGAGTTTTTATTTATATTATATTATAAATTGTTTACCGTTGTTTGGAATATATTTATGTTTCGTTATATATATATATGTATTGTAAGGGGCAGCTTACAATGCAAATATTTCTAACAAGATTAGCCTACTTATTGAATACAATCCATTTGAAACTTGCATTAATAATGGGGAGATTATTTGTTTATTATTAACACATATATACATATACAACCCATGTATATTTAGTTATATTCACAGTGAATTAGGATAAGAAGTCACAATAAATTATTATTTTATAACAAATCATTTGGTACTACCAATATTCTAAGAAATAATATTATATATATAATTGAGATATATTATTGAGATATAGACTATTAAATGGAGGATGTTACTGGATATTTGTAATTGTATAATAGTTTATATATATCTATACTATTTGATTAATAAATTGTAATGGATTGTTTTAAATCTAAAATTAAATGTAATTTAAAGTCAGATGACTTAGAGATAATCTGAGGTCAAGTTAGGTGGACATAGAAACTGTGAAAATAAAACTATGATTTTATTATTCTATTTTTTATTTATTACAAATGAAGTGTACTTAAACAATAGGAAAACTGGAAATCTAAGCATTTCATGAGATTCACAAACTGCATAAAAACAGAAACATTTTTAAATCTGGTCTTTTCTTGTCAACACTACTTAGCTACAATAATAATAGCAATTAATTTAAAATTTTCAAATGCCAAAATGGAGTTTTTTTCTTCTTTTACTTGAATTATAGAAATTTTTAAAGTCAAATATTGTACCTTAAATTTGGTCAAATTCAGCAGAAAGAAAGTGAAAAATAAAAGTAAGAATAATTTCTAGATTTTGGGATAATTAAATCATGTTTTGACTGTTATTGGAATAATTTTAATCTTTTAAATCTTTTCAAAAAGAAAAACGAAAATTAAGTCTGCTGAAAATAGGAAGCAAAAATGAAATAACTCTTTTAATATATATATATATATTTAAAGTGCTTCTATATTGTCTAACATAATTTATGATTACAAATAATTATTTAATGGTACTTTAAGATGAAGATGGGCTAAAGCAAAACATGCTATTGTGAATTACATTATTTCTTAACCATTGCATAAAACCTCTATTTTCATTCTACTTTATTGTAAGACACACAAAATGTCTGCAATCCAAAATAAACAAGCATTGGGATATCTAAAGAGAAATCAGCTCAGGATTGAGTCGTTTACCATACACAACTATAGGAGACACCACCATGTAATCTATCCTTGCCAAGAAAATGATATTTGCTGAGTTAAACTGCTGTTGGAAAGTACCATGCCTAACCATTAACTACTACTACTATTAGGATGATTTTATGGACTTTATCTAACTATTATTTTAATCAAGAAATTAATAATGTAAATATTTTGTTTGATTTTTTTTTTTATCTATGTTGTATTTTTCACACTCTGATGCTAGAAACCTCATTTTTCAGAATTAGCAAAGAAGAAATGGGGGGATGATTCACTTAACTTTTTTTCTATTTTATTGTAAATAAAATCTGTGTCAGCCCACCGGCTTCACATCAGATTATCCATGTATATATTAAGGTAAGATTCTCTACATTTATTTTTACAGATTAAATTGCAACACTTGGTACAGAATTCACATTATATGTTTTATTTTGTTGATTAACCCCCATTATATATTTTCCAGTGTGATTGACTAATCAACTAGTGTTAATTTTTATACCTATCATATATATATTTAAACATAAATTGGGGGAACCTAAACCAGAGATTGCTTTGTGGAAATCAGAAAATGTTTAATCTAACTAGCCAGCATCTCAATCATCTTAAATTATTAATGTTTATTTTTCTTGTATAGTTCATGATTTGTAAATAATGAGCATCATAGATGGATTTGTACCATGAGGTAAAAGGGATGGATCTAGAGAATTATTAGCTAACAGAATGGAAGAAATTCATATGTGACACATGTAAATATTATTTTTTTATCACTACTATTGTTATTATACTTTATGTTAATGTTATTTATCATTGTCAATAAATGTTTAAGAGTTTATATTATTCCAGTCTCTGTTTTATTGAGTTGTCCTGACATTCCACAGTTAATAAACAATTATGCATGCACGCACATCTATTTTCTCATCATATAATAGTTTTATAGTGCATCAAATATTTTAAATGCTAGTTGTAACCTATACAGATGTGCAGGAGTTGCTTTGTGTATCTATTCATACCTATTAAGGAAATCAAAAGCAATATTTTCCCTGGGCTAAATATTAGGCCATAATGGAATCAGAAAGGGTGAAAAGTATATAAACTAATCTAAATTGCATATGATATTATTAAATAGGTATAGAGTTTGTCAATTAAAAGTGTGTGCAATCATTGGATAAGCATTTCATCAGGTTTTCATTAGCATTCTACCAAAAGACCCAATGTCTGATGATAGGTAGATATGACTTTTTCCTTTTCCAAGCCTGGTAGAACTCTATAGACCACATCATTGGGGGCAATAAATTAGGGCACATTGAGTCATAGTCTTCAGATTGCTACCTCTACATGGTATCACAGTCCACAGGTTATTTTCCTATCCGTTACATCTGGTGTGTTGGCAGGATCATATCCAGGCATATTTTACTGTCTGTTATAATATATATATATATATGTATATATATATATATATATATATATATATATATATATATATATATATATATATATATATATATATATATATCAAAACTACCCCAAATCTAAAATTAAACCAGACCAGCATAAAAATAATATTAAAACACAACCTAAGGTTTCACTGCTACAAGCAGACCTTCTCAAGTGTAAAGAACTACAAAAAAAACCACACATTATATATACTATTAAAAACTACCCACAAATCCATTCACTTCCCATCCACCCTTAATATTAAAAGAACTCTTAAATAAGTTAATTGCTTCAGAATAATAAATTTTCAATAATAAAGACTCTTTAATTCTTCTTTTGATTTCATTTCTCTCAAAGAAGACAACCTTAGCTTCATCAAAATCAATAGTGTGGCCTGTATCTTTTTCATGGACATTCAAAGCAGAACTAAGATATCTATTTTTAACTCTACTTAAGGGTGGATGGGAAGTGAATGGATTTGTGGGTAGTTTTTAATAGTATATATAATGTGTGGTTTTTTTTGTAGTTCTTTACACTTGAGAAGTCTGCTTGTAGCAGTGAAACCTTAGGTTGTGTTTTAATATTATTTTTATGCTGGTCTGGTTTAATTTTAGATTTGGGGTAGTTTTGATTTTATATTGACTAGTTTAGCTTTATGCTTGTAATGTTTATATATATATATCTATCTATATATATATACATATATATATATATATATCTATCTATACAATATATATATATATATATATATATGTTGTGCACTTTTTATTAGCTCAGACTAATAATATTTACTTATTAAAAGAAGACAATAATGAAATATTAGATCATAGGGTTTGAACTTGAATTTAGCTAAGGGAAATTTATAAATGTCTTAACTCAAAATACACATAGATAATAACTATAGAGTCATATATATGCAGATGGATGAACAATTAATATTATTTAGAATTTAAAACCAGTGAAGTTTAAATTGTAATTTTGTAAACATAATGCATAGTAGGGACTAATAATTATTGTGGGTGCGCATTTGATTTTAAACATAGAAATTATTTATCTTCAAATCTGGCTATATTCAAAAGTAAATAAATAAGGTTTATTTTTACAAAATACTGATTTAAAATTAAAACAGTAAAGTTTATCTTTATTTAATTTCTAAAAATATTGTATTTTAATATTTTTTTAAAAAAAAACAGAAAATCAGTCATTTTAAAATAATAAACCAAAAACTTTCAAAATAAATAATTGTTTCATAGAAAAAAGTGGGAAAATATTAGCCAATCAAAGAGTTTCAAACAATCTTGGAATATGAAATTCAAGAGAGGGGGGTAAAAAAAAGGAGAGCTTCTTGATCGTAAAGTATAAGTAACTAAGTTTTTTTTTTCCTTGGTGATATTTTTTTAAAAAAAAAAAACAAAGTTGGATTAAAAATTCCTAAAACCTTATGATTTACAACTCTACATCAATATACATGGATAATTATAAGCTCTGTTGTTAAAATAATGAAATAAATTAATCGTTTTTCTACTGGGCAAGTCAATAATCAGAATTCCCAATAATCTCTTGAAAATTAATAAGTATTGAAGAAATAATCGGAGATGAATAATCAATGAATATATTCACAGAAAAATAACAATAATTGTGCCATAGGGAAAATGAACTGCAGTAATACACAAAAGGAAATAAATAAACACCGTAAATATCCAGTAAGGATAGATAAAAGAATAGTAAATTTCTTGGAAAAAGTTAAGTATATATATTTAAAATTCAATTGAACTAAATTAGTAATAAATGAAAAGTGTTCATTATTATTCTGGATGTATATAAAATCTTAATTACAATGTGAGATAGAATTATTTATTTGGAGCCAAAAACATGACACGACACATTCTTAATTGAAATCATAAGTGTGCCTTTTATTATAGAGAGAAATATGTATCATCTAAAATAAGTAAGGCAAGCCACAAATAAATTTTTATTATTAAACAAAGAACACAATGAAGGATTATTGTTGCAGTAACTCAAATACCTCGCGAATCTTCTGATAAGCAGAATCTTCAAAAAAATAAGGAAAAATAAAAACGTTCTAATAAGTTTATGGAGTGTAGAACAACTAGAAAATTTAAAAGTGTTCTTATACTTTAGCTGAGAGTTTAAAAGAGAACTTCTTTAATGTCGGTATTTATATTTTTAATCTATGATTTGTTAGTATAATAGGGGAGGGGAAGAGAACTAAATCATTTAATATGGAATTAATTCAAGTGTTGTTATATTAATAGTTATTTAATAATTCGGTTAAGTTTAAAGATTATGAATCCTTTAAATAAACAAATATACTCGATATTTTAGTATGAAAGGGTATTTAAAATGATATATACATATTCCAAAGAGCAGGTTATATTTACATGTACAAATGGATAAACTAAAAAACAATGATTTTGTTCTTATGTGAAAGATAAAAGTAGTAATTTTGTTTGCTTACCAACCTCCAGAATTATAACCCTATCTTCTCATTTATTTTTTGTATTATTACTTAATCATCAAGTACTACTATTATGTAGAGGTTGAACTAACGAACCATGAATGGAAAAAAAATGATTGTTTAATAAACTGAATATGTGATATATAGTTCACATACATAGGGATAAATATCTCAACATATAA
This sequence comes from Epiperipatus broadwayi, assembly GCA_028023455.1. Classification (NCBI taxonomy): domain Eukaryota; kingdom Metazoa; phylum Onychophora; class Udeonychophora; order Euonychophora; family Peripatidae; genus Epiperipatus; species Epiperipatus broadwayi. The sequence goes on from JAQFVV010013192.1 coordinate 177,148, forward strand.
TGGGAAATCATTAGTTTTGTTTGATAATAATACTCCAAAGATTAATTTTCTGTTGTTATTATTATTATAATATATATGTATTATTTTGTTATGTTATTTTAAATTTAATATTAATGGAAATGTTTATTATCATTTGTAATGAATATGATTAAAATTATTGTTTTAAAAGTTTTATTAAATTCCAATTGCTAATATCTTTTCTGGGCTCATTTTCACCACATCACACAACTTAAAATGTACAGTCAAAATTAAAATGAAAAGTCAATTCAATTTAAAGCAAATCTAACAGTTTAATAAGCATAAATCTCTTAGTAAAGATTTTTTTTACTTGTTACATGCTGCCTTGATCCCATAGGTCATTGATGACATTGCCAATTATTAAAGTGTATTTATTAATATAAAATTAAATGATACATTAGTTGTTAGTGAAAGTATTAGTGTTAATCACAGTTTAGTTAATAATATTATTTTAATATTCAGAATTAAAGAACATACATATAAAGCTTGACTATGAATTTAAATTATGTGCCTTTCTTAATTTGTACACGATCCATGGAAATCTGTAAAATCCCTCTTGATATTCCATAGGTAGTATGAATAATTAATAAATCAATGATTTTCCTGAGATCTCCTTATTTTAAAGTTATTCTTGTGATTATTGCCAATCTTAATTATTAAACATAATGTGAATCAAAGTTTATCTGTAATTATCTAACAGATTAATTTAATGAGTGATTGAATTAAAACTTAATAGTTATAAATATAAAATAATATATTAGATATTATTGTTAGTCATGAGAGTATGTAGATACTTAATAAGGAGGAGTATCTGGGTATTCTTATGCCATTGAACAAGTATTTTGTATTTGTTTAATGTTAAGGGGATGTGATCTGTTTATAGGTAAACGAGTCTCATATTGATTATATTTAAAACATATCTTATTTTAGAAATGTTTACTCATGTCAAAGTAACATGGGATAAATACTAATCTTATCTAAATTCAATTGTTATAAGTAAAGAAAATGGTTGGGATATAGTAAGTTTATTAATAGAACCTAACCCGAATCCAAGTAGGGCCTAATATAAAAGGGACTTGGAAACTCTGCTTAGGGTTGTACCACCTATAGACAGGCCACAATATATATATATATATATATATATATATATATATATATATATATCTATCTATCTATATATATATATATATATATATTGAAACATACATTATTTCACCTGTATAGTTTGAAGTTCTCCCAATTTAAAAACTGTCGAGATTAAAATAAAAAGCTGATGCAGTTTTTAATGAATAAAAAGTTAAAAAAAAGAAATGAATAAGTGACAGCAGTTTAGAGTCAAATGTCACATATATTATAAAAGCCAAAATGGTTAAAAATTAAAAAGAAAAATCAATATTTTAAAATATTAAAATTACTGTTTAAAATGTAGTATTTTGTAAAAGTTTAATGTTTTCAGAATTACAAATAGAAAGGCTGTAATTCTTGCTACAGCCAAAGAAAGTTAACTGTTTGATAAAAGTCTCTGGTCATAGACAGCCATGGCTTCAAGTCACTTAAAAAATTTCAGTTTTTACATTACCATAGTGAATTTATGGTCATTTTAAAGCTTAAAAAGTACCATATGATGCTGCCCTCTCTAGAATTATTTTACAAGTAAAAAATCAATAATATTCAAATTTAAGTCTTAACAATGGAAGAAGGTGGTCTTTCCTAGGCACTGATTTTGAAAATGAAAATGAAAGTTTTAGAGCATTTTAAAAGTATTTTTTACATATTGTAAATTATTTAGATTAAAACATGCTGAAAATAAAATTATTTTAGAAAAATAGTTAAGATTTTAGTAAAAATTATTTACTTTTACACAATGTAAAATAGAGGGAAAAAATCAATGACATTCGCAGCACTTTCTAATTTGTTATGAAATTTCTTGTTAGGTCTTCTGCTATTGAATATTTTTATAATTATAAAAAGAAATTTATTTTTGAAAAAACTTTTGTTCACTTTCATAATCTGGTAAATTATTAATATACTTTTTACAAATGAAACTAAAATAAATATATTATTAAAAGATGAATATATTTTTACACCTGCTTCTGTAATTGACCAATCAAAAGTTTAGAGTTTTAACTCACTTGTCCAACTGGTGTTTCTACACTGAAAAGGTTAATAGATATTTTTTGAAAACATCAGAAAAGGTTATCAGAATCTGTTCCTGCTAAAAGTGGACTGCCGAATGAAAATACAGGACTCAGAGAAATATCATCACCAATAGAATTAATGCTAGATCAATCTGAAGAACCATTGATAAGAAAAGCATAAGACAATAAATAGAGGAGTAGATATTGCTTAAGGAGATTCAACAAATATATTGTTTGGAAGTATCAAAACAATTACTAGTGGACTAGCCATTATTAATACTGTGTAGTGAAATGCAGCTTATATGAATACCAGCCCAATGAAGCTTAGAACACTGTGAGCATTAAAAATAAGGATCCTATAACTACCCAAGAATCATGAAACAAATTATTAAAATGGAATATCTTCAAATGTCTGGCTAAAAAGGAAACAGCTTTTCTCTCTTCACTGTCACCTGGTTTAGCAATGAACATAAGATGAAAATAATGCCTACTAACTAACTGTCCACTCATTTAGCTTTCGGAAAATTCCTATTAGTTGGAAAATTTATGGAGAACCTCTAACAGATGAAGGTTCAGGTAAGAACATTTATACGCATTTATAATACTCAAAAATATTTTGTAAAACATATTTATTAAGATAATTTATAAAATAATGAAATGCTACTTTCTCGGGTGATTGCTTATAGAATAATACAAAATGCAAAAAAATACAAAAAAAAAAAAAACAAATATATTTATGTTAAATGATTAATTTCTAAATAGAATGTACTTGTGAAATAGGATGAGATAAGTGTTATTAAAAGATGGACTGAATACGCAAAAATGAATTTATTGATTTGAAAATAATTCTATAATGAACTTCATAGTAGTATGTGTCCACACAAAATGAAATTATTGATTATAAAGTGACATTTGGTATTTTACAAAATTCTGTGATAGAATGAATTAAATATGAATCCACACACACATAAATTAAAGAAATGTTTGTATATGTGAATTAAGAAGTTATAGAGTAAAATCGATGTATTATATACTTGAATAGTAATGAATACATATCCACATACCTGAATATATAATAGATGTGAAGTAAGAAGTTATAAAGTAAATATAATTATGAATATGAACTTCTACCAAATTGATACAAACCCGCACCTGTATTCTGTGAATAAAAATAAAATACTTCCAAATAAATGACTCAAAATCACATCTATACATGTGTAAAATGAAATGCTTTTAAATAAATGGTTCAAATCTGCCCCTGTATAATATATGAAATAAAATGGAAATGCTTCAAATAAATGACTCAAAACTGCATCTATATAATGTCTAAAATGAAATACTGCTAAATAAGTGGTTCAAACCTGTACCTGTATAATATGTGAAATAAAATTAAAATGCTCCAAGTAAATGACTCAAAACTGTATCTATATAATGTGTAAAATTAAATATTTCTAAATAAGTGGTTCAAACCCACACCTATATAATATATGAAATAAAATGGAAATCCTCCAAATAAATGATTCAAAATAATCTGTAAAGTAAAATTAAAGATGTTTCTGCAAAATATATGTCCACATACCTGCAGTAAATATGTGCTTATATTTATGTAAACAGAAAAGGCTTCTACATACCTGGATTGAAATTAAATGCTTCTATATACCTAGATGAAATCAAATGCTTCTATGACCCTGGATTAAAATTAAATGCTTCTATATACCTGGATGAAATAAAATGTTTCTATGATCATGGATTAAAATTAAATGTTTCTATATACCTGGATGAAATCAAATGCTTCTATGACCATGGATTAAAATTAAATGCTTCTATAAACTTGGCTTAAAATCAAATGCTTTTGTACACCTGGATTGAAATTAAATGCTTCTATAAACCTGGCATAAAATCAAATGCTTCTATACACATGGATTGAAATTAAATGCTTCCATATGCATGTATATCTATCTAAGCAGATGAGACAACTTCAACCAAGAGAGACAATTTCCACTCAGGAAGGATCAAAAAGAATATCTGCAATGTGCACATAGATATTGTGATGACCACGTAAAGTCATCGTCATACGTATATATTTATTAATAAACTTAGATAAGTTAGCTTCTAGAAATTAATAAAGGTAAAAAGTTAGCTACTCTAAAATTAAAAAAAGGAAGGAAAAGAAAGAAAAAAGTTGAAATTCAAATGTTGAAATTACTTTGGATTTTGTAATAGTAAGAGAAGGGGGTGGGGTGCATAAAGAAATGTGTCTCTTTCTCTCGTTTAAAAAAACTATTGTAACAAGTTAAAATAAATTATAAACATAAATTTGAAAATGAATTGGAAACTTTCAAGTAAAATTTAAATGTAATATGTAATGTAAAAACAATATGGCCATATAAATTAGAGGTATTAAAGTCTGTTGGACTAATTAAATTCCTCGGACAAAGAAAATGTATAACAAGGAAAAGCTTATAATTACAGTTAAATTAATTAAAACCTACATTCCAGCAACTAATTAAACAAATAGGTTGATGTCGGAAAATCTAAAACATTAATTAAAAATTTACAAAAACAATGAACAAAAGAAAGACAGTAAGAGAGTTACAATTATTATCTGATTGATTCCGAGCAGAGATTTTGAGGAAGCAACAGCTAAAAGAAAATGAAAGAAGTATGTGGCTAGTGGCGTTAAAGGGACGTGGGTTCATATTCAATCCATCTCACCACTGACTCACAATGTAAGATCTATGCCTGACCTGCTAGAGAGTCTGCCACTTCTGTGACTGAACAACTTAAGATCTACCTAAAGAATCAACAAGAAGTAAAAAACTGGAACGAGAAATAACCCCACAAACTGAGAGAGAAAATCAATCCAGCCGACAGTGAAGGACATACCGTCTCTACAAAAAAAGGGATGACCTCCCACTGGATGGTAAAGAGCACTCAAAGGAAATGCACATGGAAACAACTACAACAAAAACCTAGGTAAAAAGCATGCATGCATTTTAAAGTTTAATATTCGTAAATAAATAAACAAGGAACAATCTTGATAGATTTAGAACTCTACCAAATAGGACTTCAAGATAGCTTTTATATTTTATCTGTTTTACTATGTTTTATTATAGCCATGTATTTATATGTGTGTGTTTTTTTTTATTATTGTTATCATGTATTTTTTTATATATGTGTGTGAGTGTTATTAAACATATTTATTCATTATATTTAAAGTGTTTGCACTTGCTTTATTCTCCTATCACCAAGCGACGACAGGGGGGAAATTGTAATTTAGTGATTAAAGGGTAAGGCTGATTTTAAAAGATATTCATGTGCTGCTTGTTTGTGAGAATTTTCCCAATTATAAAAAAAATAAATAGCAAGTGCTGGATATTTGTAAATTTCTTGGAAATAGTTTTGCTTTGTTCAGCAGCCAAGAGTTATTGGCTGGGAAATATAACACCAAGATAATATGTACGTATTGCCTCGGGGTTCAGTCAATGGTACAGATATGAAGTAAATTTGTATCTGTATTTGCTCTTTGCTTGCATTGTAACGGCATTGGCTATTAATTAAATTGATAATAAACAAATAAATGAAAGGAAGAATAAAATGCTATAAAATAAAATGTAAGTGAAAATGAAATGTCATAAGATAAAAATAAATAAAATAGTAAGTAGAATAAAATAATAAAATAGAAACTAACCAACGATCAAACAGGCCAAAAGTCACTATTTCCATTACAATATGAAGACAGCCATAGTAGACTGTCAATAAACTTTTTCTTCTTTTTTAAGAACTTAATACCCAAATATTGTTGTTAAATAAATTATTGTTACAAAAAACTAATACCTCTTGTACGTTTCAATTTGCATCACTCATCAATTAATGCACTACCTGAGCTATATCCAGAATAATTTGACAAGGGAAAGTAAGGGTGTAATGAGATGGAACTCTAGTGGCACTGTTTGGGAAACCAAACAGATAAATTTTTAGATGTTTCCAGTCTCTATGGTGCTACATACTCTGATGAGCAGAAAATATTGTTATAGTTGGGGTGACATCAGCATTAGGGAATGCCAATCGATAGTTCCTTCCTGCAATATGCTCATCAGGAAATAGAATCAACTGAAAGAGGTGTTGGTAGGCTCGTCAGGTTACATTATATAATAATATTATAATTTGAAGTCTATATTTCTTCAAATCAATATATGTAATCTTATAATTGAATATTTTGCAAATACAGTAATTAGATATAAGTAAAGTATAACTTTAAAATTTTTATCCACTTAGGAGTGCTTTCAACTATCCTTGGAAAAAATTGTCAAATAACAATTTGAAAGGCTAGCCTTCCAACAATTCCATGATCTTAACATTTGCTGTCTGTCTATTAATTAAGACTTGTTTGTATTTGTATATTAGCATAGCTTTTTCTATTTTATCTTTTGTTATTTTTTTTCAATTTGCATTATTTTTACATTATTATAATTGAAGTTAAAATCATAAATACATGAATTATTATAGTTGAAAAAAATGGACCCTTTTTAATAATAGCAAGTGCTCTTCAGTTCTTTTTCCACCATGTAATATCCATTTACAAATGATGCCATTTTTATTTATAAATGAGATTTTATTTTTAGAGTTATTTATTAGTTTGTTTGATCTAGGAGGTGCATAAAATTCAATGTCACATATACCTTTATAAATTTTCGAAATATGTGGTATTGATATCCATATTTTTTATTAACAGGCAAATCAATATTATTATTAATATGTTTATTCTTATATTTCATATTAAAATTTTTAATAACATTATATATATGATTATAATTGCAGCCAACATTTAACAATTCATTCGAATACATTTCAATATTTTTAGCTTTATCCAATGAATATTTGCAAAGTCTATTTTTTTCTAAATAAGAACTTTAAACCTACCATTTTATGTTACATTGGCGCTCTTGATTTATATGGAATATAACCTCTTTTTACTATTGGTTTAATGGTCATACATTAATTCAGCTTACATTGATTTCTAGTTTTTTTAAGGTCAAGAAACTGAAAGCACATTGAATTTTCATCTGTTTTTATCCATTTTAAGCCATTTAATTATTTAATTCTTTAATTAACTCTTTAATGGTATTTGGCCTGTGGCATACAAAAACATCATCAACATATCAATAACATACAGTAATATTTTTTGATAACATTCCTTTTTCATAATATTTTTTAGTATGTAGAAATTACAAAATTACATATTTGAGCAATAATAGGTAAACCCATTAGCCAGCCATTGCTTATTTTATAAAAATCCTTCGTAAAAACTGCATAAATATTTTATTAATAAAGCTTAATGTTTCCATTATAAATTTTATTATTTTTAAGTTGACATTTTTTAAACTTAATAGGTGACAAAATAATGAGACTTGAACGTTTTTCTATTCTTGTTTTATCCAAGCTTGATCACAATGGTGAGATCTTTCAATTAATAATGTATATATATTTTAATTCATGAAAAATTTCAGAAACGGTCATGAAAAATATTAAAGTATCTAATTATACAGACATTTTACAAAGATATACAAAGTTTAAAAAATTAAATAAAAATTGTAAAAGGAAGTATATATATATATGTGAGTGTGGAAATAGTCATTCAAGTAGCTTAAGTTATTATCGTGTTTGAAAAATAAAATGCATTGTAAATACTGTATAAAAATGTTTAAAAATATTTATGGATAAATAAATTCTCTTAAAATGGAATAAAAACAAACAAAATAGTTGAATGAATTAGTAAGATTTAAAAGTTGTAAAAAAAAAAGGCGTTTTAAGTGTCATTATAATAAAAGTTTCTATCTTCTCCCTCACTTTCAAAGTAATAGATTAACTTGAAAATACATTGTTCTATTAATAAAGCAAAAAAAAAGCTTAAGTGAAAACCCAATATTCTTAAAGTGATTCATGTAATATTTATTGTTTTAATTATTAACAAGAAAAAGTAGGAAATGGCAAAACTTTTTAAACTGTAATAATAAAATTTACTGAAACAAACTTATTTTTAACAAAAAGACATTATTATCTTGTAAGTCTGAACAATAGGCTCAGCAGTTGCATACTGGTTCTTGAATTCGATCTTGTATATGGTAAAAATGTAATTTTCTAGAAAATGTTTCTCTGTTGTTTGAAATATTATTAATTTTGGTTTGAATATTTTATTAGTTTTTATTTATTTCTGTTTATCTTTATATATATATATACAAACACACAATCATTTTTCCAAACGTTAAGGTTTTCCAGTTATGCTCTTTATGAATAAAGCTAACGTATGAATTTCAAACAGCACAGCCTAAAAGAAAAGTTCTTAGACCCTATGCTACAATAATGTTAAATATTGAAATACAAACTTATTCAAACAAATGTATATTAAACATGTTTGTTTATGAACAATTTAAGAGCATTGTTAATTAAAATTTCATGCTTTTTGTTTGAATAAGTTTGTATTTCAATATTTAATATCATTACAGCATACAGACCAAGAGATTACCTTAGATTTTTTAACAAAAACTATAGCTGGAAAAACTTAAGACTTTATTGTTTATATTTGAATTTTCAGCTAGTGATATACACTAGGTTTATTTCATATATACATGTGGGTGCATATGCATGTGATCGTGTGTAATTTGTGAATCAAAAGTGTCAAGTTATCTAAAAACTATTGGATTAAAGTATTCTTGAAAAAGATAGGATTTGCAATATTTTTTCACTATATATTTGAAAGCTATCCTGAACATTTTCAAAATAAGTACAAATAGTGGTTTTAGAAAAATATCAAAATACAATTACTATTTGGTTTATTAACATTGTGCAGACAGTATTAGTGAACCAAATAGTTTTCAAACATATATATATATATATATGTGTGTGTGTGTGTGTGTGTGTGTAATTTTTAATTTTGATAAATCAACTGAACTTTATATTTTCATCACCCTAATCATGTTAAACTACCAAATTAATACCATGCATCCATATATAATGTATGCTATCTATCTAAACATTCATACCTTCACTCACAGTACTTTATGTGCACATAAATATAGGAATAAAATATTATTATTAAAATTGTTTTACCTGGCCAAAACCTATTATCTCCAAAACTTCTAAAACAAAGAAAAATATTGCATGCATAATAAAAAGTATATGTTGAATGAAATTTTATTCTTTCTTATGGAGTTTCTTTTTTAAAGTTCTTCTTCAAGAGTTCTTTATTCTCGATTCCATAATCAATGAAACTTAACAGGCTTAATGGATGAAATCACTCCAGGTGGTGATATCTTCATAGTAGATCAAGTGTCTCTATAACTTGTTGGATGATGCAATTTTCCAAGAAAGTTTCATTTGGTTCCTCTAAGTCATAAACAATTTATCTCAAGGAATTCTGATATAGTTGTGATCAAAGAGGTTTTTTTTTGTAATAGAATAAATTTTTTTCATAATTTTTTAGAGTTACATGCAATATACTTTATTGTTAAAATTTTGAAATAACATTTATAAACTGGATTTGCCAAAGAAAATGGAAGTATCAAAAAGGCATTTGACCCATTTTCTATTTAAACACTAGCAAGGCATTCCATTATTTGAACACCAACTGTATATTTCTATAGGAAATACTTTTGATATTATCAGCTGCAGATTTAGATTGCAAATAAGTAAATTTTATTCTATATTATGCTTTTCTGCTGTTCTTTTTTGTTTCATAATTTCACTTAACATTGTTATAGAGATTTTAGAATAGCTTAATTAATAATGCTTTTATAAACATTTTAGTATAGTCATACACATATTTAAAATAAGTGTTTTAGAATTTTCAATGATTAATAAAATATAAATCATTTAATCATTTTAAAATAAATGTAATAAGCTTTTGGTATTTAGGTGTTTACTTAATAATATGATACAATTCTAATGCACAAATTAGCGCATAACAGCAGAGCTTCTTCAAATTAAATCACAATTTATTATAAACTTAATATAAATTATAATACATAATAAATAATGCCCGAGAGCTTTCAAGAGAACTTAGCTCTCATAATCATGGGTAACAAAGAGTAAGCGTAACAAGATTGCTATGTGTAAATATATGCAGATATATGTAAATTAATTGAACTATATACGTAAATCTAATTAACCCATTTCTTAGAAATTTTATAACACGCATCTTTCCTATTCATAGCCTTATCATCCATGGCAATAAAACATGCCTCCTTCACCTTTCTCTTAACATCATTTCTTTCCCTACAAACTATTCTTGGATTTTCAGGTTCACATGAATGACCAGTTAATTTCTGATGCATTGTGAATATTGAGTTGTAAGCTGGGTCTGCTTGGGCCTTGTTGTAAGAATATCTGTGCTGGGACAATCTTGTTGAGAGAGTTGCTTTCGTTTCTCCATAGTATGATGCCATGCAGTTATTTTCTGGGCATGAGATATTATAGACAGCCTGAGAAATGTTGTTGGGTGTTACAATATCTTTTGCATTGTTGATAATTCTATTGGTATTAGGGGGTGTGTGAAAACATAGTTGAAATTCTCTATTAAACACTGAGTAAAGTTTTCTATGGGCGTTTGCAAAGTATGGCAACAATATTCTATTTTTCTGCTGCTTAATTGCATTGTTATTTAATTTACTGTAAAATTGTCTAATTTTCCTATCAATGCTATTTTGTTTGAAACCGATATTTAATAAATTGTTTCTATATAAAATCAAATTTGCCCTTTTGTCTGCTTCAAATCTGCAAAGGTGCTCATTCCTATGTAAGAAAGACATCAATCCTGCGAATTATGAATAGGTTGTGTGTTCAAAAGGGGTTGTATATGGCTTCTTTTTTCTATTGGTTTTATAATCATCTTATAATTGAGTTGTTGACCTTCGCTTTGTACTTGAATATCCAAATATCTAGTTTTCTTGTCGCAATCTTCCATTTCTGTATTTAGCTTCAGATGAGTACACTCTTGTATGTCCAGCTTGATTTTATCTATAATCTCTTCCGTAGCAGCAATAAAAAGGTCATCAACATATCTTGTATATACAATTAACTGAAGTGTTTGTTCATATTTAGGAATGATACTTTTTTCAGGCTGTCTATAATATCTCATGCCCAGAAAATAACTGCATGGCATCATACTATGGAGAAATGAAAGCAACTCTCTCAACAAGATTGTCCCAGCACAGATATTCTTACAACAAGGCCCAAGCAGACCCAGCTTACAACTCAATATTCGCAATGCATCAGAAATTAACTGGTCATTCATGTGAACCTGAAAATCCAAGAATAGTTTGTAGGGAAAGAAATAATGTTAAGAGAAAGGTGAAGGAGGCATGTTTTATTGCCAGGGATGATAAGGCTATGAATAGGAAAGATGTGTGTTATAAAATTTCTAAGAAATGGGTTAATTAGATTTACGCATATAGTTCAATTAATTTACATATATCTGCATATATTTACACATAGCAACCTTGTTATTCTTACTCTTTGTTACCCATGATTATGAGAGCTAAGTTCTCTTGAAAGCGCTCAGGCATTATTTATTATGTATTATAATTTATATTAAGTTTATAATAAATTGTGATTTAATTTGAAGAAGCTCTGCTGTTATGCGCTGATTTGTGCATTAGAATTGTATATATATAGTAGGCAGCTGAGTGTGAAATAATTTCTTTTTAATAATATGATCTAAATTCACATACATGGCTATTCATTCAACTTTTATTAATTAAAATCTAAATTATAAAAAGATTTTCTTTTTCAAATATTTATTTATAGTTTGGAATATTTTTAAAATAAACATTCTGAAAAAAATATATATAACATTTATTTAACACATACATAAACAAAATACAAATAATTAATTGATGACTACGTTGCTTTTCATAAAGAAAAACATAATAAGAATAGGCATATCATTATAATATATATAATAACTGAATGAAAGATGAATCATGAAAGAATGGTCCTGGTTTAGTAATGCTTCGTGGATTGTGGTAACATTTGTAACTAAATGAAAATGAATGAAGCTAATACTTCAAATGGTCTGAGGAATATGGGCATTGTTTTTAACAGAATAAGAGTGTAGCCTAATTGCTAATTATCATTTGTAACACATTGAAAATGAAAACAATAATAATGGAACAATACTGTTTTATAAATAACAATATGTCTGTGTAGGATAAACTATTTGTGACAAAATAAAATTGATGATAAAGAATGAGGAAGATGAGTATTCCTCATGAATTGACACACCATTTATTACAATAGAAATCTATTCTAAAAGTTAAATGCTATTTATAACTGAATAAAATAATTCATGAATGGATAAAAATAATAATGTTAATATGCCCTACAAATTCAGAAGCTATTTATAATAAAAATGAGACACGAAAACTTTAGTATAATCTGAAAACAAAACATGACTTGTAACTAGATAAAGTATAGTTCTAGAGTAGTTGTTCACTACTAATAATTGAATACAATGAAAATAATGCTAATAAAAATGAAAATAAATACAATACTAATGAAGTAATACCTTCAAATATGCCCTTATTAAATAAAACAATTGTAATGAAATGAAATACTTAAGAATGATAACAGATCTTGCTCACCTAGTGATCTATGTATATTAATCTATTCTTAATAAAACATATAATACTCTCTCTTAACCTCAATTTGTAATAAAAATTAAAATATCTCATTAATAAACTATAATAAAACACAATACACAAGATCGATTAATCTAGCATATCTCATCACTTTTATTAATTTATAGTAATGTAAAATAAAGTCAACTCTCTAAATAACCTTAAAGTTTACAATATTCAAAAGTTTATAATATTCAAATATGAACTAAATGAAAGATTCTTGGTTTACACTTAACAAATCAGAGAATTTTCCTTTAAATCATAATCACCTTAATATGTCTAATATTACTAACAATCTATTGTAATCAAATGTCAACATCAAAGATAAGTATTTAAATTAAATTTAAGATCTATACCAATGAGCTTTTAAATTTAATCAAAATATATCATTTCATTTAATAGAACTCAAACACCAATTTTAATATAAGCTATTCTCAATTGTATAATATAACAAGATTATTTATTTTTATAACTAAATACAATGTTGCTATAATATTCACCTAAGAAATAATAGTTTACAAGAATATGCAAGCATTCATTTATAATTACCTTTATTTATTTTAAACAATATATTTGTGCTCCTATAATATATTGATTTATCTCAGATATAATTGTTTATCCAAAATAACTATTGCATAGAATTAAAATAATTATAATAATATTTTAATTACTTATGCAATATCTAGCAATATCAAATTAATTTATTTATTACTATGTAAAAGTATGTATCTGATTTAAATGATAATATATTAGATTTACCATAAAGAAAATAATATGTAATTGTACAAACACTTACCAATTTAATTGCTAAATCCCAGAACTGTCTTTTGAGTATTTAATATAAATTATATAGTATAAGTCAAAACATGATTATTTATCTGTCAATATTAGCCAATAGGTTTGTGTTATAAACAGAATGACAACTAAAGCAAGTTTATTTGTTTTAAATGAATTTAAAATTTATTAACAATAAATTTATATATAAAAAAAGACAAATAGACAATAAATGTTCTAACAAATACTATAATCAAATATTATGGGTTATCATCCCCATTGAAATTAATATTAATAAGATAAGTGTTTATACATCAAAATTCACTTATATAATGATATATATATATATATGTGTGTGTGTGTGTGAGACAGCAAATGTTGTTGCACATATACATCTTTGAAATACAAGAAAGTTAAAGTCTCTTCATTTTCATCTTTATAATAAAATAATTAATTGAAATACAATATAATAATTATGAGTTTACCTATTCATTCCCTTTGCTTTTCAAAGAAAATACCAAATAAAATAAAATAATTCTTTTAGATTTTTGATACTTATCAAATGTATATTTGAAAATAATTTGCAGTTAATAATTAAGAGAATAATATTTTTAATCAAAATTTTCCTCCTTAAAATTTAATCTATAAATGTAAATCTAAATTAATTTTTAACTTTTTTTTATTTTTATTTCACAGATATAAAAAATAACAAGTATTTAACTTAAGATATAGCAATTAATTATATTTAGAGCATTATACACTTATTTATATATATATATATATATATTGTAACAGAATTACCTTTCGACCATCTGTAAATGTTTAATTTTACACTTTACGATCGAGACGACTGTCACAGCAAGCAAAGAAGCAAATATAGACTCATTAACTAAGTCTATATTCCTGATCGAATACTGAGATTACCAATGGAATATTTCAGTATTATCTTTCCTGATCAGAAGCTTCTTCGACTGCTGGATATTCATTCATAAGAATGATTTATTTAAAATAATCCAGTGCTTGAAATATTTATAATTCTTTGCGAGATTTAATATTACTGTACTATATCGACACATGTATCTTTTACTAGAATAAATGTGTAATTAGTATTTTATAACCCTATGGGTATATCATTATAATTAGTATGGTGAAGAAGGAAAGACGAGACATAAAGAGCTATTCATAAATAAATATTGTTTAATATAATACATTCATAAACATTAAATATAATACTTCAACATAAAACAAGCAATCATTTAAATAACACAAATTATATTTAATTTAATTAACCCTTCACCTAAAATGATAATTCTTTGATACTAAATATTTATAAGTAGATATTTTATAGCTTATAGTCCTTTCTTCACGTATTCTTTGATACAGAAAAATATTAATTATTTGGTTCATTCAGATTCACTTTTGCAATTGCATTTTTTAATTAATGTGGCCATTTATGAAAGTGTGTGCATGCATGTTATATTAAAGTTAATTACCTAGGTTTTCTGGTCATTGACAAGGGAATTATTACCCATCATGTGGATTACTCCACTTCTTTTGTAGAGATGGAAATTCTTGGTATCCAGCTGGATTCTTTCTTGCAGCTTACTTAAGTCATATTTTTGCAGCTTCAATGACAGGGAAGGCGAACCATCAGGCAGGTGCTATCTCTACTATTACTTCATGAGGAAGATGACTTTACACCCAAGGTGAGCGTGGATTAACTGGCGTCCCTTTGTGGCTCCCTAGCCCTGCATTCTCGGTGTTTCAACTTCTTGGTACATTTTTGTTCACAGTTCTCGAACTCTGTCTGTCAGCTCAGCAGACTCAAGAAGAACTCTAAAACATGGCTCCTTCTTTCAACTTTTTTTTACTTAATTGTCCCAGAATCCTTTTCTTATCTTCTTGATTGTTTTTGGAATGTCATTAATTACATTTCACACATTTATTTTACTTTCATTAAATACATAAAATTTTCTTCTTGTTTTTTTATTTATTTATTTATTTTATTTTATTTACTTCCATTTCTTTTTTAATAAATAATTTTCTTATTTACACACTCTTTATTTTACACACCTATACATATATATTTCATGCATTCACATGTGTATTTTGAAGAGACGATCTTTATCTTTTTATAAATCTATTTATTTTTATTTATAATTGCAACAGAAATTTTATGATTGCTAATTCTACAATCATTAACCCTTTTATTTACTTTTCCCTTTATGACTTGATCATCAACTTCGATGATCTTATTTTACTATTTCTTAAACTTTACTAATTTTAAATTTAAAAAAGTTAACATTGGAAGGTGGAAGATAAGGATCTTGGCTGCTTACCTTCCTTCACTTTCTTTAATTACCATAATTGGTTTTTTTCATTAATTGCATTCCTCACTGCCATTTTGATTTTTTAATTAAAACGAACTTAAAATAAATTTATTTTATTTTCTAAATTTATTATCCAATTTCTATTACTTAGTTTACATAAAACTCACATTTAATATTGTGCTATATATTAAATGTACGCATGTGTGATCACAGTATGTGTGATTGTCACAATATATATATGACAATAGATGGCGTTCTACCAAAAACATCGTCAAACGTATGTAAACAAACATACGCTTGACTGTGTTTTTGGTAGAACGCCATCTATTGTCATAAATACAAGCATTAGCAAGTTTTAACTTGTGTTTTTTTGTTTTTCATATATATATTAATAAAAAGTCAAATGTCACATGACTTATATATAGCTTGCATTTCCCAATATGTAAACTTAAGAGCATGCTAACGCTCTAAACAAGCTTTATTATTATTATTATTATTATTATGATAAATGCTACTACAAGAGAAGGCATTCAAATCATCTTTATCTTAGATAAAGATGATTTGAATGCCTTCTCTTGTAGTAGCATTTATCATAATAATAATAAAAAAAAAAGCTTGTTTAGAGCATTAGCATGCTCTTAAGTTTATATATATAATATTATAAATCGATGTCTGTATTTCTTCAAAATAATATACGCAAATTTATAAATAAATATTTAAAAATACAGTATTTAAAAGCTTATAAAAATATATATGTATAACAGTCACTTAGGAGTGCTTTCATCTAACTTGTAGCTTTGTCAACTATCACGTTTAAAATGTCAGCTTTCCCATAATTCATGATGTCAACTTTCCCATAATTCTGTGATCTTAATGTTTGCTGCTTGCCTATTAACCAAATGTTGCTTGTATTTACATATTAACATTGCCTCTTTAATTTTCCTTTTATTATTATTTCTTTCAGTTTCCAATATTTTTACGTTGTTATAATTAAAATCGAAACCATATATACATGATTTATTATGGTCATAAAAGACAGAAGCTGATAAATTATCATTATTTTTAAAATTTTGTTTTGTATTTTGAATCCTTTTAAATAACAATAAGTGTTCCTTTGTTCTTTTTTCCAATGTGCACCTCAATTCACCTATATATCCATGGCCACACCCACATGTCCATTTGTAAATGATACAATTTTTATTTGTAAATAAAGTTTTATCCTTTGAATTGTTTATTAATTTATTTAATGTAGGTGGTGCATAAAATGCAATATCACATATTCTTTTATAAATTTTCTTAATGAAACTTGCCTGTTGATTTGAAATATATGGTATTGATATCCACAATTTTTTGTCAGAAGAATTAACACTATTATTATTTTTATATTTATAAGTAAAATTTTTAATAGTATAATAAACAGAATCATAATTGTATCCAATGTTTAACAATTCATTATATTAAGTTTCAATATTTTTACTTTTACCTGATGCATATTTCTAAATAAAAAGGATTTCAAACCTGCCATTTTATGTGACATTGGTATTTCTAAATAAAAAGGATTTCAAACTTGCCATTTTATGTGACATTGGTACAGTACCAATGTCACATAAAATGGTAGGTTTGAAATCTTTTTTATTTAGAAATATGCATCAGGTAAAAGTAAAAATATTGAAACTTAATATAATGAATTGTTAAACATTGGATACAATTATGATTCTGTTTATTATACTATTAAAAATTTTACTTATAAATATAAAAATAATAATAGTGTTAATTCTTCTGATAAAAAATTGTGGATATCAATACCATATATTTCAAATCAACAGGCAAGTTTCATTAAGAAAATTTATAAAAGAATATGTGATATTGCATTTTATGCACCACCTACATTAAATAAATTAATAAACAATTCAAAGGATAAAACTTTATTTACAAATAAAAATTGTATCATTTACAAATGGACATGTGGGTGTGGCCATGGATATATAGGTGAATCGAGGAGCACATTGGAAAAAAGAACAAAGGAACACTTATTGTTATTTAAAATGATTCAAAATACAAAACAAAATTTTAAAAATAATGATAATTTATCAGCTTCTGTCTTTTATGACCATAATAAATCATGTATATATGGTTTCGATTTTAATTATAACAATGTAAAAATATTGGAAACTGAAAGAAATAATAATAAAAGGAAAATTAAAGAGGCGATGTTAATATGTAAATACAAGCAACATTTGGTTAATAGGCAAGCAGCAAACATTAAGATCACAGAATTATGGGCAAGTTGACATCATTGAATTATGGGAAAGCTGACATTTTAAACGTGATAGTTGACAAAGCTACAAGTTAGTTGAAAGCACTCCTAAGTGACTATTATACATATATA
This sequence comes from Epiperipatus broadwayi, assembly GCA_028023455.1. NCBI lineage: Eukaryota > Metazoa > Onychophora > Udeonychophora > Euonychophora > Peripatidae > Epiperipatus > Epiperipatus broadwayi. The sequence continues at coordinate 195,473 of JAQFVV010013192.1, forward strand.
CATTTTTATAAGCTTTTAAATACTGTATTTTTAAATATTTATTTATAAATTTGCATATATTATTTTAAATACTGTATTTTTAAATATTTATTTATAAATTTATATATATATATATATATATATGATCACAGATGGAGTTCTACCAATAGCCCACTCAAGCTTGTCAATAAATGCTGAGAGAGAATCGAAAATAAATTATCTCTTTCAAATTGTCCCCGACCTTTAAACGATGGTTTCATGCTAATTGGCAATCGTCAGTAAAGGGTAGGAGGAGCATGAAACCATGGTTTAAAGGTCGGGGACAATTTGAAAGAGATAATTTATTTTCGATTCTCTCTCAGCATTTATTGACAAGCTTGAGTGGGCTATTGGTAGAGCTCCATCTGTAATCATAAAATGCAAGCTGTAGGCAGGTTAAAAAATTTTTAACTTGTTTATGTTTATCATATATATATATATATTGTAACGTTTATTTATATACGTTACAAATATATTGGCATTTGGTAAAAGCTAAAAAAGTAAATTTAGATTTTTTTTTGATTAGTATAATTTTTGTTAAAACGTGCAATGAAGGTTAAAATTGTCATTCTTATTTTTTTTTATCTAATTGGAAAGAATAAATGACATACAGATTACTAATCCAGATAAATTAAAAGAATTCCAAAAGTATAAGCTAAAAGAAAAATATTTTAGCTAATTAAAGATGGAAGAATAATGCTAAAAAAAAAGAGAACTTTGTAACTTAAATTTAAGAGAGAGTGTATAAGATTATTATCTTATACGCTGATAAAAAGACAAAAGAGTGCGCAGAAGTTCCAAAAATGGAGCGCGATATAAAAAGGAGATGACAACTTCAATCTGGGTCTTCTCTTTAACTTCTAGTTACGTCTCTGAAAGTTGGAGGTTTCCACGAGCATAACCTGTGGCAAGAAATATACTTCTACACAGGTATGCCCCTTGCTGTACCAAGCTGTCACACAAGCATGGAAACGGGACTTGTGAAGACCGCTTTTTGCAATAAAAGGGTCACTACAACCGTGCCTTTTCTCCAGCTATAGAACGGAACAATAATGGAAGACGCCGGCAGGAGAGACCAATGGAAATTCTCATGATCTGGGATCCCATAAACCTACATGAACTTACCGGTAAGTTAAGAATAAATTTTCCTGATAGTGACTTAAAAGTTTGCAAACAATTATTTATCTAAGCTTAGACTACCATCCTGATATAGACTTTACTTTCACATTCAAGGGACTTTCTTATAAAGAATTTTATACAAGATCTTGGAACATTATTAAATTGCGTTCATTATTTAATCTAACTGTTTTTGTTAATCGATTCATTATCTGGATTAGCCTGTGTGTACTTTCCAGTTTAGTTAATTCGTAATTTAACTTATAAATATTTTAGTTTGTTAGAATAAAAGAGATTATACTTTTATCAACCTTTTCATTGTGCGTTATTAATAGTAGTTATTATTTTTTATTATTAAATCTATTAGTAGTTTAATAAGATTTAAAAATGTAATTTACCTTTGCCAATATGTTTGAATAAGCACAGGAATAATAATCTTAAAAAAATTAATTCTCGTTACGGTAGGAGGTAATACCGATTTGTTTAAAAGCATTTTTTTCTGTTTAGTTTACGAGTTACAATATGTTTGACGCCGACTCAGTGGGTCTAACGACTCTGGCGCCCTCATGTAGAAATTAAAAACTGAGTCAGCTCACGATTGTACTTAGCAATAATTCTAGGCCGAGTTGATCAGGAAATATAGCTATGTTTTTAGAATAGAAATATAACTTTCTTCTTTTTTGACATAGTTTGATCAACTCACGCTCAAATATAAATTTGAGGTGTATAGTGGCCTAGCAAAATGGAAAACGTTACAATGGCGACCCAACTCGGGCTTCGATTTAACAACTACAACCTGAGATGAGTTGTAATGAGAAAGAACATTACAATGATGACTCAAAGAAACTCACAGCCGGAAAATAAATTATGATTTTTTTGAAAAAAGAAAAAAATTATAAAAAAAAAAAAAACTAACTAATTAAACCCTGATTATTAAAATATGAAAGAAGATATTTTTTTTAATATGACTTCCAGAAAGAAAAAATATATATGTATATTTTTTTATATATGTCTAAAAACACGATCGTGGCTGATGTAGACGTAAGTCACAAGTATTTGACCGGGTAGGCGGTTACTGAAGAGGGGAATAACATAGCCCCGAGTCCTTATCCACAGTATATGAACATAAGACCGTCTTTAAATGCTCGTCAGACTATTTCTAGCAGAGATCCCAATAAAGGGGAAGGCGGATCAAGTTGGACCAAGTTGCCATGAGCCTGTAAGACTCAGAACGATGAGCAACGCTCGTTTGTGCTTATAACTTGGGCTTCTTATCGTTAATATTACACTAAAGCGGATAGGACACAGATGAATGTTGAAATATTTTCCATTCCCACCGTGTTAGACCTAAAAGTGGGCGTTAAAGCCGAACGTCGCTTGTGAATGAGTCTACACAATATATCAGCACGCTACTACAGGAAAAAAAAATACGAATATGAATTTAAAAAAACTTAAGAATAAAATTAGTGTAAACCCCTATTTTATTCTCATCTCCTGGCACTGGTGGTATTGTAACGTTTATTTATATACGTTACAAATATATTGGCATTTGGTAAAAGCTAAAAAAGTAAATTTAGATTTTTTTTGATTAGTATAATTTTTGTTAAAACATGCAATGAAGGTTAAAATTGTCATTCTTATTTTTTTTTATCTAATTGGAAAGAATAAATGACATACAGATTACTAATCCAGATAAATTAAAAGAATTCCAAAAGTATAAGCTAAAAGAAAAATATTTTAGCTAATTAAAGATGGAAGAATAATGCTAAAAAAAAAGAGAACTTTGTAACTTAAATTTAAGAGAGAGTGTATAAGATTATTATCTTATACGCTGATAAAAAGACAAAAGAGTGCGCAGAAGTTCCAAAAATGGAGCGCGATATAAAAAGGAGATGACAACTTCAATCTGGGTCTTCTCTTTAACTTCTAGTTACGTCTTTGAAAGTTGGAGGTTTCCACGAGCATAACCTGTGGCAAGAAATATACTTCTACACAGGTATGCCCCTTGCTGTACCAAGCTGTCATGCAAGCATGGAAACGGGACTTGTGAAGACCGCTTTTTGCAATAAAAGGGTCACTACAACCGTGCCTTTTCTCCAGCTATAGAACGGAACAATAAAGACACTGGCAGGAGAGACCAATGGAAATTCTCATGATCTGGGATCCCATAAACCTACATGAACTTACCGGTAAGTTAAGAATAAATTTTCCTGATAGTGACTTAAAAGTTTGCAAACAATTATTTATCTAAGCTTAGACTACCATCCTGATATAGACTTTACTTTCACATTCAAGGGACTTTCTTATAAAGAATTTTATACAAGATCTTGGAACATTATTAAATTGCATTCATTATTTAATCTAACTGTTTTTGTTAATCGATTCATTATCTGGATTAGCCTGTGTGTACTTTCCAGTTTAGTTAATTCGTAATTTAACTTATAAATATTTTAGTTTGTTAGAATAAAAGAGATTATACTTTTATCAACCTTTTCATTGTGCGTTATTAATAGTAGTTATTATTTTTTATTATTAAATCTATTAGTAGTTTAATAAGATTTAAAAATGTAATTTACCTTTGCCAATATGTTTGAATAAGCACAGGAATAATAATCTTAAAAAAATTAATTCTCGTTACGGTAGGAGGTAATACCGATTTGTTTAAAAGCATTTTTTTCCTGTTTAGTTTACGAGTTACAATATGTTTGATGCCGACTCAGTGGGTCTGACGACTCTGGCACCCTCATGTAGAAATTAAAAACTGAGTCAGCTCACGATTGTACTTAGCAATAATTCTAGGCCGAGTTGATCAGGAAATATAGCTATGTTTTTAGAATAGAAATATAACTTTCTTCTTTTTTGACATAGTTTGATCAACTCACGCTCAAATATAAATTTGAGGTGTATAGTGGCCTAGCAAAACGGAAAACGTTACAATATATATATATGACCTGATTCTAATCACTGCCATCCTGTATAGTATTCTAAAATAACACAATAGTTCCAATGTCTCTTCCATAAGTTATAATTTAATGATGCTTATTAGTCTAATACAAGTAAAAATATCATAAGCCATTATCCCAAATAATGTGTATTTTGGTAATTCCAGTATTTTTCAAATCATTTAGCAGATATTTAACACTATAATAACACCATTAATGAACAGATTCTGTATCTGCATCTATGATGGTATACCATACAAATAAACCAATTTAAATTCTGAGTTCAAATACTTTATTGACATAAAATTATATCTGCAGATGAAAACAATGCTTACACACAATATTATGTTGTTAGCTATTATATTCCATTATTAAAACACTTTGTTCACATGATATCGATTTTAAGATGATTGTGAACACTATAAATTTACTTTCTCATTCTTTTAATAAATTTCAGTAATCTTGTCCAATTTTACTGGACAAATATAATCCTTCTTACACCATCATTTTTTATGGTTAATAAGTAAATACTTTTAAAATAACTTTTAAAATAATTATATCTTAGGTCTGCATATATGAAAGTCAAACTGTCAGAGAAAGTGAATTCAATTCATTCAGTCTCTTATATAATCTTCTATAATTGGCATAATTAAATCCAAGGTAGCACTCTTTTATAACTCTATTACCAAAATTACCTTTTGTTTCCCATTTAAAATTACTTTTATAACAATAATAAAATGAAAGAAAGTTTTTAAAAAATGTCCATAATCATTAGTATAACATAACAACAAATATATTTAAGACATTATATATTCATGTGTATCATTTATATTCTGTTTTTATGCAATAATCAAAAACACATATATATTTTAAAAATTATAATTTTATTAAAAACCATAAACTTTATTAATTATATATATATATTTCAAATGAATGAACTTAATTCACAATTTTATGTTGTGATAACAATAATATGTTTCTGGCTTTAATATTTTGTTGTCATAATAATCTACTTCAGTGTTCATGGCTAATACATTCTCTATTAAAAATCAACTAAGAATGAAAAAAATACTGAATTTATACCAAATTTCAATTGGCACAATATGTATAACTATCAATTCTCTTAAAATTATTCATTTTAAATTATAAATTATTTTGTTATAACTAATTATTTTTATATTCATTGTTTAAAACTACTTCTCTTACTAGATAACATTTATTTACTCTTTATTAAAAGAATTTGAAATATATGCATATATATTATTAATGTATTTTTATAGATAAACGATGCAAAATGGTTTAGGTTATTTTTTCAATATGTAAGGATAATTACTAGACAATTTATTATACATTGTAAGCATTAATGTTTTGCCTAATTTTTATCTGCCTTTGATCATTATAATATCTCTTTGACTTCTATATCAGTTTTAAGTTTTTTAATTTAAAAGATTAGTATAAACCTTTCTAGCTTTATATTATTTAAATTTTTATGAGATATTTCTGCAAGTACCTTAAATCTTAAATAAACTTTCATATCGTTGTTTCTAGCAATTGAAAAGGATTCTAAAATTTATTTTACTTTATTTTTTTTTATTTCCTTTTCAGAAATTTATAATTTCGATTACAGTTTCTAAATACTCTTTTGTCATTGTTTCATAAATCTTTTTACTGCATTTATTCTAGTTTTATCAATTCTTTTACTGATTTTATAAATTTTTAACTTCTATTATTGCTTTCTAATAAAAATTTTATTATCTCATTTTATAATTTTATATTAACTAAATCCTTTTCTTCTCCTAAAAATTTTAGTATGTTCAAAATCTTTTCCAACCTGGAGATCTTTTTTTAATCATTTAATTTGTGCCACAACTTATAATAGTGATAACTCTGTAGACTGATTACAAAATAGTATAACACTTTTTATATACCTACATTAAAATGGCTTTTATTGGTCAGAATTGGTTTTAGCTTTGTTGTTAATTCTAATATTTGTTTACTCTAAACTTGTGCAGTTTAGCCCAGCATTCAAGTGATTTCTAAATTAAAATCAATTTGTCCCTTCTGGTGCTTAAACATCACACAACCTCTTGAATAACTAACCAATTGATTGTTTAACAACCATAAAGCAATGTTAATTTTTTGTTAATTAATAATGTAATTCCAGAAATATATAAATAATCAAGCTCTGAATGGAAAAAGATTTTATAATTATATAAAATATATCATTTTCTTCAAAAAAAAAATTACTTTTTTTTTTAAATTTAAAATACAGCAAAATTCTAACAACAGTTACTACATTTTCTGTATAATTGTTTAAAAATTACACATTTAATAAACATTTATTGTGATATACTTAAAGAATGCAGATAGTTCTTTATTTATGTAAATGAATTTATATGAGATTGTTCTTAAATCAAATATTTACTTAAGTCAAATTCTCATTCAGCTATTTGTTAATCACAATGTGACTCTTTATGAAAATATTTTTTTAACAAATTAAAAGGAAGCATTATAATATATTATAAAAAATATTCTCAGAGCATAAAACAACTGAAACGTACATATATTCATACATCAGTTATTTTGAATTTATTAAAGAAATATACTTCGATAAATGAAGGATACATAATTAAAAATGTGCTTGAATAAACAACGTTAAAAAAATTAATTATTGTCTGAGCTTAAAATTCATTTCTTAAGGCAAAAGATACCATATATATATTGTAGTTAGCAAATAAATGCAATACAGTACTTATGTAAATGATAGAATTTTAATTCAAGATTTATTTTATTCTGAATTTAACATAAATAATCTATAAATAATTAACCATGTATAAAAGTTTTATTTCATCAATAAATATGATAGATAGTTTTATGAAAAATGGCATCTGTAAATTTTGTTATATTTTAATATCAAAAATTTTTTCATTATTTTACTTTTTTATTTTAATTTCTTTTTTATTTTAAATGTGCCTAATAGAATGTTTAACAGCTATTTCAAACACAACTGAGAAACCCACAAGTTTTGGTATCTGGTTAAAAATTTGGCATTTGGCAAAGTAGAGATTTATATTATGATATATAATTTTTTAAATCTTTAAATAATACATTAACTAGAGATTTGATATTACATATATGTCCAAATGGGATTCAAGATTTAATTTAAATCAGTTAATGAGGAAAATTTTTGGTAGGAAATGTGCCTAATAGAATGTTAAACAGGAATTTCACAGAAATTTTAAATGTGACTGAGAAACACACATTTTGGAATATAGCAGATAATAATTAATAACAAAATAATATTTATGTGATAAATTTATGAGTAGGTTATATGATGGATGCTTAATCTACTCAGAAAATGGCATGGTTTACTATTTAAGCACCTAAGTGGCAGGCTGCAGACAATAGTTTTATTCACTTTACCAAATTAAGATTTTTTTTCATTTCTAAGCTGAAAATAATCAAATAATCTTTAGTTTTAGTTTTTCAAAAAGTCATGTCACTGATAGTCATCATATAGTAGGTTGTGCATTTCATTATAAATCTATTCAACTGCTATCAGAACTTTTTTTTATTCTACTCAATTGAAAATCAGTCCAGAAACTTTTAGCTTTTAAATTTGTCACTTTAATTATTTAGTAGGCCTTCTCATAATCATTTACAGATTGTGATTTACTCATTTCAAATTACAATTTAAGTTTGGGTATTATGTTTATTTTTAAAGTAATAGCAGTTAATGATATAATTAATAAGCATTCCAGTTTGTTTGTTTTTTCTAGAATTATTTGTATCATCTGATCTCTAATAATACTACATTGGCAATGTTTAATATTTTCATAGAAATGAAAATGGTTTATAAATACAAGATAATGTTTAGTATATAAAAGTTGGACTTTCATTAGAAGATAACTCTATAACTATCTTCTTTAGAGATCAATGAGAGAATGATGTATGCTTTGAGTTAGTCTAGAATGTTTTTATCTTATTAGATTTAAGCAAATAAAAACCAATGAATACTCATAATTGAATAACTAAAATTAGTGCAAATGTGATTTACAAAGCAATAAAATAAATTAACAAAGAAAGATAATTGTAGTAGCTCCATCAAAGAATTTTGGAGGAAATAAATATATAATTATCTCTTTAACATGAATCCAAAATAATTGATATTTATTACAATTAAGATTATATAAATATATCAGGAATGAAGATCTCCCCAACTTTCATAATGATAAAATTGCACAGAAATTCATGTCTAACTGCTTAATCAACAGACAAAATGAATTCCAGTTTATTTGGAATGTAAGAGCTTATATGGAAGGCAAAATTAAATAATGATAACTGTGAGAATAAAATTGTATTCATTGTTAATATAAACAATTCTTCATAGATATGCCTTCTTATAAGTTTCTGAATTGCAGCAAAATTGTCTCATTTTATTTATTTGGCAGTAGCCATGAATTTCTGTAAGATGTTAATTTTATTTATACATAGGCGATTGGAGAGATTTTCATTTCCAATGTATTTATATAATATTACAAGTTGTACTTTTTTTTTAATATTACTAGTAAGTTTATAAAATTATTTTATAAAATTATTTAAAAATATCAAAAATAATTATATCTAGAACTAGAGAATTTGCATTGCAATAATGTATGGCAAAATGTTTAATCTCAACACATATTTATATATAGTATTAAAAAAAATATTTGCACTTTCTCCATTTAATGTAATCTCTTGTTTACTTTATTAAATAGAGATTAAATATTAAATATACCTTATACTTTCATTTTATAAAATATTAATCTCTAAATTATTTATTAATTGTATGGACAAAGAAAAAATAAAACTCAAACTATTGAATGTTATGTATAATACATTAGTTAAATATTAACCCTTTGAAGATAATGTAAATCAGTTCATTAAATTCCTAAAAAATTTATACCGTCTTAATGAGTTATTAAATTTAACGAGAAATCAAATACTGTATTAAATAAACTAAATATATAATAAATTACTTTATTTTATTATAAGATCAATTTAAGCTGTATATGTAACATTTTTGCAGATATTATCAGCAAAACTGAAATTAAGCTTTTTTTATGCGAAATGTAATCACTTTTTAAATATTCATAATTTAAATTTTCACCAAAATTGCTTTAGTTTTAAGAGAATGGAATAAATTTAATAATCTTTTTTTTTTTGACTTTAAATATTTTGTTCTATTGTTGAGATTGAAAAGTTCCGTCCTTATATCATTGTTTTAATAAACAGTTTAAAAATAGAAAGATTTTTTAAAATTGTTAATTATATTTTTTTAAAAAAAAAAAAAGTTTAATGAAATTAAAAAAGAAATCTGCACACTATTTTATCACAAGAATATAACTTTTGATGATCAATTATGTTTAACAATCTTTAGATTGAGAAAACATAGACAATCAAAGAAGATACTAGTAAAATTACAAAGTTTTACCTATGAAACAAATAGAGTTTTTAAGTGAAAATTACTAGCACACACACACACATATATATATATTCGTCATTGCCATCATTATTAATCACTATCGATCCACTTTAGGATTAAGAGCACTCAGAATTTTATACAGTTTTTCCGATTCCTAGCCTTTTTTCTCCACAACACATCAACAAACATTTTTATTTCATCCATTCATCTCACATATGGTTTTATTATGGCTCTTTTACAGTCACTTTGGATTTACTTTAAAATTTTAACTATTCACTTATTATCATCTCTACTAGCAGTATTTTCAATTCAGCTTCATTTCAGTCTCTTAATTATTTCATGATGTCAATGATATCTATTGTTTTTTTCCCCACATATTTCACTTTTGATCTTTTTTTTACTTTCAACAGGCTTCTTTTTATGATTCATTGAATAGTGAGAAGTCTCTGTATAGCTCCTCTGCTTAGTGTCCAAGTTTCAGATCCATAAATAAGTACTAATAAAACGCATTTAATAAAACTTTTTATTTCCCAACATATTTTTGTTTTTTTAGTACTAAATTATTTCTACCAAATCCATACACACACAAGTTTAATTTTATGATTAATTTTATTTATTGTTGTTTCCATCTATATTAATAATCTAACTAATGTATTTGTAGTTTTTAACATCTTGTAATTCATAATTATCTACTTTTCTTTTCTGAAAATCCATTAAATATTAATTTAGCCTTTTTAACAATTATTTTTACTCTTACTTTTCTTACTTTTTATCTTTTAACCCTTGCAATATTCCTGAACATATGAAGCATTATTTGCAAAAACAGTTATATCATCTGAAAAAATATAGATGACTTAAATAATCTCCATTTACTTTTACTCCCTTGGCTTCCTATTCTATTCCACAAAATTATTTTTGTAAAACCAGAAAATTAAAATATTTTTAAAATATGGAATCATCATATCATACCCCCCTTTTCAGTGTTAATTGTTTATATTGTATAATTCTTGGATTTTGATAAATATTCTTCATACTATGAACAATATTCTGAGTCTATATATATCTTGATGATTCAAAGTTTTAATTATCTTGGAGATGATTATGGAAATAAATGCCTTTTCATAATCTACATATCGAAAGAAACAATAGTAACTTATATTTATTGGGTATTTTAATAACTTTTCCCAATATTTGGATGTGATCAAATGTGTTAACACCCCTTTAAAATCCAGCTTGTTGTTTTAGTATATTATAATCCAAAATTTATTGTAGAAGAGTTACAATTATCTATAAAATTTAGAATTGTTAAAAGATAGATAAGTCTGTAGTTTCTAATATCTTCTTCGTTATCTTTTTTGAATACCAATATTTCTACAGAATTCTTCCAATCTTCTCTTACATCATTAAATTTTGGTTGTATAGTTTTGTTAACAATGTTTCTGTTGTTTCACTAGCTTTTTTTAAATATCAATAATAATTTCATTTTCTATAACTTTTCTTTATAGATTTAATTACATGTCTCACCTCTTCATTTAAAATACTTGGCAATTCAAAAAATGTAGTAACTGTAGGTGGTACTTTTTGTTTTTTTTTTATTTTATTACTGCATAATTCTTTATTGAATTCTTCCGTACACTTTATGTTGTCATCTCTTTTTTTTTTTAGTAATAGTTCAATCTTTTTTTTTTATTATTGTAGAAACAACTTTCATTCTATTATGAATATTTTGTTTTGTACATTTGAGACTTTTATTTTTTCTATAATTTTCCTTGTCAATTCAGAATTATGTTTTCTTATATTATTATTAACTGATTTTCATAATACTTTAATAAACTTTAGAAATTCGATTATTCTTAATGAATTATTTCTAAAAAAAATCATATTTTTCTTTTCTTTATATATTGACTTATCTAGGTACTGATAAATGGGTATTTTTTGTATCAACTATTTTTTTATTGTTTCAATAGAGTATCAATTGTTTTCTTATTGATCTCAGTTAAGCCTGAAGTATCTTCAAAGTTTATTAATATTTTTAAATGATTTTCAAGTTCTAATTTAAATTCAGTAGAATATTATGGAAAATTAAGAATATCTATCATTAATATTACCTTTTTTAAAAGTTTTTATCCTTTAGTTTTGCATTAATCTATATCTTACATCTCAGTATTGGATAACCATTTTTTTTAAGTGTCATAGCATCTCCGGGATGTGAACCCACAACCTGGGCAACTGCCTGCAAATGCACGGCAGTCACACTGACCTCATGGACCATTTTTTGTGTTGAATTTGTTAAAAATATTACATTTTTGAAAGATATATATTTTTGCTAGTCAACATAAAATTCATTTCTGCTGTATTTTCAGGGAATCCTTGTTTATTCTGCTTAGCATTTTTCTCTAATAAAAAAGTTATAATATAGTTTTTCTTTTTTGAAAACTGCCTTAAATCTGTGTCCTTTCTCAATTCTGTCAGTTAACCGAAATTTAACAAAACACATCTTTTGGTGATTTACCAATTCTAATATTGATGTCTTCCTTGACAATTTTAAAATGTTATTTGATCTGATCAAAAGCATTTTTCAAATTTTTGTAAAAACCCTCTAATCATAATGAGCCACTCTATCCAAATTATTTTCAATCTTTACAAGATTGTTTTCACTTTCTATTTATAATGAATTCAACTTATTTGTGATTCCAATATTTATAGTTTGGTAGGGACCTAGGCTTCCATTTCATGATGACTTTTTATTTAGGTACTTACAATTGCAGATCACTTTCAATTGAAGGAAGATTGCAAGAATTAGAAGAAGAACTCTCTTGTATTAAATGGGACATTATCGGACTTTGTGAAGTTAGAAAAAAAGATGAAAAGACAATTGATTTAAAAAGTGGACATATACTCTATTATAAAGGCACAAATATTGGAAATACAAGTGGAGTAGGTTTCATTATAAATAAAAAGTGGAAGAACAATATTGTGGAGATTGATGGTGTATCAGACAGAGTGGCAAGATTAGTTATACAACTTAATAGCCGATACCAAATGCAGATAATTCAGGTTTATGCCCCAACAAGTTCTCATAGTGATGAAGTAGTAGAAGATTTTTATATAAATGTACAAAAGGTTTTTGATCCGAGTAAACATTTTAAAATTGTTATGGGAGACTTTAATGCTAGAATTGGTAAACAAATGAAAGATAAAAGTACTGTAGGTAATTTTGGTTATGGTAATAGAAATGAGAGAGGACATAGACTTGTGGAGTTTGCAGAAAAAGAAAAACTTTATATTATGAATTATTTTTTTCAGAAAAATGTTAAAAGGAAATGGACATGGAAGCATCCAAATGAAGGTACACCAGAATTGGATTATATTTTGACTAACAGAAAATACATATTTCAAGATTGTAATGTTCTTAATAAATTTAACACAGGAAGTGATCATCGATTAGTAAGGTGTAAGATATGTGTTAATGTGAAACTAGAGAGACAAAAATTATTAAGAAAAACAATATTTACAGTTGATATTCCTAATCTTCAGAAACATTCTAATGAATTTAAATTAGAAATTACAAATTGGCTTCAAGTATTAGTAGATTTTGAACATGATTCAGATTTGAATGAAATTAATATGAAAATAACTGATACACTTTTAAAAACTGCAACAAAGATAGCTAGTAGAAAAAAGCAGCAATTGACCAATAAAATCTTTACTGAGACTAGAGAATTTATGAAGAAAAGAAGGAATATGAAGATATACAAAAATGATGCATTAAAAGAATTGAATATCTCGAATTTTGTAAAATGGTGTGGAAAAGAGTTGAAAATGATATAAGAAAATATAACTGTGAACTAGCAAGGAAAGCTGTAGAAGAAAATAAAAGTCTTAAGAATGTAAAACAACATTTTGGTATTGGTAGGAAATGTATATCTGCAATAAGAAAAAAGATGGAATTATTACTAAAAAGAATGACATCATGAAATTGGTAGATTTTTATCAAGAATTATATAACAAAAAAGAATAAATACCTCCTACATCTATCTATTACATCTTCCAAATTACCCAGAATTTTAAATGAAGAAGTGAGACATGCAATTAAATGTATGATGAAAGGAAAGGCTTCAGGTAATGATGGAATTATAATTGATATATTAAAAGAAGCAGGTGAAAAAATAGAAAAAAAATTAGAAAAGTTATATACCAAATGTCTAAATGATAAAGATGTACCAGATGATTGGAAGAATGCAGTAATAATATTAATATTTTAAAAAGGTGATAAAGAAGATATTAGAAATTACAGACCTATCAGCCTTTTATCAGTTTTATATAAAAATTTTACCAAGATAATTACAACTCATCTACAGAGAACATTGGATTTCCACCAATCAAGAGAACAAGCTGGATTTAAATGTGGTTTTAGTGCAGTAGATTATATCCAGGTGTTGAGAGAAGTTATAGAAAGGACAAATGAATATGAGTTGTCATTATGTTTTGGATTTGTAGATTATGAAAAGGCATTTGATTCTATAAACTTTTCTTCAGTGATTAAAGCATTGGATCATCAAGGTATAGATCCAGGATATTGTCATATTTTAAAGAATATTTATAAAAATGCAACAGCAACAATTAGATTACCTAATGATACTGGGAAAGTCAACATTGAGAAAGGTGTAAGACAAAGTGAATCCATATCTCCAAAACTTTTTACAGCATTGCTGCAAGAAGTATTTTGTGGGTTAAAATGGAAAACTAAAGGAGTGGAAGTGAATGGAGATTATTTAAGTCATTTAGATTTTGCAGATGACGTAGTTGTTTTTGCAAATAATGCTTCAGAGCTGCAGGAAATGTTGCAGGAGTTATCAGATGAAAGTAGGAAAGTAGAACTAAAGATAAATGTTAAAAAGACTAAAGTAATGTTTAATCGATTTGCTCAAAATATGAAAATAAAGATTGATTATGATGAATTAGAAGAAGTTAACAGTTACAAATACATATACAGATGAAAACATAATGGGGGAAATTAATCATAGAATTAAACTTGGTTGGAGTGCTTTTGGTAGAAATAACTTGATACTAAAAGGAAATATGCCTATGTGTTTGAAAAGGAAGGTTTTTAACAAATGTGTTTTACCAGTTCTTACTTATGGATCTGAGACTTGGACACTTAATAGAAGAGCAATACAGAGACTTCAGACTACTCAAAGAAGTATGGAGAGATGTATGTTGGAAGTAACAAGAAGAGATTGAAAACACAATGTATGGGTAAGAGAACAAACAGGTGTTACTGACCTCATTGAAAAAATTAAAAGATTGAAGTGGAGTTGGGCTGGACATATTGCTAGAAGAGATGATAATAAATGGACAATTGAAATTTTAAACTGGATTCCAAGAGATTGTAAAAGACCCAGAAAGAGATCGCATGTGATTATGAATGGATGAAATAAGAAAGTGTGCAGGGGTGATGTGGAGAAGAGAAGCTAAAGATAGAAGAAGATGGATTAAACTTGGAAAGACTTTCATCCTGCAGTGGATTGATAATGATTGATAATGATGATGATGATGAGTAGCATATATGTTCATTTTTTAAATCATTTGTCTCTTCATCTTTTCTGCTAACTTCATGAAGTCCAATATATCATTTAATATTAGAAAATTCTTCTTCCAATTTATGCAATTTTCATTTACTTGAAAATGGTCTGCAGTTGTGTGTATCTAATTAAAAGATTATCATTAAATGGCATCTTAAACCCACAATCAGGAGATTTTTAGAACTTTTCCCCTTTGGCCACCAACCTTTGTCTTGGCTGATGAGTTTGCAATCTCATGAGAATAAGGACCATAATTTGCTTTTCACTTTTACAATTCTATAAGTATTTATAATAAAAAGTTTATTCACACATACATTCATTCTACCATTGAAAAAATTTAACTAATCTTTCAATTAAAAACTGTTAGATAAATGGGGGGGGGGAGAATATAGTATTTCTTCATTTTAAACTCAATTAATAATTCAGTTTAAAACTGTCTGGTTAATGAGAAAAAAGATTATAGTATTTTTTGATTTTAAACACACAAATAAAAATGCTCGTAAACTTCACCATGCTGCCCGATATATGTTGGTGACTATTCTATGCTGACAAATATTTGTTGGTGAGCAGTCCATTCATATTTGTTTTATATGAATAATGATACAGAAATAGCAGTTGCAGTGATAAAAACATGTGGAGTTGACATTAAAAATTGCCCTGCTTGATTCCTTTAATTAAGCCTCAAATCGTTTTTCTTTCAATAACATCAAACTATTTTCTGCATCTATATATGTAATTAACATATAACCACTCCACAATTCAAATTAAATGTCAGTCATCTTTAATATAAAAAGAAATTCTTGCAAGATTAAAGACCACAGATAGAAAATAATTTATCAAAAGAGTGTCTTTGATCTTTCTTTTGATTTCATTATGTTCATAAGAAACAATCTTTACATTATCAAATAATATTTTAATGTATAAGGATATTATCTAGGGTATCTATTTTTATTTTTATGAACTTTAACTTTTTCATATATTCTTCATTTACTCTCATTTATACCCATTTATAATTATTTAGTAATTAATTTAAATCATAATCTTTCTTCAAAAAAATCCTCATATCTTCTTTTCAACAAAGGTATTTAACACAGTAACCCATTTGGCTAGATCTGATAATTCTTATATCTGTATATAATTGTATATATTCTTACAAAAAGCATACCTATTTGTACATAAATATATCTTTGTCAAGATTATGGGGAATACAACTTAATATAATAAACATACTTCATTATTTTTTAAAATTATTTTTACCTTATATAATACGAGAACAGAAAAATATATTCAATGTTTTGTTGTTATTTTTTATATGATTAATTAAAAAAAACTATTGTAAGATAAAGGATGGATGTTGTTCTATTAAACACTAATTTATTTTATTCGTTTTCAGTCATAAAATAATTCTAGATTGGTTTGATTAATCCAGAAACTTTTTAAATGATGTACATTTTCAAATATATATTTAATGAAGATTAATAAATAAAAAGAAATATTTAAAAAGAAATTAAACAAGTAGATTCTAATGTCGATAGAATAACATATTCCATATTGAAGATATAATCGTTTCTTTAATAAAAGATGATATTATATAAATATTTTTAGGGTGATTTTTTCCCCTCTTTCCATTTTCTTCTGGCATCTGTCTTTTTATTTAATATATAGGTAGTTTTGATTGTTTTAGTTTTTACCCTATTTCTGGTTATTCTAGCTCTTTTAATTAAATAAATTTAATTACTTGAAAAACATTTCTATTCATATTTTGTCTTAATACTATATTATTGTTGATGTGTTTTTTATATTGTGATTGTGATGGGTTTTTTTATACATACATTTATTTATATATGTAATGTAATATTATTTCTTATATATTCTTCTGGTTTTATTAATAAAATACTGAAATATAAACACTATATATTGTAATTGTATATAAGATACAAAGGAGATGGGAAAAAATGACTTTAGTAGCATCACGAATTGAGACACCAAATTGAAATGATATAAAAAGGCAAGAGCCTTATTAACAACTATGTGCCACAAATGACAGTTAAATGGAAGTGTAATATAGGATGATAATGATATGATCTTTGTTATATCCTAAAGATTTGGTCATTAAATAATAAAAGTATGAAAAGGTTAAAGTTTCAAGTTTATGAAAGCCAAATTATGACAATATAAAAATACTGAAACCAACACTTCAAACCTAAACTATATATATATATATATATATATATATTGTACCGAGACAAAGTCGGTA
>JAQFVV010013193.1:0-211457 GCA_028023455.1 Epiperipatus broadwayi
TTTTCTTTTGAAAGATAGTCAATTTTAAATGTCTCTGTGAAATATATTTTAATATTTTGATTTAAACTTATTGTCACTTCTAATTATTTGAAAATAAGGCTTGTTTCTTTCTTCTTTTTATTTTATGCAGGATATACACCTCTCTCCCTCCTATCTTCAACTGTCTTCATTTTGCCATTTTTTTTTTTTTTTTTGCTGCTGACTGCTTCTGATAACAGGGAAAAAATATTTGATCATAACATGTATGTGTATGATCTGCAGGAATTCAACAGGAATTCAACTGCCTTGCTGCTTGACTTTTGGTTGTTTTTCTGCACCTATAATACACTCTTACAAAAAAATCAGTGATTTATTTACACAATATGATATATGTTTGCTCATTACAATTATAAATAGCAAAATAGTGGAAAATAATTAAACTCTCTCAACCCCTAACATCCTGGTTTGAACTCATTTTGACATGTAGTTTATTATATTACTGTTGGCACATTTATATGGCGCCAGCCAACAGAATATAACAAAAAACAATTCCAAATACATCTGGGCTACTCAACTAGTAAATATAACTAAGTATTCGTTACACATTATAAACTCTATTACATATATAATGTACAGAAAATGAATGAAACATGAAGTGCACCTTGTTACAATCAAGGTTTATAACTTATGGCTGAAATACATGGGTTTTATTCGCAAAACATTTTTATTTTCGTGTATATAACATAAACACATTTTATATATTTATAAAACCAGATACAGAAAAAAAAAATCACTTATGGGGGAAATACATGGGTTTTATTTGGAAAACATTTTTATTTTTATGTATATAAGATAAGAAACACATTTTATATGTCTACAAAACCAGATACAGAAAAAAAATTCACTTACGGTTGTAACACATGGGTATCGAAAATTTTTTTCATTTTTAAAACAAGATTTTTTTTACATTTGTAGCTATAAACATAGAAAACAATATTTTTCTATAGTTGCACAACCAGATACAACAAAAACCATTTACATTTATGATTGCAACACATGGACATTGGTTTTAATACAAAATTTGCACATTTTATATTTATAAAATCGGAAAACAAACTCGGGTAGGTAGGAAATATACATATCTATCATCAATGATCTCTTACAACCTTTTTTTAAAACATGCATATAAACAGAATTCAGTACTCAGGGTATGTGGGTGTTTATATCGAAGCCCACTTGGGAAGCCAAGCCCGGAAAAAAAATCCACTGTACCGGTTAAAATGGTATGCTCACTTAACAAGATTCAAATCCTAAGCAAAAGTACCTCGAATCCGATCATGCTCGAGATACACAGGTCTGGAGCAATCCTGAATTCTAACCTATTTGCCTATTCTTCGAATCTCTGACCCAATGAACAATAATTCTTCTGACACAGTAAAATTATTTTAAATCCGTGCCCATAAGCAAAGCGGTAGAGCATAAGATCAGACTGATGATGATGATCGAGATTGGAGTAGCCCAGGAATTATATTTATTATAGTTATTTTTATTAATGCTAAGCTCTTAGCTAAAGAAAATAGTTCTAAATATTAACTAGAAAATAATAATTCAAAAACAAACCAGGATTTACATGAAATTATATATATATTTAATAAATATAGAAAACGCATATATATGTTACAAAATTGTTTCACGCTTGGAGTGATCTTATACATTTTGAAAACTTAGGATTTGTTTTATAAAATCCCCTTTACATCAATTATTTCATGAATATAACTTTAGAGAATGTGTTATAAGTTGTGTGGGGTTGATATGCCAATTTACAAATGTTCACAATGAAAATGCTGTGGATGTACAAAACAATCTACAAGATCGGAACAGATTCGGATTACAGAAAGATACATGATGATTTAACATTAATCATTTTGACAAATAAATGTAAATGTATGGTCTCAATCATTTATTTACAATCTTAAAATCATTACATATGTTTGATAGGCATTGTTTGGACATAGCGTCTTTAGAATAAGTATACATAAGAAACAAACAATGGGCAATATTTATGAGAATAAATTCTACAAATTGATTTACATCTCTGGTAATCGATAATGCTTTTTTTTTAAATGAAAGCAGTTTTAAGATCAACCTACTGAACGTATTTTACAAAATGAATCATTATCTTTGACACATCATTGCGACTTACCAAGGTTAGATGGACGGATGGCCAAATTAAAGAGCAAAGTAATGGTACTAGCATACAATATCGAAATAAGGCCTCATGGCGATTGGATATTTTATCATTTAAAAGAATACTTGAGACGAACTTAGATTTTGATATGTCCGCACATTCTGGTGGAGTGATATCGAAGGAGAGGCTGAGTTTGAGACCCCAGATCATTATGTACTGCCATCCGCAGCACATAATCCTCATAAACCTTACGTTCCACAGAGAGAGTAGTGTCTCTGAGTACGAACGATTTTGAAAAGTAGGACAGGAGCTTCAAGCTTTTGATGTTTCCAATAACAAAACGATCAAGAAATGGAAAAGATAAAATATCAGAATAAAGGAAAAGGTATGCCAGCAATGTTTATATAATTTTATAATATTATTTAAAGTTTGGAAATGGTCTAACCTCTTGTGCAATAATCTGTTTTCAATTCTGAGTCAATTAACTAATCATAATGAATAATAACGCTTCTATTTATAATATTATTAAACTAACAACATTTATTTTTAAAGAACCGATTCCCAAATACGTATTAACTGGTAGAATTCGCCCTTCAGGCACCAGCAAAAAAGGAATGGATTAATTATGTGAAGGTTCATGATCTTTTTAAAATAGAAATTTAAAGACAAATTCAAAGCAGCCAATTTAGCAAAATTCATCCACAGTAAAAGTTTTTAATTTACTTTAAGAATAATGAATTTAAAATGAAATCAAACTCGTGAGCAATTTCTATTTAATATAAACAAAACTTTATTGATAAGTTTTAAATAAAACCCACTCTTTTTCCAAGTAAAACAATTATTTTCCCCCTTACTCGCGAATTTAGCGATTTTGGCATATTAAAGAAAGTAAATTATATCTACACATTAAGCAAAATACATGAAATCTTAATGGAATCCACACATTTATATATATAATTTAATTAAGCATGAAAGGTAAGTTAAAAATACATGATATTAATAAAAGATTACTGAGAGAGTGTTTAAAAGCAAAATTAGCAGAAGCTTATCAAATAATATATAAATTAAGATATGAAGGTTGAACTATAGATTACAAATTACAAAAGTATTGACTTATGAAGGCGGTTCTACGTTAAAGGTTACCTAAGGAAAAACAACAGCGGCATCATTAGCAATCAGCAGTCGGAAGTAATCATGTTGTATGGTCAGCCAGATGGAACATGGCAGTGGCAGGCAGACAGTTCTTCGAAAGAAGAAGAAAAAGGTGCTAGATTCCACTACTCACGCTTCATCACGCAGAACTTGTGTTGGCTTCTTAAAAGTAATTAAACTCAACTGACTAAAACTCCTCTGAACTTAACTAAAAACTGAAAGTAAACTAAAAAAACTCTCTTCCTTCGTTCTGTGGTTCCTTTTATAACATTTTAATACTGCCCAGAATGCAATTTCATATCCCAACCTTATCTCTGTAATCCCTTTAAAAACAACATTTAATTAGCAAAAATATTTTCAATAGATAAGGCTTGAAATACCATTTTTAGCTATTTTAAATCATTCGACAACAACTGATAAACTATTTGTTTTTTTCGATTTTAATTAAGATTTATAAATTTTAATTATAGACGATCCGACTAGTGATAAAGATAATTTCAGTATTTCAAGCCTTCCCCATTTTTCTTTGTTGTTACATTAAATACACACAGATATAACAAAAAATAAATTACAATTATATAAAGAAAATGTTTAGTTGTCAGAAATAAACATTAATAACATTATTTCTTCATTCATATATATATATATATACGCATCACGCACACTGCTGTTTTATTTTACTAAACAAAAATTAATTTTACTAATCTTTATAATGATTCAGCATGCAGTCTGTGAGTGAATAGCATATATTTATAGCAAGGTCTGAATTGCGGACCCCTAGGAGGTTAGTATAGATGGTGACACATGAAGCATCGATGATGATTAGACATCGATTGCTTCATTATATATATATATTCCACATTACCAATGAAATAATAACTAACCAAACTTGATGATTTTGTATGTATGCTAACGATATGTCAATATATATTGTAGCCTTTGGTTTTAGCCAAAGCTTCCTAAGTTTGAAGCTGGTTTTATTTAAATCAAACTTTCCTCATCAAATGCATTAATTGCGCTATAGTTATTTAGAGAGTACTAAGTTCAAGTCAAAATAAAAATTGAATAGGTTTTCGTAAAGTTACTTAGTACGAAAGCAAAATTCATTCATAAATGCTTTAAAATAAGAATTGTTTAATTTAAAATATCAATTTATCAAAGATTTAAAGATGAAAAATGGTCGAGATTAAAGGTTGATTTAGTAAAAATATTTTTCAGATCATATTAATAAAGCAGCTGAATCTGAAGGGAGGGGGTTAGAGTTTATAAAGTAAATATCCTGTTTATTTAATAAAGAAAGTGTCTGATTAAAATCGTATCATTGTAGAAGTAAATTATAACTATGAAATATTTAAAGAAAGTTGTATAGGAAAATTACGAATCAATAAAAGTATGAAGAAATCGGTTTAAATAGAGATATGTGTGTGTGTGTGTGTAAATGCATATATGTAGAAGGTGCTAGAAAATTTCAATTATAAAATTAATCAATAATTATTGGGGCTAGTACGTGGTAAGGGTGGCAAATTAAGAGTTCATTCTAGAGACTTCATGATGCTGCCATTCCTTCTTGACGGTGGTTAAGATCTACATCATGACCATCTGTTCTCATGTTTCCATCTAGTTAGGTCTTTCTTTTAGACAGTAAAGGTAGGTAGTTATCAGGCATGGTTTTTAGGTCTTCTGGTAGACTTCATTTCTAGGACACCCTTCTAAGGACAGACTAGCAGAGATAAACTATACTTGCACGTAACTGAGATTTACATTCTGTTCTTATTGTTTTTATCTCCTATCTGACCTTTAATTATAAATTTTGAGATGCCCAAAGGCTAGTTTACTTTGACTAATTAAAAAATAATCATTTCCATTTTTATCCTTTTTATACAATAAAATTAATTAAATTTTGTATATTCTTGAAGATATATTTTTATCTTTAAATCAGTTTTTTCTGAAAATTTAGTTCTAAAATACTTTTTTTTTTTTTTTTAATAAAAGTTTTCTTTTAATATTTTTCCATCTGTGTGATTTTATATATATACAAGTTTAGATGATTTTTAATTTTTTAAAAACAAATTTTTATTTGCGAACTTTTTATTTTTAATTTCTAATTTTATTTATTAGAATAATGTAACAGCATGTGTGCTCATTACAATATAAAAAATATTTATAATAAACACTTATTTATCATTCCTGTGGATTAAAAAGCCAGAAAGTAACAATTTCTTCAATGCCATTTGGGGTTTTAATATTTAACTTGAAATAAAAGATAGGAGAAAAGGTCTAGAAATTAATTAAATCAATCCTTGTTATAAAAAAGTAGAGATTGTCTATAAATTTCTGTATGCTCCATATTTATTTCAAGTCAAATATAAAAACTACAATTGTAATTGAAGAAACAGTTAATTTGTAAAGAATTTTTTTAAAAAATTAACTTTTTCAATGAAAAGTAAAAAATGTCATGACATTTTTTAGAAAAGTAAACTTTTACAATCAAAGATTTGTTTTTATTTCAATTTTAAATGATCACCAAAATACTTTTAATGTAATATATTTTTAAAAAATATATATGTATAGTACTCCCTTCAGTGTATTATTGAAAACTTATCAAACTGATAACAATGTATTGAAATTTTGTATCAAAATATTTAAAATTTTATCTGCCAATCCCTCTAGAATAAAGAAAATAATGAACCTACCTAAAATATTTTAGTATCATATTGTATTGGCAGTGATTTATAACAAATGTACAAATTTGAATAAATTCTATTGGATATAAATATATCAAATCTTGATTTTAAAATTTTACCCAAATAACCAGACATTCTAACTTAAATGAAAGGCTGATATTGGAATGAAATATAATTGCAAGCATGGCCCTAGATAAAATATTTGCTTATTTACTCATAATTAAATTTCAGTAAGAATGTCAGCTACTAAATTCTAAGTAATTACACCGACATCATTCAGTCAAAAAACATAGTAAATAGTAATTTAAAGTGAGAAGCTACTCATGCTCTCTTCAAAAGTTCTTCAGATTTGCTCATATAAAAGAATTTGAGCTGTAGGAATAAGAGGCATTCTATTTATTCCTGCATAAATACTATATCTTGGATTGAAGAGGATAGTATTCATTTATTTAACACTCTCAAAGGCGCATGCAAATTAGCTTGAAAGGCTGATATTGGAATGAAATATAATTGCAAGCATGGCATTAGATAGAATATTTGCTTATTTACTCATAATTAAGTTTCAGTATGAATGACGTCTAGTAAATTCTATGTAATTACACCGACATCATTCAGTCAAAAAACATTGTAAATAGTAATTTGAAGTGAGAATCTACTCACGCTCTCTTCAAAAGTTCTTCAGATTTGCTCATATAAAAGAATTTGAGTCGTAGGAATAAGAGGGATTCTTTTTATTCCTGCATAAATACTATATCTTGGATTGAAGAGGAGAGTATTCATTTATTTAACACTCTCAAAGGCGTGTGCTCAATTAGCTTGAAAGGCTGATATTGGAATGCAATATAATGGCAAGCACGGTGCTAGATAAAATATTTGCTTATTTACTCCTAATTAAGTTTCAGTAAGAATGACATCTAGTAAATTCTAAGTAATTACACCAATGTCATTCAGTCAAAAAACATTGTAAATAGTAATTTAAAGTGAGAATCTACTCACGCTCTCTTCAAAAGTTCTTCAGATTTGCTCATATAAAAGAACTTCAGTCATAGGAATAAGAGGGATTCTTTTTTCTTCCTGCATAAATACTATATCTTGGATTGAAGAGGAGAGTATTCATTTATTTAACACTCTCAAAGGTGCGTGCTCAATTAGCTTGAAAGGCTGATATTGGAATGAAATATAATTGCAAGCATGGCTCTAGATAAAATATTTGCTTATTTACTACTACTACTACTACTACTACTACTACTACTACTACTACTACTACTAATAATAATAATAATAATAATAATAATAATAATAATAGTAGTAGTAGTAGTAGTAGTAGTAGTAGTAATTGTAGTAGTAGGAGGAGTAGTAGTATTAGTAGGAGTAGTAGTAGTAGTAGTAGTAGCAGCAACAGCAGCAGTAGTAGCAGTACTAACAGTAGAAGTAGTAGTAGCAGCAATAGCAGCAGCAGTAGCAGCAGTAGTAGCAGTAGTTGCAGTAGTAGCCATAGTAGCAGTAGTAATAGCAGTACCAGTAGCAGAGGCAGTAGCAGTAGCATAGCAGCAGTAGTAGTAGTAGTAGCAGTAGTAGCAGTAGTAGCAGTAGTAATAGCAGTATCAGTAGCAGTAGCAGTAGTAGTAGTAGTAGGAGGAGGAGGAAGAGTAGTAGAAGTAGGAGTAGAAGTAGTAGTAGTAGTAGTAGCAATAGCAGCAGCAGCAACAGCAGCAGTAGTAGCAGTAGTAGTAGCAGTAGTAGTAGCAGCAGCAGCAG
The DNA here is from genome assembly GCA_028023455.1 of Epiperipatus broadwayi. NCBI lineage: Eukaryota > Metazoa > Onychophora > Udeonychophora > Euonychophora > Peripatidae > Epiperipatus > Epiperipatus broadwayi. The sequence continues at coordinate 7,762 of JAQFVV010013193.1, forward strand.
TAGCAGTAGTAGCAGTAGACGTAGCAGTAGCAGGAGCAGGTGCAGTAGCAGTAGCAGTAGCAGTAGTAGTAGTAGTAGTAGTAGTAGTAGTAGAAGAAGAAGAAACTTAAGAAAGTGAATTTATTAAAAAAATGTATCATAGGAAAGCAAGAGAAAAAAAAGTTAATTTAGTTATTAGTTGTGATATAGTGATGGATATGCTAAAGAATATTAACACAGAGGTGATCCATAGAATAGAGAAAATGCATAAAAATAAAAATGAAATAATTATCAATCAAAGCCAACTTCAAACACAAATGATCCAAAAGTAGACGATATGGCTAAAGAAAAATATGGAGAGTCAAAGTCTATTTCATGTAAAGATAGTTAACATCCACATTCAATATCTAGAAGATATGATTAATAACCAAAGATGATTGCAAACAAAAATGGTCAAAAAGGGTTAAAAATAACCATCGTTAGTTGAAAAAAATATTGATATCGTGACTAGAGAGCTACCAATAAGTCTGGATAAGGCATTGTAAACTTAAATAACAATGTTGATGAAGTCAGTGAAAAATTGAAGAAGAATAAATATGAGAATATTGAAAAATCTGAGATAGTATAAAAGCAATGCCAGGATGCTGTTAAAATAATAATAATTAAATCAGAAAAAAATCATATTAAAAGTGCAAGAGACAACTTTCCACAATACATAGAGATGATCCAGATAAAATAGATAAACCAAAGAGAGAAACAAAAGAAATTGGTCACCAAAATACTGTTGAAGGAGGCTGAGCAGATAAATGATGGGTGAAAAAGTTTGAATAATACTAGTACTAAAAACAAATAAATAATATTCAATCTTTTAATATGAGAGCACAAGAACAAGAATGAAATCTATTGGTCATAATTATGTCCCTAATATCGTGAACCAGTTTCTAAAAATAAGATTTTTTTCTGAACGCACAAGTTCATTGAGATAATTTTCATATATAATTATGTAAACATTCAATTAAAACTGATAACACAAAATAAAATAATGTCATTTAATAATAGTATGACTATCTAACTGAAAATTAAACTTTAAGTAGAACCACATAAATTAGTATTTTAAATAAAATAAGACTCTAAAGTAAGTTTATAAAAAGTCCATGTATGAGAAAATTAGAAGAACGCATCATGTATAACTTATTATATAAATATTAGAAAATTTATACATTTTATAAATGAAAATATTGAACGTATCACATAACATCGTCAGGATTTATGTAGATAAAAAAGTCAGATTTAGTATACTTACTAAATAAAGTGATTTCAGTTGTTAATTGCTTCACAATTACAATCTGCCTAACTGTATAGTTTTACCTATATATTTTCAGTATTTACATCTATAAAATTTATGAAAATATATTATGTACATGTATTTATGTACGTGTGTCAGTTTATGCTGGTTCAATAGTGCACCAAAAGCAAGAAATAATTTACAATTAAAAAATTTTCAATCTAATATTTTTTTTTTATTTATTTCTCTTTAAACATATTTTTTAACTACATACACGTGATACTTCACTGCACTGTCCTTCATGACATACATTTGTACCACAATTTTCATTGCTTTTACAAGAAACATGGGCATCGTTAATGGTTACAGGCCAATAGCTGTCCCAGCATGAATCTGTCAATCAAAATGTAGATTTGGTATATATATATATATATCACTACTACATTAATATATATATATATATATATATACATGAATATATATATATCACACACTACTACATGAATATATTACACATTGTTTTTTTAATTACTAAATATAATACAATGTCAATATCTTTATACAACTGATTTTGAAATGAAGATTTTAAAAATAGGTTCAACATCTCTTTTTAATAATTAATTATTTGTTATAAAACAGATTACAATAATATTGATGATGTTAATGCATTAATTGTAGAAGTACATATATTTTGAAAAATATATTACTAAAACAAGACATATATTTTTTAATTGGAGAGAATAGAAATTTGATTAATAATATAAGCTGCCTAATGTCCATGAAATATTAAAAAGAATAAATATGCTTGAGTTGGTTTTTTAGATCTAATGTCCCAACTCCTCACTGAAGAGACCTATAGGTCGAAACCGGTCTGGGGATGGGGACCATTCAAGACAAAAATGATTTGAATGCCTTCTCTTGTAGTAGCATTTATCATAAATAAAAAAAAGCTTGTTTAGAGCTATTAGCACGCTCTTAATTTTACATATTTGTAAGTGCAAGCTATATATAAGTCATGTGACATCTGAGTTGTTACTATTACTATTAATAATTATTATTGTATATTCTCAGTCACATATTCTTGCATGAAATACAGCAAAAGTAGATTGCAGGAGATATTTTTAACATTAGCAACAAATAGATCTCTATAGGAAAAAATGCACAAAATTATGGTATTGTTTTAAGAATGTGGAAATATCTTATCTATTTTTTCTTTAGAATTATTACAGTCAGATGACATAGATAGTTGCTAATGAAAATAGTAAATTATAAATAGTAAATAAAAAACTGTTATTTACTACCAAGATAGAATAGATATTTCCACATTGTTCTCTATATTGTAATGGATAGCAGACACATAGTATTCATTACCATAAGGTGTCTCTAGATCTCTAGCCTAGAAAATGTATCAAAACTGTTTATATATACCTGTTTAAAAAGGTTTATTTAAAGTTCTTTGTATCAATAATTTCAATCTTAGTGGTCAAGTTGCAATCTTTAGTGTCTATATAAAAATATTCGACCATTAATAAGATGGGATTCCACCTTTATTGTTAAAAGTAGGTTGCCTTGATAACAGTTTGATTTTTTTTATTGTTATTGATTTCTATTATATAAAAGCATATGCTCTTTATTCTCTTCTCCAATGTACATTTAGATTGTAAGCCACATTTACATATCAATTTATGTATAATACAATTTTGATAAAAAGTTGAATTTTGAATTTAAGAGTTATTAATTAATGTATTTGTATTATTTGTTGAGCAAAAAGCAATATGACATAATCAATTATATATTTTTCTCTAATTAACATAACCTGCTATTGGATATAAATGGCAATGGAATCCATTTCAATTTGATATTATCTTTAGTTTTAATTTTATTGTATTGTTAATTTCTTTAATTTTTTTTAATATTAGTAATAGCATTTTTAATATAAATAATTTTTCACAAATCATTAATAAATAAACTTACAATTTTTATTTTATCACTTGAATATTTGCATAAATTTTCATTTTGAAATAAGAATAACTTTAATCCAGCCAACTTATGACTTATAGGTACATGTGATTCATATAGATTAAAATCTGTTATTTCAATTGGTTTAATTGACATAAAATAATCAAAATTGTATTCATTATGTATAAATCAAATATCCAAGAATTTTATGAAATTGTATTTTTCTTGTATATAATGTTTTTATTTGTGGAAAACATGATATAATAATCAATTTATTATTTAATGAATTAAATCAGATTAAGGAAATAAAGTGGGTTATATTTCAAGAAAAATACAATTCCATGAAATTCTTGGATGTTCGAGTTATACATAATGAATACAATTTGGATTATTTTATGTAAATTAGACCAATTGAAACTACATATTTTATTTCATATGAAACACATGTACCTGTAAGTCATATATTGACTGGATTAAAGTCATTCTTATTTAGAAATGAAAGATTATGGAAATAAAAATAATATCAAAATGAAATGGATTCCAATGCCATTTATATAGGATGAGCAGGTTAAGTTTATTAAAAAAATTTATAATGGATTATGCCATATTGTTTTTTCTAAACAAATAATACAAATAGATTAATTAATAGTCTTAAAATTCAAAATTCAACTTTTAATCAAAATTGTATTATACATAAGGTGATATGTAAATGTGGTTTACAATATATCAGTGAATCTAAAAGTACATTGGAGAAGAAAAGAGATAATCAAAGGGATTGATTCAGTTTCTAATAATTCCAATATTCATTTTTATGCATTTATATTAGTTTGCTAAGATTTGTGCTGTGTTGGCAGTTCAGACATTTAATTTCCTTTTAAAATTTGCTGCTAATAAAAGATTTTGTTTCTTAAAGATGTTTAAATTTACCACTATGTATTATAAAACCTATTACATGCCTTGCTAACTTATTTAAGAATGGACTCCTGATTCCAAGCTGTTCTTTCATCATGCCATAAAAGTCTGAAATAAAAAAAACCCAAAATATGCCTCTACACTTGCTTCCATAAGGAAAAAGACATTCTGAAAGATGAACTCAAAAATAAAAGTGTGCACTCTTTGAAAAACTATGTGGATTCTGTTTTTACCATAAGTTAAACATTTTTGTTATTTTTTCCAACGTATATAATTTTAGTTAAATATTCACTCAATACAAGAATAAACCTGTAGTTTTAATAATTATTTCATCTCATAACTTTTATATATGTATCTCCTTTTCTTTGTATTTATAGTGTGTTTTGGCATATTAGTGTTAAGATTCCAAGTTTGCTTTCAATATTATTTACCAGAGAATCTATGGTGGGTTTTATATTTTATATGCTTAGTATGTCTCTGTTTATATGCCTAACTGTTTCTAAATGCTTTGGCAGACTTTCATAATTTTCTTTAAATCATCTGTCCCTATTTTATTGTCCCATAATTAATTTAAATTATGGTGCTTGCCCTTTTTGTAACCGCAAATCTTTTGGCTGGCAATTTATCATGTTGGTATTCTGTTTTTTTTTAAATTAGAGATTTTGCCTATTTGTTTCTAGATTACATAAGATTGTAATATTTTTTTTTTGTCTTGTATGTGAAATCAACCTTGAATTGTTTTAAATGTAGTACATCAAGGGCTGTCCTACTAGTAATATAATGTTCTTGTCTCAATACATTATTCTTGGGAAAGAAATGCTTTCCGGCACTGTTTCATTGATTTCCTACAAAACCAAATTGTTTTCATATCTCTGAATTATAAATCGCTAGCAGGAAGATACTATTAATCTCCTTTTAAACTGTGAGAAAATGATTATTTCCATCAAGTCATTTAATATTTTAATATTTGCTGAACTCATATGCACTCAACAATAAATATGCTTATAAAAATCCAGCTCAAACATTGGTATTCACTTTGCTAGATTTTTCTTTAGTTTATTTTCTTAATTTTAATAAAATTTTCAAATTATTTAAACTTAATTTGGCTGATATTTGTCTAGTGCGTTCATTTTCTCAATTGTCTGAACAATAGTTAAGAACTCTTGCACTCCCTGAGGCTAGTCGATGTAAACCATTATCACCATCCATTTTTGATAATGGTAAACAAGTTTTCCAGATACATAGTGATCTGGTGGCAATATATTTTACAATATATTTTAATACTAGTGGCATATATGTTATAAAGCTTATGTATATCTACATGACATATTTCATGATTTAAAAATATATGATCACATTTATCAAAAAGAAAAAAAGACTAGTTAAAGAAATAATTGGTTAAGAGGTAGATTTTAAAATGTAATTTTATAAAATTAAAAAGATTGTGTTAAATTTTCTTTTTAAAAGAGAATAAAGCTTTGCATTGAGATAAATTAGAAATAAGATTTAAAAAATCTGTTTTTTTATAAATAAAAATAAGTTCAAAAAATAAGTGTTTAAAAATAAATCTTAGTAAAAAATCTAAAATAAAAAAGATTTATTTAATTAGTGTAAGAAAACCTTTTGAATGCCAGCTATGGAAACTGTATTATCAGCATAAATGCGAAGAGATAGTAGGTTCATCTACAAAAAAATAGATTTATAAAAAATTTGAAAGTCAATAAAATTATAAAAATGTAAAATTGAACTAAAATAGGTTTCAAATTAAGATAAAAGAAACTATGAACAATGGGGGAGGATATAAAATTGACAACCATCTATTGTTATATTATTCCACTCTTGAATCTGTAAATCATTCTCGTTTTCATTTTGTGGTTGAACTATTTCAGTCATCATGTTGTAATTTGAAGGGTTGCATAATTTATTGATCCAATGATTTAGAAATCTAAAGACAAAATAGAAACATTCACTGTTGCTATGGAAAATATTATTGCAGAAGCTGGAGAAATAGGAACACACATTGCTAGACCAGCTTAGAGGAATTTCAACTGGGCTTCATGCCCCAAAGTTCCCCATCAAAATTAACTGCCAACACCTGGAACAAATGCTGGAACCAATTCTTAAGTCATAAGATAGATTCTGCCACTCCTCACTCTATCTTCCATTGTAGAGTCACAGAATGTAAGATAAGGCCTGAAATCATAAATGCAGAGAAAAAGCCAATTGATTGGAAATAACATTAATGAAACTAAAACCAAATGAATTGTGTGATCTAATATCACAAAAACTTACATAAATATATTTTCCATAGTAATTGTCTATATATAGTTTATTTTTAAATGAAATGAGCTATAATAAGGGACTACAATGACATTTAGCCTGATTAATCATTTATATATTTTTCTATGTAAATTCACATACTATTATGTTATATTAAATAGATGTACATGATTAAATATTAATATTTGCTTAATTATTATTATTTGGTCTATTATCTTTTCCTTGTCACTGTGTCACCATTTATTTAAAAAGATAAATGTTTATATGTGAAATGTTAATGTGCTGGAAACACTGATTAAGAGTAGGAACTAACTTGGGATATACATATACCCATAATATACCTGTAGATCCATCTCTTTACCCATCATTGATTTCTGTTATGCCCAAAATTTGAGCTTAGGGAGAATGTCACAATATTCTACTTCAAAATATATCAATATGAGGGTTTATAATGTGTGAGTATGTGATAAATTGAGAACTGAATATTACAAATTACATTCTTTAATTTAATATCATATATTTAACAAATTTATTTATTGTTAACATAATATAGACAATGGGATTATATCAAAAATGAAAACTTTAAATACATATCGATGAATATTCTTTGATTATCACAGTTATTAATCCATTTTCCTTCAATGAATATTCATTTAATTTCAATATAACACAAAAACATTAAATTATGACTTATTATTACTTAAGTTCCACTTATTTGCTAGTTTAACTTTATCAGAATTGTAATATATTATCTCGAATAAATTGATTCATTACTACATATCAATCATGTGGTGATAATATTCGGATTTCCTCTTCTATTGTGTTCTGTTTTACAAAGATAAAAAAGAACATTCACAGTAGAGATTATGACTCATATATGAAAACAAATACCTAAATGATAAAATAATTAATAATAACAGGCAAAAACGAGTAACAACCTAACTGTACAAACGTTGGAATTTAATGTGTAATAGGGCAAAATGTTTTCTATCCCCTAGTGAATATTATGTTCATACACAAACAAATTCACATCAGAATCTATGTTTTATATTTTATTTCACTTTGAAATAAAACCAAAAATGCTTTATTCTTTTTTGACAAATGCAAAATGATACTTAAAATAATATAAAAATATGACATCAACCTAAAGTCCTATTAAGAGTCCATAAATAAAAAGATTATAAACACCCTTATTAATCTATTCCATGTTTTATTTGGTAAGGTTTAAACTTCCATGATGATGATTGGACTTTCTCTGTTAATATGGCTGCTTAGAGATGTTGAATTTGTAGCTTCACATCAAAATAGTAAAGTCGGTGTTATTTGCAGCATAGATAAATAAATATTGGGTGAAATTAAATTTGATTTTGTTGGTTACAGCTCCATGAGTGATGATATTTTCCCCTGATGTAACTTCACACTTAGCAGTGCATATTTGTGTTTGTTTTTATATATGTAGTTAAAAAATTCTTGAGTTGATTGAAAAACCAATATTTGTTGTTACAGATCTCTAATTAGAGGAGATCTAATATATGGCTTTAACATGAAAATACTCATGAAATATTGGATAGTTTAAAATTGTTTTTGAGATTTTTAATTTAGAATCCTTAATTGACTGTGTTTAAATATGGATGCTATAATTTATTCATATCTTAAGAGCTATTGATGTTTAATGCTTTCATTTTAATGGCAGAAAATTTTTTGTTTGAACTGCAAGTTCAATTTTTTGCATAAAATTTGTAATGGTGGAACTGCTTCCAGAAAATCATTTGCTTCACAGCTCTCTTAAAAAATTTTAAACAGTCAGTTTTACTGCAATCAAAGGTATTCCTTATATGGACTTGTTCGTTTAATGATCCTTATTTGCTGTTTGTGTGATTTTTCATTCACAATTCTCAGTTTTTAGTGTATTTTTATCATTATTCCACTGTATATACCATCTGCTCATCTACAATAGACAATCAAATTCTTTCCCCTGTTTTATGGGTAGTTTGACTGTTTTATGGTTCATAGAGGGTCTCACCCTTCTTAGAATCTAGAATTCATTTCTTACTCCAGTTTTTCTACCACTCAAAACATTTTTATCAAATTTTTTATGTGTTGTTAATGTTATTTAGGTTATTAAAACGATCTTATTTTCTCACCCCCCTCTGGGGTAGAAAACTGCCTAAAATTTTCATCAATTTTTCATTACCCAACTAAAATTGACAGTCACAATCCCTCCACTGTGGCTTTGCTTCATTTTTAAAATCAAATTCTTTAGTTTTCCACTTCAAAATTGTTTTCTTTGTATAATTCTTCACCCTTCCAAAACAGTTTAAAGATGGCCATCACCCATAGCAGCAAAAATGTGCAAAAACCTAATTCACAACAACAAAAATCTTCAAAACTTCCAAAAATGTCACCTAAATTAAATTCCAAAGAAAAGTCAATTAAAGACATGACCCTCAGCACAGAACCTAATTCAAGGTCTCCATCTCCTGACTCTCTGCATTTTCCACCTCTATAAGTTGAGGCTTGCCTCATTAAGGCAAAAGGTCATCCATAGACATTAATCTGATCAATCATAATGTTGCTCCAAGCACAACTGGAAACAATAGAAATTCCTCACCTATGGGGAGAAATCAGCCTGCTATACCTAAGTATAATGCAGAAACCTCAGCAATCTCTGAATCCTCTAAAAACCTAACACACAATAATACTCCAAAGATGACACTACTCATAAATCCACATCTCAATCTATCAATGCAACCAAGTCTGCCAACATTACTCCCTCTAATATCAGTTCTGCTATAAAGCCATCCTTTATTAATCATTCTTCCATAAATAGCACTCTAAAACCACAGCAGGTCTTCACTAATTTCTATGCTCAGGCACACCTCCAGCACTGTACCAAAAATCCCAATATAACCACACCACAAACATGCCATGCTGAGCTTCTTCAAAATCTTTTGGACCTTGATGAAGACAATCCTAACCATGAGACAGCCACCTCACCACCTTCATCCCTATTAAAAAAACTCATACCAGAGAATCACTGTATCTCAGAACAATTTAACCACACAGTTCCACTGCTTCTCCTCAAGTCACTTCATTTCTGCCAGAGTGATAAAAAAGAAGAAATTAGTTAATTAATGAATAGGATGTAATAATAATTGGTAATGTTGTAATATTTAGTAAATTTATATAATTATATGTGCAAAGTAGTTCACATATTTGTAGATAGTTGTGTTTAAGATGTAATATAGCAATTTTCTCAAAATACATATTTGTGTTATTATTTAAAAAATGACAATATATAATGTTAACTGTGTCATAAGGTAACTTTTGTTTTATTTATTTTAGTTTATAGCTAATAACGGAGCTAATATTATAAATGGAATAGAATAAATAATACAAAATTGATTTAAAATTAATCTTTAGTTTTCTTAAACATTCAGGTAATAATTAATCTTTAATATAAATTAGCATTAACTTGTTAAAAGATATTTTAATATAATATTCTTAATTTTTTTTTTATTTATGTCATTAAAAGTTATAATTAATTAGTGGAGGTCAAGTTAAATGTCATCTCTCTGTGTAAGTGTGTGTGCATGCATAGATATATAAGAAGAAAGTGAAAAAATCATTTAACTATAATATTAATTAAAAAAACAAGTGAATGAAGAAAATAATTATAATTAAATATTTAAAGATGTCAGTTTATAAATGAGATACATTTTAATTCTTTTTCAATATTTCTATTTTTGTTTAATGTAATATATTTTTATTAATATTACATAAAAACTAATTATTAACTTTTAATTTAAGGTCATTAGATCATATGGTATTTGAATATGTAGTGCATACTGACATAACTTATCAATCGATCAGTTTTCCAGCTGATTTCAAACAAATTACAGTTTAAAAAAAAATAAGTTGTGTTTTTTGGTTGTTTAAAAAAATGACATGAAAGTTTGGGAGGAAAAATAGAATGAATATTGATATAAAAGAAAAGTTTTATTTTATTTTTAAAGTTGGGTCCTGAATTTTTCCTCGTCTTCTCTTCTCCAAAACAATTATTAATTATTTTTAAAAAGCTTATTATTTTTTAACAAAAAGTATTGTAAATTATATTTACTTATTTTCATACCTCTATGGATGACTGCTAAAGGAATATGTAACCTGTTTCTTGTCATTTAACTTTCAATTAATTTTTAAAAACTTTCATAAAAATGCTAGGAGGAAATTTTAGTTGTGTTATCTTCAATACTAACTACATAAATATCTTTTATGAAATAAATTTAAAATATATGCATCTATTATATTTATGGTTAAATAGCTATTATTGCACAGAACTATATAGTCTACATTTACTAGGTTATTCATTAAATAAAATAAAACTTAAACAAGGAAAATGAAAAAAAAGTGTAGTGACTTAATTATATATTTTAAAAGTTTCAATATCCTTGTGTTAATTTTGTTTCTAACTAATTCAAGACTTCCACATTATATTAATTGTGCCTGAAACTAACTAAAAACATTCTTCATTATGTTAATTTACCTGCTTCTGAATTAGTATTATAAAATATATTGCACCATAACTATTTAAGGAAAAACTTTATAATTATCTGAAATATTTACTCAGCTAGAGCATATCTTTTAAAATGAAATGGAAGAATATTGTTTGTGACTAAGAAACTTATTCTGAAATATGTATGCTTATATTTATACTTCAAATTGTGATAATTTATTCTAAATCATTAAACAGATTGAATTCTCTACATGCAAACTGCTCACACTCTTATTTTATGAAGAGTGAAGAGAAATTATCTAGAAGCATCTTAACATTGTATGTGAGTAAATTTTAAAAATATGCTTAAAATGTGTTTTTGTAAAAAAAAAAAAAAAAAAGAAATGGAATGAAAATGAAGTGATATTATTGTCTAAGTAAACCCAGGATCCCATAATGATATTATAAGTTGAATATTTTTTTTTATTTAGCATTCTATCACTGGCTTATTATGAATAGTATTGTTGTTATGTTTTATTATATTGCTTATCTAAACTATAATATATTTAAAGGAAGGACTGCATTAAATTTAAAGAACTATTGAATATATTTATTTCTGAAATTTTTGCCTTATTTACATTAAATGTTTTGACCAGAAGCTTCAAGAAGAATACCAACCCATCAGATAAATAGGATTCAATAAATAATATACATGTAATTAACAGAAATCCAGTGTGGAGATAGCTGAAATTATGAACTAAAGTTTTTGTATTTTTATTTTGTTTGTTCTATTGGTTTTAAAAAAAAAAAAACAAGAAAAAATATTTATACTATAATTTATCTATAAATGTGTGTAATACTGTTTGGTATAAATATGACAGGTAATTTAATTTATATAATTTTAGTCTTAATGGGTTTATTACAGTTTGTAGACATTCTACCATTCTCAGGTAATATTATTATTATTATTATTATTATTATTATTATTATTATTATTATTATTATTATTATTATTATTATTATTATTATTATTATTATTATTATTATTATTATTATTATTATTATTATTATTATTATTATTATTATTATTATTATTATTATTATTATTATTATTATTATTATTATTATTATTACATCTGCTAAGTGTTAAATAAGTTAATGTATATTTTAATCATTCTTATCCCTGAGATTTTCATATCTCACTGTAGCTAATTTAAATGTATGGTATTTCACTCAGTTTTATGTAAAACAGCCAAAGAGGTTATCAGAAGGTTTTCCATTCATTTGTTTTTTTATATATAAATGCTACCTTAATAATAATCACTAGTATTTTATCCATACTGAGAATTAATTTTCTCGCACTTGATTCATAGTCTTTTGAATGTCCACTAGCCACTACATTTTAAGATTTAATATTTTATTATGTGTGCATTGTACTTTTGCCTAGAATTTTATATCCATTTAATATTTTAAAGTAGTTCTTATATAGTCAGTTGGCATAATTTGCATTGTGGGTTCTGACATTGATTATACACATAGTAATTTTGAAATTCTTGAAGATGACTTAGTCAGTTAAAGTGATGTTGATATCTTATTATTTTAGTATTTTTAGCCTCATAGAGCAAGGTATTATTGATTATTATTAGTATGATTAATGGAGTAGACAAGCCCCCATCCTTCTTTTATTGCTTTTCCATGAGGGGATAGTGTTCATTCCCAATGATGATTATCATATATTAGATATTGTATTTTTAGTGATTGTAATCACATATTTTGAAAGTGTTTAGATCTTATAGAGAAGATCATATATTTCCTGGTGTGTCTTTCCTGTTCCTGAAGCACTGTGACAAGGTCCAGGCATCCTCTTTTTTCCCTCAAAAATAGGTATTTTGGAAGCCACTACAGTATTATGAAGGTATTCAGCTCTGTAGAGATAATGTGTATTTATTGTGGCCTGACTCAAGATGTATTAATTCTATTTTCCACCACAGTAGGTGATGTTGCATTTGTTTTAGATATGTAATGACAAGGTATGTATGTTTGAGAAACTCAGTTCTTTCAGGTTGTATTTAGCTATTTTTAATACTTAAAGGTATATCAATATCTGAATTGTGCTGTTATGATAGTTTTATCATCCACAAATCAAACAACAATAATTTTTATTTATTTTTAAGTATGTAGATTATGCATATGGTTATAAGTGGCAATTCACACATACTAAGTTTATAATTCATCCAGAGTTTTTCTTCGAGGGAATTGTAAGTACTTTAAATTTCAATTTTAAAACATTTGGTGTGATAATTTTATGTGGACAAGAATTTCTTAAAATATGTGTATAAATGATCTCTGATGAGTGACCCATGCATCAAATTTAATTTAAATTCAGTTTAAATTTACTTGAATACATCACTAGCTATAATCTTAATAATATAAGTCTAACTAATGATGATTTTAAAATTTATGCTGTTTATGCTAATCCCAGCTTAGCTTTTGCTTAGCTTATGGTATTCAATATAAACTAATTAGTGTATTAGTATGGTTGTTAAATTTTCCACAGTATTATGAAAGGTGTCAATTAAAATAAAGTTATGTTTGTTAAGCTCATACTACTATAATTAAAATTAAGAGATTTAGAATCCTTAATATTTTAAAAACTTTAGTTGGATAGAAGTAAATATCAAATAGCCTCTGTTCACTCTTGAAATTTTTTTTGTTTTATTGAAATAAACAGTTGGAAAAAGAGTTAATGAGGAATAATCAATTCCTTTTTCAACTAAAATTTTGCCATTTCTTAAATCAAAATAAAAATTGTTAATCAAAATGTTTAAAAGATAACAGCGCTATCTCGGCAATGTTTGTTTTAGTAACTTTTGTAAATATTTATTATGTATGATTATTAATAAGCCAAATTTATTATTATTTAAAAAAGTTTAGCTTCTGCTTGTTTTTCTTTTATATGCTATTGTCTTGGGTTCCAAAGGTTTACAATGTTCACAAGGTATAGAGAATATATTATATCGGTTTAAATTATATAAAGTCATGCTTATCATTGTGATTCTCAGATTAAATCACATTAACAGATAATCACATATTTACAGTTACTTAATAGAATGTTATTTAAAAATTGATTTTAAGTTATTATAATATCTTCTCAGACTGAAAATTATGCAATGTGAAATGAAGAATGTTAGTGATTCAGAATATTAATAACTATGTTTAAAGCAGTGCATTATCTTAGATTATCTTGTATATTTTAAAATAAAAATCCATCTGCGTTTAATTGCATTAGTAGGTTGTCTGTGAGTATGTGGAAAGGCATATAAAATACTCTTGTCCTTTTCCCAGCTCGAGTGATGTCCTGAGTAATAGGCCATAATTAGTTTAAATTTAGATTAATTAATCAAATCTTTAAATTAATATATTTTCTTTTATTATGCTATAATTGAACATAAGATAGTTATATTATGGTCGGCCACAATACCTCTCACTAGTTTATTTATCCAAACAATCATTTAGTAGGCAATTTTAAGCTTTTATCTTTCACAAGAGTTTAGTTAAAAACCCTGAGATTTTTTACTCTTGTTGTTAATATTAATATGTTTAGTGAGATAGTCCTTCAATAAAGTATCATTTGGTTTATTCAGAGTTTATGATCTCATAGGAGGCTAACTCTAATAACTATTAAATAATGATATAAAATTTATTTTACATTATTTATGTTATATTATTGAACATACCCCAATAGTTATTTGCATTAGTGTTGGATTTAGTCTCTATCCGATTGTATATCTTTGTAACATCATTCATCTTTGCAAATTTTTATTGTAAACCCACTGACTTAAGTCGTTAGGAATCTCTAATAGATTAGGATAGTTTATTTTCATTTCATTTCATCTTTCCCATTTTCTTCTCTGATCATTATCTTCATCTTATCATCATTTCTTCGTTTCCATCTCCATCTCATTTTCATCTTCTCGTTTTGATCATATTCTTTCATCTTATTTCCATTATCTCATTCCATCTCCTTCCATCTCCATCTCCTTCCATTCTCATCTCATTTCTCTCATCTTCCTTATCTTCTGCATCTTCTTTCATCTCATTTCTTTTATCATCTTCATCTTCTTTATTTCCATCTTTTATAACGTCTTACATCATCCAATCTCTTCATTTCTTTCTCTCTTCATCATCTCATTTTACTATTTTAGCATGTTTTCATTTTTCATCTCTTTTCTTCCATCCTCATCTCATTTCACAATTTCATCATTTTTCTTGCACATCTTTTCATTTTTTTTTCATCAAACCCCCTCGTCTATTTTATGAAGGTTACAATATATATATATATATATATACCTATATATAATATATATATATATATATCACCCAGTAAATGAATTGTGTGATCAAGTCGAAGCATTGGTATATTAATGTTAAAAAAATTTTAATACAGATGAAAACACAAAATATGTCTTTCATATGTGCAACCTGTGAAAAAATTTATAACAACACACTCATACATATAAATCATCATCATCAACCATTATCAATCCACTGTAGGATAAACATCTCTCCAAGTTCAATCAATCTTTTTTGATCTTTAGCTTCTTTTGTCCACATCACCCCCACATACTTTCTTATTTCATCCATCCATCTCACATGTGGTCTATTTCTAGGTCTTTTAAAATCTTTTTGAATACAGTTTAAGATTTAAATTGTCCATATATTATCATCTTTTTTAGCAATATTTCCAGCCCAACTCCACTTCAGTCTTTTAATTTTTTCAATGAGGTCAGTAACACCTGATTGTTCTCTTACTCATATATTGCATTTTCAATCTTTTCTTGTTACTCACAACATGCATCTTTCCACACTCCTTTGAGTGGTAGACGTTTCTGTATTGCTCTTTTGTTAAGTGTCCAAGTCTCAGACCCATAAGTAAGAACTGGGAAAATACATTTATTAAAAACCTTCCTTTCTAAACACATAGGCATATTTCTTTTTAGTATGAAGTTATTTCTACCAAAATCTCTCCAACCAAGTTTAATTCTATGATTAATTTCATCCATTAGGTTTTCATTTGCATTAATAATCAGACCAAGGTATTTGTAACTATTACCTTCTTGTAACTCATCACAGGTAATCTTTATTTTTATATTTTGAGGAAATCCATTAAACATTACTTTAGTCTTTTTAACATTTATCTTTAGTTCTACTTTTCTACTTTCATCTGATATCTCATGCAACATTTCTTGCAGCTCTAAAGCATTATTTGCAGAAATCACTACATCATCTGCAAAATCTAAATGACTTAAATAATATCCATTTATTTTCACTCCTTTAGCTTTCCATTTTAATCAACAAAATACTTGTTGCAGCACTGCTGTAAAAAGTTTTGGTGATATAGACTCACCCTGTCTTATACCCTTCTTAGTATTGACTTTCACAGTATCATTATGTAATCTAAGTGTTGCTGTTGCATTTTATACATATTCTTTAAAATATGACAATATCCTGGATCTATACCTTGATGATCCAATGCTTTAATCACTGAATAAATATTTATAGAATCAAATGCCTTTTCATAATCTACAAATCCACAGCATAATGGCAACTCATATTAATTTGTTCTTTCTATAACTTCTCTCAATACCTGGATATGGTCCATTGTAATAAAAACACTTTTAAATCCAGCTTGTTCTCTTGGTTGGTGGAAATCCAATGTTCTCTGTAGATGAGTTGCAATTATCTTGGTAAAAATTTTGTTTAAAACTGATAAAAGGCTGATAGGTTTGTAATTTCTAATATCTTCTTTCTCACCCTTTTTAAATATTAATATTAATACTGTATTATTCCAATTATCTGGTACATATTTATCATTTAGACATTTGGTATATACCTTTGCTAAAAATTCTATTGCTTCACCTGCTTGTTTTAATATATTAATTATAATTCCATCATTATCTGGAGCCATTCCTTTCTTTATATATTTAATTTCATGTCTCACTTCTTCATTTAAAATTTTGGGAAATTCAGAAGATGTAATAAATATAGAAGGTACTTGTTTTTTATTACTAAATAATTCTTGATAAAAGTTTTCTACCTATTTCATGATGTCATCTCTTTTTTTAGTAATAATTCAATCTTTTTTCCTTATTGCAGATATACATTTCCTATCAATATCAACATGTTGTTTCATAATAGAGACTTTTATTCTGTTGTACAGCTTTTCTTGCTTGTTCATAGTTATACTTTCATATATCATATTCAACTCTTTTCAGCACCATTTTACAAAATTTGAAATATTCAATCCTTTTTAATGCATCATTTTTGTATATCATCTTATTCCTTATTTTCTTCATAAATTATCTAGTCTCAGATGAAATTTTATTGGTCAATTGCTGCTTTTTTTCTATCAACAATCTTTATTGCAGTTTTTAAAAGTGTTTCAGTTATTTTCATATTAATTTCATTCAAATCTGTATCATGATCAAAATCTACTAATATTTAAAACAGATTTGTAAGTTTTAATTTAAATTTATTACAATGTTTCTGAAGATTAGAAATATTAACTGTAAATATTGTTTTTCTTAATAATTGTTGACTCTCTAGTTTTACAATAACGCATATCTTAATGAATGATCACTTCCTGTGTTAAAATTAGTAAGAACATTACAATCTTCAAATATGTATTTTCTGTTAGTCAAAATATAATCCAATTCTGCTGTATGATTATTTAGATGCTTCCATGTCCATCTCTTTTTAACATTTTTTTTTAAAAAATAATTCATAATATAAAGTTTTTCTTTTTGTTCAAACTCCACATATCTATGTCGTCTCTCATTTCCATTACCATAACTAAATTTCCCTACAGCACTTTTATATTTAATTTGTTTACCAATTGGAGCATTAAAGTTTCTCATAACAATTTTAAAATGTTGTTTATTCTGATCAATAACCTTTTGTGCATCCTTATAAAAATATTCTACTACTTCATCACTATGAGAACTTGTTGGGGCATAAACCTGAATTATCTGCATTTGGTATCTGCTATTAAGTTGAATAACTAATCATGACACTCTGTCTGACACACCATCAATCTCCACAATGTTGTTCTTTCACTATTTATTTATAATGAATCCTACTCCACTTGTATTTCCAATATTTGTGCCTTTATAATAGAGTATATGTCCACTTTTTAAATCAATTGTCTCTTCACCTTTTCTTCTAACTTCACTAAGACCAATAATTTCCCATTTAATATAAGACAGTTCTTCTTCCAAATCTTGCATTCTTCCTTCACTTGAAAGTGATATGCATTTATAAGTACCTAAATAAAAAGTCATCATTAAATGGCAAGCTGGGTTCACAACAGGGGATTCTTAGCATCCTCCACTTTTGACCACCTACCGCTGCCTTGGTTGGTGACCTTACAATCTCTTGGAAATAAGGGCCATGATTTATTTCTGTCTGTAATAATTGCATATATTAAAAATATTTATCATTTACACACACATTTATTCTTCCTTATCAGGCAACTGAGAAGTAAGACTATGGTATTTCTTGATCTTAAACTCAGAAGTAAAGTGCCAATAAACTCACCACACTGGTCAATGCGTCCATGTTCATATACTATATGAATAATCACATAATAATAAAAGCTGCAATGAGAAGAACTTATGAAGTGGACATTAAGAAATTTGCCCTGCTCAGTTCCTTTAAGGCCTCCAAGAAAAATCAAGGGGTCTCCTTTCAGTAATAGCAAATTGCTTTCTGCAGCCATATATATATATATATATATATATGATCAATAGATGGCGTCTTTACCAAAACCGCCATCTATTGATCATAAATAACAAGTGATAGCAGGTTACGTGACTAACTTGTTTTTATTTTTCATATATATATATATATATATATATATATATATAATGAAAACTTTGAATTTGCCTTTTTTATGATAATAATTAATTGCTTCAGATAATATGGCTCATCCAACTATTACCAAAGAGTAAAATAAAATCTTTTTCAATTGCTATTAGTTTATTTCTTTATATGGCAAGGTGGACAATAATAGTGGATACATGCACCTATACCTTACTTAGTGATTGGCTAGTTGGAAAATTTCACAATAGTGATCATCATCAGTTTCTACCCTCTTCTTCAATTTACAATCGATTATTCACTATAATGATCAGGAAAACAAATGGTTTTAATTTTTGGCAGCCATCTTCAATTTTGCGTCACTGATTGAAAATGTAACAATTTACTCTAGATAAATACTTTGCATATAATAGAGTTATATATGAGAAATAGTGACCTGGGCCAACTGATGAGTGCAGGTTCAGCATGAAATGCATTTTGGGTGTAATTTGTCTTTTATTATATCTTTATTTATATTAATTTAAAAAGAATGGGAAAGTATGGAGGTATTTATTAAATCTATAAAGATATTACACATGGGACAGAGAAATGTAAATAACTCTGTGTTTGTGTAAATTTAAATAATCAGATATATTAATCTTTAACTGAGGTTTAAAGTTTATATCTGTGCTAGAGATAATCTCTTGTTTTGAAAATGATTGATAAAAATGATTATTATATTTATATGAAATGTATGGTGTCAAAGTTGTGAATGGAGGGTATTTGACAATGGTAAATGGAAATGTAACAATTTATTCTATATAAATACTTTGAATGTAATATATATATATATATATATATATATATATGTGTGTGTGTATATATATATATATATATATATGTGTGTGTGTGTGTGTGTATGAGAGAGATATTGACTTGAACCAAGTAATGAGTGCTTATTCAGCACAAAATGCATCTTGTGGGTCATTTGTCTTTTATTATATCTTTATTTATATAAATTTAAAGAGAATGAGGAAGTATGGAGGTGTTTATTAAAGATTCACTTATATTAGATGATGAAATAGTCCAATATATAAATACAGTACAACTAAAATACCATCATCACAAACTTTCAGGAAAACACTAAATATGAATATTAAACTGTGTGTGTTTCTTAATTACTGTATATTATTTTTAGAACACCTGGTTAATTATGTAAAAATACTTAATGATTTTGTAACTTTGTTAAAAATGATGTTTACACCCAAGTGGTTTCAAATAATAAGAAAAACAACATTTTAAAATTGGAATGTTGAATTAGAAAAAAGTTTACAAAGAAAACCTGATTGCATTTAAAATAACTGTTAATGAATAATCTTTTTACACAAACAGAGGGAATGGTAATTATTTCATTACTAAAAACATACAGTACTGTATTTATTAAAATTTCAACAATGAACTTATAGCAAATATAAAATAAGAGATATATAAACTTAATGTATGTTTTAGAAAATTAGTAGAGTAAGATTTTTATTCCTTTTCAAATTAGTTGATTTGTTTTTTTCTAAAATTGAGTGGTTTATGATACACATTAAGCATTTTGTTACTCTGGTGTACAATAATAAGTTTTTATGTTCAAGTAAATAATTTATAATTAAACATTATTTTTTAATTTTAATAATTTTACATAAGTAATAATCATAAATGTACAGTAATATGTACTGTAATTATTTTTTTTTAAAAAATGCACTTCAGTATAGATTTTTTTCCATTATAATAAAAAACTTCTGTGGAAGAGTATATATTCTCTTAAATTCAAATGTAATTACACTTTCTCTCTTTTTTTTTGCTGTACAGTACTTTTTAAACTGTGAAAATACACATTTTTTTCTTGGTGATATAAAAATTTTCTTTGTAGATACTGCATTTATTCATCATGGCCATGAAAAAATCAAGAAAATATTTGAGCTTGGAAACAAAAGTGGATGTTTTACATTAACTAAAAAAGGATAAATAAATTGCAATATATGTTCATCTATGGATTTATCTGTGTCTACTCTTACTACCATTTTGAAAAAACAAAGACAAAATAGAACAAAGTATTCAACTAATTGTAGATGGCTCCAAACTCGCCAAACTCATCATGATATATTTTATTTGAAAAATTAGAAAAATGTCTTTTGCAATGGATCAATTCATGTAATCACCAAAGAGTGGCATTATCCTTTTTATTAATTCAGGAAAATAAAATAAAACTCTTTCAAGATATTTGACATAAAGTGATCAATAAGCAAGAGGAATGTGTGAGAGATTTAGATTGAAGGCAGTTATGGATGGTTTGATAGATACTGGAGGCATGAATATTTATACAATATAAAAATTACTGGAGAAGCAGCCTCAGCAGAAAGTACTGCAGCCACAAATTTTCCATCTGAGCTAATGAATGTCATACAGGATGGAGGATATACAATGAAACAAGTCTTCAAAGTGCATGAAACCGGCCTTTTAGGAAACAAATACCTTCTCACACATTTATATTCGAAGAAGAAAGAAAATTGAAGCTACTTCATATAAACTATTCTTAAAATCCACATGCAATTATAGGAATTAAATATCATCACTACCTATTATATGACAATCTAATAGGAAAGCATGGAGCCCAAGATAAATTTATACAGATTACATTAAAACTTATCTATCACCTTCCACCACTAAATACTGTAGGAATAGTAATCCCATGTCCATGCCTTGTTACTAATAGTCAATGCACCTGGAGATCCAATGGATATCCCAGATTATGTAAGTAACACCCAACTAATTTTTCCCATTGGATACAATGTTACTACTTCATCCTATGGATCAAGGAATCAATGCAACCTTTATGGTGTACTATATCTTAACAACTAATGGAGCATCTTGTCAACACTTTGGATATGAACACTGTTAACACTATTCCACATCTCTGGAAAGCCTTCTATATGAAAACAGCTGATGATTTTATAGGAAACACATGGAATGAGGTTACTAACACACCTCTTAAACTTACATGGAAGAAAACCTGCCCACAACTCATTACATTTGCTAAAGTTGAAAAGGATACCACTTCAATCATATGCAAAAATATACTTGACTTAATGAAGAAAGCAGGATTTACAAATATTGATGATGATAACATTGAAAAGCTTTTGGATTCACACCTGGAAGAATTAACTAACCTTTTAACTGCTAATTATATTATTGGATGAATGGGGTAAAAAATCAAAACTGTTAATTGGCCAATTCACAAAAATAACAAAGTCAATTGTCAAAATATTTTCATCTTTTACTATTATATTCACTTTAGGTTTCATTTGTAAAAACTATATATATATATATATATATATATATATATATATATATATATATATATATATATATATATATATATATATATATATATATATATATATATATATATATTCAGGTTATGAAAATGAATGAAAGTTTTTTCAAAAATAAATTGTTATTATTTAAATATATAAATTTCCGCGAGTGGAAAATGTAAAACAAAATCTTACTTACCAATCAAAACATTTTGCTAACGACGTGATTTTCTTTGCCAAGTTTAGTTGTAGAAAAAAGCAAATAATTTTCGTTAAAAATCTTAACTATTTTAGAATATTTTATCAAAATAATTTACAATTTGTCAAAAAATACTGTTAAAATGATCTAAAACATTTGTTTATCATTTTCGAAATAAAATTAAAACAGATCATAACTCTTTACTTATTGCCAGCCATTTTCTTTGATGTCAAAATTTATTAGCCAATGAGATTTAAGAGGCATGATTATTTTTTATTTGTTTGACATATAAGGTCATTTTTATTGATTTTTTACTTGTAAAATAATTCAAGAGAGAGCAGCATTTTACAGAACTTTTTTAAATGTTTTCAATGTCTAACATCGTAATCATAGTATGAAAAGTGACCGATTTAGAGTGACATCAAGCCACTTTGCTTTTAAATGAATTGATCAGTCAAAAGTTTAATGAGGAATTAATACAATAGATAAAAAAAGAAAAGTAATGTAGAAAATATAATAGGTATGTCTATAGAGAAAAATGTGGACATCAAGAAATTGGAAAAAAAGTCATATCATGAGACCATGAACAGCTATTTGGATGAATTTTATCCTGACTTGGAACACAGCATTACATTTAAAAATACCTTTATTCAAATAATGAGGCCTTATAAGATATATGAAAAGAAAATGTCTACTATCCATTCTAAACCTTTTCTCCAGGGATTCTCAGCCATCAACACCTGATGCATCTCCTACAAAAAACATGATCAGAAAAACATTTAGAAGTCAACATTAGATGTTAGAATGTGCAACTGATAACAAAAAAAATATGGTTAATGATAATTGGTAAATAGATCACAGGGAGTAACAATGTTAAGCTAAGTATTTTTCTTCTTTTTACATAGATTTAAGTTGTATTATCATACATACGTACATATACAGGACAATGTGTACAGTGCATACATATTTCAAGTGAATATCTGCATAATACAGCACAGTTTACACAAGCATATTACATTAAGTTTTTTGGTTTCACATATTTCTATACACTGTATTTGATAATATTTTTTTTAAAAATATGTACTTTATTCCCAAGTTAGTGTATTTTTTAGCATTAGGAACTGACCAATATTTTTCCCAAAGTCTCCCAATATAAATACATATTCTGTATATAATATTCTTGTTAACAAGGAATTTTGGAAGACTAACTGCCATAGCTATGTGGGGTAAAGGTGTGTATAATTTTATATTATATTCGAGAATTTTCATGTACTAAAAATACTACATGGAATCTCTCGAAAATATTACTATGAAATTACTATTTATCTGTGAGAATTAACATATGGTATATATATATATATATATATATATATATATATATATATATATATATATATATATATATATATATATATGATAAACAAAGCAAGTTATAAATTTTGTAATCTGCTCTAGCTTGCAATTAATGATCACTAGATGGAGCTTTACCAATAGCTCCTAAACAAGCTTTTTGTGTACATAAATGCTGAGAGAGACAGCATTCAATATCTCTTCCATTATCTACAATGGTTTCGAGCTAGTTGGCTCATCTCGTGATGGGTAGGAGAACAGAAACTAGATCTAAATACTGACTACAATCAGCACTTATGAAACAAGTTTCTATTAGTTTGAAAGCATGAATTTTTCAGATATGTAAATATCTTCAAATCCAGTCAAACAAACTAGACAGCTATATAGGTCTGATCTCAGATAAGTTTCACCATATAGTAAAAGCCTCTGCAATATATATCATTGCAAAAACCTTCAAGGGTACATTTATGATAAACAAAGCAAGTTATAAATTTTGTAACCTGCTCTAGCTTGCAATTAATGATTACTTACAGTAACAGTGCTAACAGTAGCAATAAATGAATGCAAGAAAGTCTGTGAATAATACACCTACCTAATGCCTATTCATCCAATATCCTCATACATGTTTAGTTTTAATGAAGAGTCTTGGATCTGAGAGCACTCCACATAGAGCTTAGGATCTAATACAAGATCTTCAGTGGCCACCTATTACTTTTTAGCTAACTATAAATCCATGACTAGGTTGACCATTAACTCTATGATAAAATTTTGGTCGTTTATAACTACGACTCCTACTCTCGTATCTTTTATCACGATAAGGTCTTCTTATTGGAGCAACATTAACATTAGCAATGGAACAGTTATGAGAAGCTCTAGCCTCCTTTCCACCTCTATATCTGTTTTCCAGGTCACATTCACTTGTCTCAAGTGCATCTAAGATCTCTGACACCTCATCAATTGTATACTTGTCTGCAGCAATCAAAACTTGTTCAATCTGTCGAGGTAAGTTATGTCTTAAGATCCTGACTATATGATGCTCAGATAATGGAAAAGCAGTTAAAGTTTTAAGTTTGACCGCCTGTCCACGAAAAAATTGAGTATAGCTACCTTTATTAGCATTGTACTTTTCTCGAATGATTTGATAATGCATGTTGTCCTGATGATCTTCACCCCAGAAACTTGACATTATTAAATGTTTAAAATCTCCATATGTTTGAGGACAATCAAACAAAGACTGCCACCAATCTTTTGCAGTAGCATAAAGATGGTTGCTGGAGATAGCTAGTTTTTCTCTTTCTGAAAATGCACATAAAGTAAACAATTCTTCCAAATTTTGAAGAAATTCTAGAGGGTTTTCCAAATACTTCCCTTTAAATGGCTTAATCTTTAGAAATTTAAGAGCTGTAGATCCACCCATAGACATATCTGTGTTCTTGACATCATTGGCTACAGATCCGATTCCTAATGGTTTTTGGAGAATGGGAGTTGTGGGATACCAGTAAAATTACCATCAGATACAACTACTTCTTTAACAGAGGTCTCTGTCCCATCTACATAATACTTGGTGTTTTGACTAATGAAATTATCATTTTTCTCTTGAGCCTTTTGAATTTCTAACATTTTTAGCTGAAGATTTTCAATCTTTGCCTCTAGCTTCTGTCCTTCTTTAAATTCATTTGACTCATTTGGCCACTCTTGACATTTATCCCTCATTTCCTTCCACTCTTTCTGTATTATTTCTAAATCTCCACTAAATTTAGCATTAGTCTTTTTCAATTCTTTATTTTCTACTTTTGACCTATTGATAGTTTCCTCCAAAATCTTTTTAATGCTACCCAATTCTGCTCTGCTCTCTGTTACAGATTCACTCATGGATTTAAATATGCCTTGTTCAAAAGTTGAATGACTCTCATTCATATTCTGAAATTTACTTTCCATTTCAGTTTTAATTTTATCAATAGATATAGCAGATTGAGACTCTACTTCTTGAACTTTATAGTTCATTTCACTAACTATTTGGGCCAACTGACTCTTTGAGTCTCCCATTGCCACATCAAGCACCTTCAGTTTAGTGTCCAAATTCTCCTCGTGGGTTATAAACCTATTTCCAATTTCTTCTATCTGAACTTCTAAGTGCTTTTTATAATCGAAGAAATTAGCTTTGATTTCTTCTAATTTGATATCGGACTCCACTTTAGCTGCCTTACAACTACTCTCTAAGGATTGAAATTTTTGGTTAAATTCCTCTACTGTTTTTACTCTAGCAGCTTCTATTTTTTCTTTCACAAATTCCTGAACTTCAGCCATTTTATTCTCAAAACTATCTAATTTTTCAGTCTGTTCATTCAATTTTTCAGTCATCTCTTTTTGAGAAATAGACTGTTCATTCAATTTTTCAGTCATCTCTTTTTGAGACTCTAACATCTCTTTTTGAGAAAGAGATTGTTCATTTAATTTTTCAGACTGTTCATTCATTTTTAGAGACTGTTCATTCATTCCAATCTCTATGCGTTGAAGCATCAACATAAACCGTTGTTGGAAATCAAAATCAGGAACTTCTTGAGTTCTCTCAGGATAACTAAGTTCTTCAGAATCACTCATTTTGAGTATTTTATAACAACTATTTCAATATTTTGTGAAACCAAATTTTTTACTTTCCTAAAATATGTGTTTTAATAACAATGATCAATTAAAATCTTGTTCAAGCCGACCAACCACTAAATCCTCACCACCAATAATCTATCCCAGATGGTATATATCACATTCACACTAAAATAATCTGAACCCCCACTCTAAATATTTGCAGTATTATAACAACTACTTTATAAACCCTTGATAATTTCCACTTCTCCCAATTCAATCACAAATATTGGTATATCTTGGAATACGATTGCTATGGTCATCAGAAATCTATATAAGTAACTTGGAGAAATATATAGCAATAAAATATACAATATTCTATCACCATGATAGAGCATTTGTCACATGATAATATTCCTGTAATATGGGAAATTAAAATTGTAATCAACAATCATTAATTAATTCAGTTCACACATTACCATATTGTACTCTGCAACAATCAATTAATCAAGTCGCATGTTCATAAAGTGCTAAAAACTGTAATTGCACACTTATAATGACTGTATAACCTCAACATATCGAGCCGATCACGTTGCGGCACCAAAATTGTAACCAACCGCTCGCCCTCTCAACTACCCCTCGTGCCGAACCCGTTGCAGCACTCAAAATTGTAACCGTAAATTGTGTGGTCCCAACTACGTAACGCAAATGCACTAAGAATCGTAACTTCTATCACTGATCAATTCCCATTGCACATTGTCAGTTATTAAGAGCTGCATCCAAAAGCATATCATACTATCTATTTTATGCACGAAAGACCACAATCAACATCTGGGGCAACTTACCACAGACCAAACTAATGATCTAACCTAAACTTTTTTATGATTTAATTTGATCGCAGCCAGGGTGTACCGTGAAGAACTACCATAGTATTATGATAAAATACTTTAATCAAATTATAAGTGTAATTTTATTATTTTTAAACCTTAATTTGCAATTTTTATTGTATGAGACCTGATGGCCGACCATGTACAAGATGGCATAATTTGTGGAATTACATAAGATTATGAATTTTTAAACCATCCATATGATTTCTAATACAAATGCTAGTCCAGGTAAAGCTTTGCAATAAATAAACATAAATACTTGGGTTCTTTTTATAGTTTACTATATCACTGAGACTCTTTTATACTGACAAATGACAATTTAAAATGTTAAGTAAATATATTCAATCATATCATTATTTGGAAAATCTGTTTACAGGTTTACCAATCAATTTGTATTGTATACTAGAATCAACTACGCAAAGCCAAAATGATGGAAAAGGTAAATGGGATTTTATTGTACCTTACACATCATAAATTACCAAAGACGAAAGCATCTAAATGATTTCTCTAAATATCACTAAACTCTTATATCATGTTGACGATAGTATGTACCTCAATGTATGCTCTATCCAAGGTTTATGATTTCTGATTTATGAATGACACATAGCAACGGCACAGTAAGTTTAATTATAAATCAACGTTTATTTACAAATTTATGAATAATAAATAATTAATTCCAATGTTATAATTAAAAAACATAAATAAACAAATAAAATAAATAAATTATAATTCCATCGACTTTCTTCACTAGCATATCATAGGTACGGTTTTAAAAACCTAATCATACCTTATTTCAATTTGATATAATGAATCTTGAGCAAATTATACTAAATTCAACATCAACTCATGAAGTATTTAACGTCATTTCCAGATTCAATAAATCCATACCGTAAAATTATAATAATATAATAATTAATATTATATCTGTAGGATTTAGCTATAATGTACTCATTAAATAAAATGAAAATGTAAACTTACACTCCGATAAATAATAATCAACCGACAGTTAATTATTATGAAGTAACTTGAATAGAATGTCCTGCTACAATTTGACGATCTAACTTATGAATTATGCTTACAAATGGAAGAAGATGATTTAGAAGATTAACTAAATACTTTGCCCAACTTATATCTATGAAGTAAAACATATTCCTGTGGATGCGTTCATCTACACATAGGAATTAAATAATACTAAACGCTTTGTGGATTGATACACCATCATAAAGTAATACGTATAATTACACAATTACGCGGATTAACCACCAGCGCTGGAATGAGTGTAAAATACAAAAAAATGGCAATTAAATAATCTGCGGATTAACCACCAGCACAGATTAATGCCTTTTAACATTCTAAAACAACATTACTATTTACTTCACATTAAAGTGCAAAATCATCCTCCTCAGATACTCTGATCATTCAGAAAACACTAACACTTTAGCAAATGTGGGTTCTTGCATAATAAAATGTTACACTAATCAGGACAACTAATGTACTAACTTATCTTACTTAAAATAAAACATATGTGTAATGCAATATAAGTAATATTAGCATAGGAATATAAATCTGGAAAGACTCACAAAATACCCCACAAAGATTGATACATCTCATGAATTCATTTAGTACTTTTCAAGCCCTTTTCGCAAGCGCTATTCTCTTGAATAAGTATTTTATTCAACCCCTATTAATTTAAACTTAATAAAATATAACTTATGAACTTCACATGCAAGTTCATATAACGATAAAATTAAAGTAATGAATTATTCATCAAATACATAAAATCTAACAGGTGTGTGTGTGTGATATAATTTAAATGTATAGCATTTTATAGTTCAACATATGAATTTTAGCAGGTGTGTGTGTCACAAATTAGATTGTATAGCATTTTATAACGACAAATATGATCCGTGAAATCCATATACGATGTGTCAAACAATAAATGTACGAAGTAATAGCTATAATTATAGTTGAATTCCATACATGTAATTTTGTCCATTTGTGTTAGTTATCATAATCACTATTAGATTAACGATTTACGTGGCTCCATAAATAAGAAACAATTTCAAATCATGACAAGCAGAATTTAAATGAAAATGTTTTTCAAAAGTTATTAATTTCTACATTTCTCTATTAAAAATGTTCCAAGTTTCTCACATCCATGCTAAATATTTATTTATCCACGCTTAAATCTAGGAATAGCAATTATAGCAATTTATTTAATCATTCCACACTGACGATAAAATTAGAAAATAGCTTTGATCAATTATTGAAGACTGTTTATTA
Source organism: Epiperipatus broadwayi (assembly GCA_028023455.1). Classification (NCBI taxonomy): domain Eukaryota; kingdom Metazoa; phylum Onychophora; class Udeonychophora; order Euonychophora; family Peripatidae; genus Epiperipatus; species Epiperipatus broadwayi. The sequence continues at coordinate 37,187 of JAQFVV010013193.1, forward strand.
TCCAAATGGCAAACAAATTAACTATCAAATATATTACTGGCATTATAAAGTTAAATATCAATCAATATTATATTTTTATTAGAATTAGAAACGGAAATATTAAACTAGGTTGATAACTTTAACATTTTACTTTAATTTAAACTTCTTCTTTTTTAAAAAGCAAATTTTCATATTTATAAAACTTCTGTAATTAAAATACTTATTTAATTTTTCCAAATTGTAAAACAATAAACATTTTAAAACATACCAAACTCTTGCAATTAATTCTTTTAAATTGGGAAGCTCCGACATTTTAAATGTAATATTGGGAAATTATTACCGGCGATTTGATCCACTTGGCCAGCCGACTTGAACAGACTTTTAAATTTAGCAATTCATCTTATAATTAAATACCACGATTTTATTTTTACGTTTATAGCAAATTTTGTGGTAATCCGTTTACTTATTAACTATTTTAAAATAAGCTTAGCAAATGTACACCATTTGCCTTTACCATTTTCTTTTCTTTCTCCCTCCAAAAGCAAAATTATCAGACAATCTTCTCTTAAATTCGTGCTTTTTTCTTTTATTACATTGAGACGCATATGTAATTACTGTATTTATTTTTTAATAATTTATTTTAATTGAACAAATGGTTTTGTTAATTCAAATGAAATAATTTTTAAGATCATTTTAAACAAACAAAAATAAAGTATTATATTTTAATACTATTTTACCAAATTAAATGTGTTGTCAAAATTTTAAAAAGTTAAACATTATGATATGAGTTGGTATATGGGAAGAAGCAAATTTAAATTTATTAAAATAATATAAGAAAGTAATCTGTTCAAAGTGCAATCAAGCCAATCAAATCACCAAAAGAAGAAAGAGAAATTTTTTATACCAGTTACATCAATTAATATATTTTATACTAAAATATATGGTTACAATATATATATATATATATATATATATATATATATATATTACAATATATATATATATATATATATATATATATATATATATATATATATATTACTAAAAGCCAGTCAAACATAAATAATCTTATTATCAATAACAATTATTAATTTCAAATTGTTGTCAAGGCAATCACTTTTTAACATTAAGGTGGAATCACACTTTTATTAATTATTAATGTTCAAAAATATTTATATAGACACCACTAATAAATATACATATATATAATCAAAATTACCCCAAATTTAAAACTAAAGCAGATTAGGTAAAAAAAATAAACTCTAAAAACACAACTATTTGTTTCACTGCTAAAAGCAGACTTCTTAGAAATAAAATGTAATAACTAGTTATATTAAATATTACCCACAATTTCCAATTATATTTTCCACATATTAATGTTAAAAAGACTTCTAAACACACACACACACACATATATATATATATATATATTATGCACACTAAATGTCTAATTTTTATGTAACTTGGGAATTATACACAAAGTAGAACCTGAAAGTATTTATTTTAATATACTTAGGAATTTCCGATTCATTGTTGATATAATTAAAAATTTTTAAAATCATGTAATTTAATATAATATGTTCATGTTTTCCAATGATTTAAATTATCTTGTAAAACCATTACTATTAAAACTATTTACCTATAAAATTAAACTTTTTTAAACAATATATGTTAAAAATATATTTACTAGATCTTATGTTTTATTTAATGTGAGCCATTCCATTCTCATCCAGATCTAATTTATAAGTAAATTATTTGTGATGATACAGTAAGTGCTTTAATTTTATTATAGATCAAAATAAGAAAACATCAAAAATAATATTTTATTAACAACAGTAATATATTTTATATAATGCCAGTAAAGCCATTGACTTGAATGATTGTTAAAAAGATGCCCAGAGAGTGGGTAGCATACAAAGCAATATTATTTATAATAGGAATATTAAAAGGTAGTCTGTTGAAGTGTTGTTTTTAATATCTGGAAACCATAGATTAATTACATTTATATAAATGATTCTCCAGGATAGATACATAACAATTATTATCATTGTTACATTAAATTCAAACCATATATATTACTCATATCTTCTAAATATATATATATATATATTACATTTTTTCACAAAATTCTATACTTACGTTTGACGTTTTCGCATGACTGCTCCTGGTTATAACAATGAAATTCATGACATATTTGATTTGAAGTACAGTGACCACATTCTATTGCAGAACCATCAGCATGTAGGGCTTTTACCAGATCAATTCTACAACGTGCTGCAATAATACATAGATAATTGTTTAATTTATATTATAATGCATAAAATGTATAAAATATATTCTACTAGATTGTATTAAAAAATTAAATCATTGTATTTTCTTGATCATAGGTAAAATTTATGTATTTATGATTATACAATTAAAGCACTATATGTAATATACATTATGATTATTATATAAATATCATACAATACACATTAATAAGGAGTTTTGTATGCATATAACTAAACTGTAGTCTCATGACAAACGCACATCAGAGAGACAAATAAATGGAGCAGTGTAATAATAATCCTTTGACAGCTAATTTTACATTGAATCAAAACATAATAATTATTTTTTTCTATAAGTTAGTAGACAAAGAAATTAAATCTCTTATTTATTAAAAGAATAAAATTTGAATATATATATATTTCAGCCATAACATATTATTACATCCATCATTTCACTTTTCTATTCTTGTTTTTTTTTTTAAATAGTTATTCAACTTTTCATTTTTACCATACTTAATCTCTTTGTTCACTTTCCTACTTAATTTTTTTTCACTTTTGAAAGTATTTTTGAATATTTTTTTTATACATTGTAAAATTAATATACTATCTGTCCCTAACCAACAGCTTCACACTCTATTGTAAAAAAATATCCATGTTTTTTTTTAAAAAAAAAAAAAACAAGTGGCATAAAGAAAAAATCCATGGCCTATCAAACAAATTTTTCATATTTATACAAATAAAAATGTCCTTTTATTAGAACAAATTTGTAATCATAATAAAAATAAATATAAGTGTAATAAACTCTTATAAACAGTATTTCAATCGGCTGATGTACGTTCTGTTAATTTTTTTAAGCCTGCCTCAACTGCCATTAATTTTTAAACCTATAAAAGTAATTCCTGGGATTGAAAGACTATTTATAATAGTTTATTATTATTATTTTTATTATGATATATAAAAGAGAGAAAAACAATAAACAATAACGGGCTGAGATAAATTAAACACAATAAACATTAAATATTTTTGAATTCTTTGTTTTAGAAATATAGTATTTATCCTTGGTGTTGATGCAAGCCTTTTAATCTTTATCGAAGTATGTAAATTCTAATATAACAACTACTAGTAATGATACCTTTTCTGTTTAATTCATTTAAGTTCAGGATATTCCGTCCATCAATCTGTCAGATTTGTTGTTTTTAAATTAATTATTTTAATAAATAATAGTAGAATACATAATGAAATAATAATTTTTAGTGTTTTATAAATTTAACACTAAACAAATATTATTATTATTATCCTTTTTAATAAATTAAAATCACTTTTAAATATATTATAATATTTTAAATAATTCTGTTCATGAGAATTTTAGGCTAAATTTTATTCATGATTTCAAACTTACAATTTTTTGTACACACAATGCGTTTTAGTGAAAAATTGTTAGAAAATAGTACTTTTAGATTTAAAAAAATTCCCTAGATGTCACTCGTGTTTGTGAATTTATTTGTTTGTGTTAGGAGCACAATTATATTTTCTTTCAAACAATTAAGAACCATGAAGCAAAATTTTATTGCTGATGTAATTTTTAAAAAAAAAAAAAAGAGTACAAGATTCATCAAGATTGGTGCAAAATTTGTTGAGTTATTAAATAACAAACAAACAAACACAATTTCATTATATATATATTTAAATGTAATAGTGTTAATGGTTATATATGGATGTAAATTAATGAGATATGAGACGATTATTATATATACAAAGTTAGATCTTTATCCAACAAAGCACAAGATTAGCATAAAAGGTAAATCAGGTTAATGTTATTAATTAAAAAGACTATTTGGGAGATTTTAAACGCAATTCTTTTATTATTGTAACAAACACCACCTTGCATAATTTGAAATTGTGATAGCATTGTAAATTAGTAAACTCAAGGTTCATCTAACAATTTTTGTGGCTTTCTTAGCAATAAAGTATTTGATTACATTTGTAGACTTCTTAAAGCGTATGTTTGATATGAATTATATCATTTTAAAAATATCATTTTTCATTCATAAAAATTTCATTATATATTAAATTAGTAAACAAAATACCCATTATATATATATATACAGTTAAGCCCACAGTCAATGTATATAGATGTACTTCAACCTATCAGATGCGATTCGGAAGATTGTGATAAGTTGGACAGGTTATTGTTTTTATTCAGCTTGGAGAACCTGGTAGCTTGTTACCCATCAATATATCTTGATTGCACATATAACTTAGTATGTATAACAGTCATCTTATTTACAAATTTTTGACGTTGTAAATTTGTTTTTTTATGGTTAAGCTAATATATTTTTCATTTTCATTTGGTTATTGAGTATAAAATATAATCATTATTGTTTTCAAATAGTCTATCATCTTAATGTTTATAAGAAATATTGTAATTATGAAGTATTTTTCAATAGCTTTATAAGATGGTTTAAATGGTCTTTTTATATAATTTTGTATGGAATATATATTATATCTGCAGTTGTTGTTATTGTTATTAAGAAATAAAACTGTAGATTGTGTAAAGCAAAAAAGTACCATCCACTTACAACTAATAATTAAAAAATAAGAAATAGATAATAGAATTATAAAATACAACATTCCTGTTTAATTATATGTAAAATCAACAGTCATTACATGTATATGTTGTGTGCAAGTATATGTGCTTGGGGGACTTTTTTTTTTTTTTTTTAAATATTTAAAACTTTATTTAACAGAGATTAATTTTAGTATGTTAAAAAGACAATTGGAAAATGTATAGAATAAAAATCTGAGAGATGATATGATTTATTTATTTTATTTTTTCGTCTAAAAAACTGAATTGAATTGTTTTGTCTTTCAATCCAGAAATATAAGTTTACCACTTTTGTTTTTAAAATCTTAACCTTAATGTTTTCAGCATGAGAAACTATGGTAACGATTTTGGAAAAACCAGAAACCCCAGCACATGATGAAGGATATTAAGTCACATATACATGATATGAATATCAGTATATAGGAGAAATCATGAGACAATCAGATAGCCTACAAAATATTTCAGTGCTTGTAAGATCTCAACCAATCTTCATTTTTAAATAACCATTTTGTTTTTCATAAACCTGATGACAGGGTAATATTTTAACTAGGCAGATAAATATTTGAGCATATGATTTATATCATCATCCCAGAGAAGAAATGTACTCCAACAAAATAACAATTGTTTTAATTTATAAAATTTTATTTCAATTTTTTTTATTTTTTATAGTCAACTGCTGATATAAAATTTATATATTGAGTTGTGGAATTGCTAACATTTTTAACAAATCGACAGACTTTCTTCAACTGATGTATAATGATTAATAACTGATATATTTCTAATTTTAAAACATGTTTCTGGACATATTTATTCATAAGCTATTACAAAAATCATTGGTCTCTTCACTACACAAAATGATATTTCTAAATCTCAACAAATGAATTGATCTCACCATCAGTTATAAAGAAAAACAATGTTAAATAATACTTTAAAATCAAATATGCTTCATATGATGTCGCTTCTACAGAATAAAATTTTGTTCTCGAAAATGTTAAAAAAAATTGTAGTGATTAGGTTTTATAAGCCATATGATCATAATTATAACATTAATGGATTTAAAAATAAAAAAAATGAATCAATTAACATTAAATTGGGAATTAATAAAATGATGAGCACCAAGATTTTTGGATGAAATAAAATATTTGAAAAGAATTAAAACCATTACTTACAGCAAAACTACAAAGGTGTGTTGAATGACATATTTAAAGATTATCCGTGTAAAAAAAATATGTATAATGTTCAAAAGGATAATGAATTCTTAGCAAATATGTAAATACTACTTGTATTATGTTATGATTGAGTTTAAAAATGCATTACTTTGGTTTAATAATCGTATTAAATAGAATTTCATATTTTTATTCTGTTCCAGAATGGATGAATGAGATGAGGTCCTTGACTTACTTTCTACTTTATTAGTTAAGACATATTATAATGTTTTGCAAATGTAAATAAAGTTTTTTTTTTCAAATATTTTGGAAATCTGGTAAAGACAATATTTTATTTACTGTTATGATTAGTATTAAGATTGAAAGACTTTACATATGTTTTAAGATCGGGTTGTACACATATTAATAGTTAGGAAACTTACATTAAATGGTTGTTTACCAAATATTTATAATGCTTATAATTTCTTGATAGTTACCCTCACATTAAGTGAAGTTATTCTTATGCAGATGTGTATGTGTGTTAATAATAGTTTATATATCTCTCATACTTGTTAGAATATTTTTATTGTTATCTAGATATATCAAGCAGCCTAATGATTTTATTTGTGCTGACGAAGTAGCACCTTTTTGTACTTAAGATCTGAAATTGATACCAGTAAACCGATCTTAATACAAAAATAAATAAGCCCGCTATTGTAAAGTATCATTTAAGTGTGCTAAACAAAGGATTATATTTCTTAATTTTAAAAGAATGAAAAATGTAACCCTTATTTGTAAATGAGGTTTATAATTAAGAACATTCATAACACATTTTAACTTTTATTATTATAATAGTCACTATTCTGCAATATACTCTAATACTCATAATTGTACAATATTAAATTGAGGATTATTTTAAAAAAAGATTAGCACAACTTTTTCCTTTAAATGTGATTATCTGACAACAGATACCGAATTCGAATTGGGTTAAAAAATGGACAGTACTATTTTATTTAAATGTTCTTGTTAGTTGTTTTTGTTATTGATTGTTATGTTATGCAATACAATACTTGTTGATTTTAATACTTCTCTTTCTCATTTTTGAAAAATACATCAACATTCGCATTCACAATATTAAACGTCATATTTGAAACACAAATCTATTTCTAAAACTCTTCTGGAAGAATACATCGTTATTGCACTATTGCAATCTGAAATGAGAAATGTTATTGGATAAGATGGTGTACATAAAACCCCTTTTATACTATCATATCCAGCAATGCATAAACTTAATTGTATATTTATGCATTTATTAGTTTAACAAAATTATTATTCAACCTTTTTATTTTTTAGTGATATTTTAAAACACAGATGAAATTATTGTTAGTTAAAGTTTTAGAGACTTTTTTGTTAAAAGAAATAAAAGTAAATGTATACAAGTTAATATTAAACCCTGAGAAATTTATTATTTTTTATTAAATATTATTATTATTATAAAACCCTGAGAAATTAATATTAAATATTTATGATTTTATTAGGGATTAAAATAATTGCAAATCAAAGTTATGGAAATTTAATAAAAATTAACTTTCTTTCTTGTCACACCTGAAAGCGCACCTGCAAGTGCATTTCCATATATCTTATTGCCATGTTTGCGATTTAGCGAGATAATGTACGATGGGTGGTGCTTGAATATATATATATATATATAAGTATAGAGGATTTGAACTCAGATTTTCAAGCACCCTTCAACTATCTACACTATCTCATACAACTGATACACATAACCACACACATGTAAAAAAGATTAATAATCACCAATATACATGTATTATTTTCCATTACATACCAATATTTCGACTGACTAGCATCGGCCATTTTCAAAATTAACTTTTGAAAGAAAAATCATTAGATCTCAAACAAAAATGTGACTGAGTAAGAGATGAGAAATGAGATTCAACTTGAAATAGTTCAGCATTCACAATATGAGGCTTATCAAAAGTATATTTCCCTCAGTGTTTTCACCTATTAATTTTAAGTTAATATTAAAAGACAGAGATAACATAAGAGGTTTCCACATAGATGGAATATGTTGTGCTTCATCAGCCCTATTTAAACCAGTAGGTCTCTGTAATATTTCAATGGGCTCTCTCATGGTTCTTAAATCATATCTTTTCAAATTAGCAAGTATTTGTGTGTTATCAAAATCAGGTTGTTGATCAATTTCTAAAAAAATGGGAAGTAAAAACTGATGTGCCAATTTTTTGATTAAAAGCATTTCTATGTTCCCTTAAATCTGACATCTATTTGTCTATCACACTGACCCACATAGCTTCTTGAACATTGTAAACATGGAATTTTATAAACAACTTGGTATTCCAAAAATATTCTCTCTTTAGGTTTATATAAAAAATCACCAAATTTTTGTCAGTAGAAAATATAGCCTTTATATTAAAACAAGATGTTCTACTGATTTTATCAGTATCAGTATGTAAAGGAAAATAATACATGGTTCAGCCCAAAAAGTACTAATTTTATCTACATCATACAACCATGAAAACATATATATATATATATATATATATATATATTACTTCACATAGGGAGATACTGGTTATCTTAACCAAGTGGGATGATTATATATATATATATATATATATATATATATATATATATATATATATATATATATATATATATATATATATATATATATATATATATATATATATATATATATATATATATAGAGAGAGAGAGAGAGAGAGAGAGAGAGATGGAAATGTAAATATCTGTTCGGGTGTGTATTCTTTCTGTAAATCGAAGATAAACTATTTGGTGTCCTAGTGACTAGTATATTAAGAAAAAGAAGTTTTCCATCAGATTCTGTCTCCATCGTAAGGTTAATATGAGAATGCATATTGTTTAAATCTCAAAAAAATCATCTAATTTATTTTTTTCTATGTTGCCATATAACAAAAGTGTCTCCTATGTATCTGTGCAAAGTTGGAGATTTTAAAAATGATGATTCTGAAGTATAAGTGTCTATATTTTCCATCAATAAAACAGTTATTACTCATGAGATAGGTGAGACCATTGGAGTACCAGATATTTGTCTGTAATGTTGACCATTGTACACAGATTATGTGTTTAATAGTGAAAAAGTAAGATTTTCTTGCAGATCTTCATTTCACCTTTTCTCACCTTTTTCTTATCATCATACCTTAGTTTAAACCCCAGTTTATTGTAGTGTGTCTGCAATGTGCTTATATGCTTAAAATCCTGCCCAACTTTAAACCACGAGTACAACGCTCTTGTTATATATATTTGTGTTTCTAATTCCCAGTATAAATAAATATTATAAAATATGTGTTTAAAATTTGTTTAAAAAGTAGATTATATAGGTTGTAAGTGTGCACACACTGTGATATATTTATTTCAAAACCTAAATTAAAATAATGTTTTGTTGTTTAAAATTATTTCTGCTTAAATACATTTATAAAAATATATCACATTCATAATATTTGTTTTAGTTTAAAATAAAATTATATTCATCCCATAAGTAGATTTAAACATTGAAAATTAAAACTAAAATAATTTTGTTTTAGATTTTAAAATCACGCCACATATTTTCTGTTTAAAATAATGAGGGTTGGTCAGAAACAATAGTTTAATTAATATGTTCTAAGAGCATATCGAGAAATACAGCAGACGTCCACTTAAGGTAGTTTTTTTAATTAACAAAAGCTTTTTATTAAATAAAAGTTTTAATCTGAAGGTCTGCAAGATAATTAACAATAAAAATTAATTAAAATTTTGTTGAATTCCTTTGGATATTCGGATGGGTTTAATTAGAGTATTTATAAGATAGCAAATTTTGGTATATTTGAAACACTCCAGGGCAGTTTTATTGTACAGTTCTGCTATATATATATATATATAGAAGTGTTTTCTTTTGTTTTGTCATTCTGATTTTCTGGGCATTCTGATTTCATTCTGATGATAACTCATGCTGATTTGATTTTGACTTTTCATTCTGATTAGCTTTGTGATTTATTCTGATTATTTTATTATTATTAGTTAGCTAGTAGCCTGCAAGTTTTAATATTTGAAACTAAGTTTTCGCCTTCAAATAGACTTTACTGTTTTCTAAAATATTGCATTTAAAGTTCTCTAACACATCCAGCCTTTAATAAAAATCCCAGAATGATTGAGAAGATCCAGCAAGAAGGCTATTATCCATTTTGGAAATGGCCATCCACTGCACATCAATGCCATCTGATGCCTTTACATAAGAAGCCCTAAAATACCACCGCTGCTAAAATGTGAACTGTAACCGAAATTTGCTGCCCAAGTCTTATGAGTGCTGCTACCATCAAGGTGGAAAGTCTCCACATGAAATTTGCCTTCAAATGCCTACTTGTGATGAGGTAAACCAAAATTAACCCAAGAGATCTTGTGATCATATATTCCTCTTCTCAAGCTATAGCTAATTCTACATGTTTTTTAATCTTATAATTATGTACTCGTTTATTTAAATTCTATTAATTAATTAGTGTGTTTTATCTCTATACTTGGCTTAATATTTTGTATCTTAATCTGTTTTTCTTTTATTATGATGATGTGCCAGCATAGTCATTGACCAAGTGAATTATTCCTTTTTATTTAAATCAAGACACCGCCATTAAAGCATTTTACATTATAAATTTTGTCCTATTTTGTTATCTCATTTAATCGCTCGTTCAAGGGCTATCTTACTATTATTCAAGTATGTAATAATTTTACAGTTAAAATCCACATGTTTATTGATTTTAACATAATATGAGAATATGTGGAAGGTCAATGAGTAAATATTTACCAAATGCATGATTGCATAATTAACTTATATTTTCTTTTAAAACCCTGCAATCATGCATTCTTCTACTTTATATATGTTTCATTGTTTTACTTAAATTTCCAAACTTATAATTTTGAGATCAATAATGTGCATGTTATGTTTTGGTCTGGATTACAGCCCCAACATACAGAAATAATACTAAGACACGTATTACAATTAATATATTTATTATATCTACAAATATATACAGTTTATATACAAGTGAATATTTACAATGTTAAATATTGGAGTTTAACGTAAACTCTGGGTTCTGCCTACTGATTCCAGCTACACCTGATGGCTTGCCTCATGAGTAGAGTATATGGCTATTCCAGCTGTACAAGACAGCTTGCCTTGAGCCTAGAGTGGTCTTAGCAGTGTCCATTCTCTGTGGGACTGGCCTAGCTGCATAGTCTAAATTGTGTAGTGTTATCAATGAGAATACTTGCTGCTGTTTAGGTTAGCAGAGCTTCCCTGGGAGAATGTAAAGAGTCTTTTTCAGATTAAAAACGTTTTTCACTGATTCTCACAAAAGGCTAACTATATATACCCAGATCCCTAACCTTATTGAAAACCTTCAGATTCACCAAGCATCATTGCTTATTAGCCTGTAATCATCATTGGCTATGGTTTTATCTATACATCATCTTATTGGCCTGTGGCAAACAATTCTCAACCTGATCAGATAAGGAGGCATCTGAAATAGTCTACTTCTGAAAGAAGGGGGGACTATTGTTGCTAAAATGTACCCCTAGAGATCATAGTCTTGCACGTGTGCTGGAGGACGATTAATGCACTTCAGTTTGCTGTCATCTTCACTTTGTTGGTCCTTCTTGCATGTACTGCATTTCTCTGGAGCTTTATTTTTTGTGGTTGCATCAATATAGTACAGTGTGAGTTGCTTTCCATGGTGATGATGTTGACATCAATCTGCTGTTTTAACTACAATGGTGTGGAGTCCTTTTTGTTGGATTATGACTGCTGGAATCCATTTAGTGGATCCTCTATACATCCTGCATAGCACTTTAGTCTGCAAAGCTAGTGGTGTTCTGGCAATTCTGGTGTTCCAATTTTCCATATCCATTTTTGTAATCAGCTTTTTGTTGACTTCATGTTGTAATTTAGTTAATGTTGTGATCTGGTTCATCACCTTTGTCACTGCAAAGTCTAAATGACTGAACCAGTCATGGCTTAACAAGTGACTGTGATCACCTGTTGCCACTACCAGTGGTATATGTCTAGTTTAGTTAGGTATGGTAATTTTAATTCCTATCTGACCTAAGAGATTTATTTTTTATCCTGATAATCTGTTGTAGTCCTAGTGCTAGGATGCAGATTATATTTATTATTTTTATTAATGATAGCCTAAGTCTTTTTTGAAACCATAGACACTGCAGACACTGTGTCCAGTTCCATTCTCATTGGTGTATAATTAGTCATACTACTATGTATAAATCCAGAATGATTGTCCTTAATGTGATTTATACTGGCAACTTGTTTATTTTTCTTATAGTTGCCCTTGTTGTTTTTTGGAATGGGTTTTTCCATTTTCATATTGGCTGTTTGTCTTTTTAAGTTTTTATCTACACATCAGCCTATTGGCCTGTTGCAAAGAATGCTTAAACCGATCAGATAGGGAGACATTTGGAATAGTCCACTTCTGAGAGAAGGGAGGACTATAACAGTGCAGACTTTCTTTCTTAATATAACTATTTGGGAAATTGATTATGTGCTTTATCAAGCTAAATGAATCCATTTTAAAATATTTTATGTACTTTATTCGAGTGTTGCTAGTAAGGGTATTGGGTGTCTGAGATCGCAGAGGCTTTAAATGGCAAAGACCATCTCCCCTTCACTTTCTGCAGTTCACTGTCAGGGTGTGTACTCGAAATTGTCACACCTGAGAATCCTACACAGTTGTCACATAGTTACTGAGATTTGGATGAGTCCACACTTGGGCTGCCTTGTGACACCCCCTCCTACAGATTTAGGGCAAAACCCTTTCATATTTTATTTCACTTATTTATTATGTATTTTTTATTTTGAAAAATTCCAGTGGTTTAAATGTATCACACCTTCCATCCTTTACAGAATTTCCTCACTAGCACCACTGACCTCCCAATGAAATTTATTTATTTCTATGAATATAAATGCCTTAATCACATCCCAAACTAATAGCTAAACGAGCATCAGTCCATTCTATTTTCAAATTCAAGAAATGTTATATTAAACTTTACTGTCGTCAAACCCTTTTATTCAATTATTTCTTATATTTACTTAAAACACCTCACATATCTTCATAAACATTCTTAGGCACATTATTGTAATGTTATTGTATTAGCCCAAAGTATAGAGAATGTATTAACAACCCATAAATGTAAATTTTAATTAATATTGTTTTAAAACACAATCTTAGTAAACATCGCTGTCTAACATATGCAGACAGTGGTCATATTATATATATATATATATATAAAATATACAAACCATTATACAATTACAAATATCCAGTAACGCCCTCTGTTTAAAGATCTATATCTCAATAATAGCAAACCTTAAAATGATACCTTTTAAGGTTTGCTATTATTGAGATATAGATCTTTAAACAGAGGGCGTTACTGGATATTTGTAATTGTATAATGGTTTGTATATTTTCTATAATTATTTCAGTTAGTGTTAACAGTAACTTTCTTTTCATATATATATATATATATATATATATATATATATATATATATAATTTATATTGATAATTTAATAAATCTTTTAAATTTACTAACTTATGATTCTTTATTTTCTTGCTCCATGTCACTGTTTCAGTTTATATCTTTTATACATCTCTTTTCTGTCACCCATAGATGTTTAATTACCAAACCCAAGCTTATATTGTAGTAAAGAGTCTCTTAGTTTCTCCCTGATCACCGTTACCGGTTGAAAGGTTATATTATTAGTATCATCAGATGTGTTATCATGTAGGTGGCACTGTGGAATTTAGACATTAGATTCGAACCTAAGATATTTAGAAGGCAACTCCACTTAGAGTATTCGGTTTTGTGTTTGGGGTTTGAATTCTGCAGAGTGTTAGCGAGATAGACGAATCTGATCGTTAAAATAGACAATATTTAATTAGGACAACAATATAAATTAAAATAAATAAAATAAATTAGTTGATTTTTTCTCACATTTAAATAATATATATCATCATATTAAACTTACAATTAAAACATAATCTAATGAAAAACGTTTTTTTTCTTGATGTACTAGGCATCACGATACCAAATTGTCTATCTTTTTCCATTTCCCGAAATAATACAGACACGGTAGATATTTACATTTACATTCTCATCATCACTCAAATGAGATTTCTTCTGAAAGCAAAACTATTTTAAATAAAAAAAATAACTTTTCAGATAAGTCACATCTGAAAGAAGAAATAAATCATATTAATAGTGTTTTATTAGCAAATACTTATAATAATAAATTTATTTAAAAAGCCTTATTTCAAGCCAAAAATGGTCAAAATAGAAAACAAAAAAAAAGATAAAGCAGCTATTAGGATTAGTGTTCCATATGTAAAAGGAACTACTGACTGTATTAGACGTATATTAAAATTCTTTAATATAAATACAACCTTTTCTCCTCATCAAAAAAATCAATAATATGATAGCCAAGCCTAAGGGTTCAATCCCTCTTGAATCTCATGGTGTTTATGAAATAACATGTGATAATTGTAAAGCTTCTTACATGGGTATGAACAATCGTTACGTCAGTGTCAGAAGAGATAAACATGCTAATACAGTTAAAAAACACTCACCGTCTTCACCACTCTCACTCAGGACTGGTCGTAAAATTGATTTTTTTAATACCATGATCATATCTCGATGTAATAATCTCTACCAGTGTAAAATCAGAGAAGCCATTGAAATACTAAAAAGACCACAATGTATCAATCAATAAGCGAGATTATACATACAAACTACCTACGATTTGGAAATATATATTTTTAAAAACATATTTTATTTTTTACATTTTTACTATTGGTGAAACTTTAACTTTAGTTTCAAATCGGTGATTGTACATTTGTAAAACCGCCTTTTCACGAGTTATATATATATGCTACTCTAAATAATAAATTCTTTATTAATACAGATCTCCAATTAATTAGTTATTTTTTATTTTAAAATTATAGTGTTAATGAATTATCAATGTGTAAAAATTCACGTACTATCTTTTACGGTAATTGACTTTATAATAACAGCAAAAAAAAAAAAATGTAAAGCTTATATTCGTTATAATATAATTCTGCTAAGAATTTAGCCTAGTATTAATTTACAATATTATAAAATGGAAATTGTAATCAATAATGAATAAATAAATTTCATTACTGAAGTACAATACACACAAAAACAATATCTTACGTATATACGATGTTTATAATATAATCATAAATTAGAAACTCCACTGTGTGTGATTGCATTTATGTTATACGTTAAACGTAGTACAGATATAAAATGGAAATATTTTATTTTGCAATAGTAATGTTTTTGAAAGAGAAATATTTGAAGAATAAGTACTCTACAATTTTCGTTCAACTGGCTAAATTCATAAATGTACATAAACACTAACTACGTATAATACGCAAAATAATCTTTTAGGATGGAATAATTTGAGGATACAATCTAGTATGCATGTTCTCTTCTCAGAGTATATACATATGTAAACCTGGGGTTGTAATACACCTTTTATTTACATAAAATTATATCAAACATTTGATTATTGTACATATTTATCAAAATATTTGTTAACATTACGCGATTTTTTATGATAGATATAATAGGAATATTTTGAACTATAAGTATATCATGTATTATTTATTTACTTATTCAATTTTTTATTGTTGTATTCAATTTTGTTTTATTGTATTACAATTTATTTATGTAAACAAATTTATTGCTTTATTTATTTCGTGGTTTTCATTTTAATATTTTTATCTGTTAGTGTAATATATATTTTGGTTAATACAGTTCATAAGTAACAATTATTATGGTTGGTTTACATACAATTCATTATGGTTCTATTATTTTTGCAATATCGTAATTAAGATCCAACTTTAGCATTTATATTTCCATTGTGATGGCCATCATGAGTTAAATGGCATTGGCAGAAAGATCTACATAAAACACATTAGTTTATAATCCTGACTTACATGATACAGCAAAAATTTGAAATATTTAGAACTCATGGTATAAATAAATGATTTTGAAATTTTTATTTAATGTCTAATATATCTGTTGTTTTTCATTTATATGTGCCCATTCATATTATAATAATTTGCATAAGCAGATGAATGATGATTAGTTATGTTTCTCTCTCTATTTCTTTCTCTCTCTTTCTCTCTCTCTCTCTTTCCCCTATTCTAAATCCCTAACCTTTTTAAATTAGCAGCCAATCAATTGAGTCTAGCTTCACAAGGCTGAGGAAAATAGTGCACTGTCACTGGTATAATGACATCACAAAGATTATAGCTATATGAGAATAAGAAAAGTACTAAACTGTCAGCATTGTTATGCAATGAAAAGGGATAATCCTTCCGATTGCTTATATAATACTGGTATAAGAAAAGTACTAAACTGTCAGCATTGTTATGCAATGAAAAGGGATAATCCTTCTGATTGCTTTTATAATACTGGTAGTACAACATTTTCTTCAGTTTTGTGTCCATCGTCTTGACTTGTTGCTGCAATAGTAAGAAAAAGTTGGCAGATTATTCACTTGTAATACATATCCCATTTCTATCTATTAAAATGTTTATCATCTGTAACGTTCTTCACAATATTAAATTATAATATAGGACTTTTTGTGGAAGATTCTGACATACAAAATGAGAATTACGAAATGTTTGTTATATTTTTATTTATAATACTTATAAAAATAAAATATTTTGTATTCATATAATAATAGTATTCACAATTGAAAGAGAATAGCCTTTTGACTTGGCAATCATTTTGATGGTGTCATATCACTAGTAGTATTCTATTTTTCTAAGTCTTGAACTATTAAGTTTTGAATAACTACTAGCTTAATAAGTTTATGGCTGCAAAAAATTAGTTAGTATTAAAACTAAAATCACTTTCTTTTATCAAAATACTTATTCTATATAACATCTATTAAAATATTAAATTATACAAATATATTTAAATTTAATATTTTTAATAATTAATATGGATGTAAATTAATTAGTAAATGGGATCGCCATTATATATATATATATATTGTAAGAGATGGCTTACAACCAACCTTCACATCTGTCCCAGTTTTTTTCACGTTTGAATTCAGACCAAGTGGTAGCAAATAAAATATTTTACATACCTTCTTATACACATGATGTATATATGTATATAAACATACATATAAACTAATATGTTTGTCTATTTGTAGAAATTATTTTTTTCTCTTCATTTAATATCATTAAGTAAAATAATAATTAATTGACTTATAGGACAGATATAATCAAAGATCAAAATTTATTTGAGGTCAAAATTGTTGCTAAGTGATCAACTTTCAATAAATAATAATAATAATAATAATAATAATAATAATAATAATAATAATAATAATAATAATAATAATAATAATAATAATAATAATAATAATAATAATAATAATAATAATAATAATAATAATAATAATAATAATAATAATAATAATGTTTTATAATTTATCTTTTTTGATTAAGTTGTAACAATAGGTTTTAGCTAGCACAAAAAAAAACTATCTAGCATTTTGTCACTTGTGGTCTAACAGCAGAACTATCAGCACATAAAAAAGTTTTTTATTTAAAAAAAATAATATGTTCAGAATTTAAAAAGGAAAGAAAACAGTAAGAATATGTATTTTAAACTTTAATGTCAATGTTTTAAAATTAACACAAAATCTTACTAATTTGGATAAAAGAAAATTGAAATTTTAATATTAGGTGATTAAGTAATAAACTTCAATATATAATTTAATTTGTTTTACAAGCTTGAATTCATTATTATGGAAATAATGGAAAAGAAATGTGAAACTACTAGAAATTGATTGTTTCTTTAAGCTATATATATATATATATATATATATATATTTATTGTAGCTTTAATATATATATATATATATATATATATATATATATATATTAAAGCTACAATAAATAATAGTCAATTATAAAGGAATCATTACAATGTGTGTGGGGTAAAAAACAGTAATGTAGATGTCTCCAAAGTTATCTTCATTGTCAGTTTAAAAGTAATCATCAAAATGTCTATTTACAAAATGTTGGTGAATATCAATCTTCAATGGATTTATATACCTTCAGAAGAGATCATTGGTATGTGGTTGTTTTTAACCAAGTAGCATAAAAATATAAATATTAACAGATCAGTGAACAGGAACAGTTTGCATGGAGATTGACATTTAAGTTTATAATCTTTTAACTGTAGACAAAATGCTTACTTTCCTCAGGATAAATATATTTTGTTTTGATTCACATGATTTTTATTTTTATTTTTTTGCTTTTATTATTGATATTTGAAAGTTTATGTATTTTAATTTTTTTATTGTGTATTCAAGATTCATTTTTAAATTCGATCCCCTGAAATTTAAAAGTGGGAGCAGTGAATAGATATGTATCATATGTTGATGTATTTTAAAAAAGAAATCATAGTCAATTAATATGTATAATTTTTAATAAAAGTAAATTTACAGATTTTTCTGGGACTTTAACATTGATCCATTAAGGCGACCTCAATTAAGGTTTTTATATATTTAACATTGAGGGCAAACTTTAGGACAAACAAAACTATATTATTTACTAATAAGTTTTAATAATATTTACTTGTAATTTTGTTTTATTTCTGATGCATAATTAATCAACTTGAATAAATGATCTTTTTTGTATCCTTCACTAAATTTTATTATGACTTACACACAAATAAAACTGAGTGGGACTATATATATATATTAACAGGAACTGGGTTTAAACCCTGTTACAAGAGAGAGAGTAAATCAGGCTATGTATGTGTGTGTGTGTTTTGTTTCATGAGTTGTGTATTTGGAAAGGATCATGTAGCTACACATATATAGTTACGTAAATAATAATAATAATAATAATAATAATAATAATAATAATAATAATAATAATAATAATAATAATAATAATAATAATAATAATAATAATAATAATAATAATAATAATAATAATAATAATAATAATAATAATAATAATAATAATAATAATAATAATAATAATAATAATAATAATAATAATAATAATAATAATAATAATAATAATAATAATAATAATAATAATAATAGCGGTGATGTGTTACTAATATTAATGTATATATTTTACTTTCTTTCTCTCACTTATTTTTTTTTTTTAAAAATACATGTATATTGATAAATATTGTGTTGAAGGGGGTAAGAGAAATGAATAAAATCAAGAGATTTTCAAATATTTTAAAATATAAAAAAGAAAAAAGAAAGGAATTTCATTTACTTTCCACAAATCAATTAGTCGAATGGACTGTATTGTTATTGAAATGGGTATAGTAAATAGTTAGTTGTTTCATTTAAATTAATAAGATTAATATATTGTCAAGCTTTGAAACTTTGTGGAAATGATTTTTGTGTTAGCTAAAAGAAAAGAACAGGCGGAATGTTCATTAAGAAATTAAATTCTTGAGGATCCTATTGTCTAATTATGAAGGTAAACAACAAAGTGTAGTTAGAGGGAATTTTCAAAAATAGCAAAAGTTAAGACCAAGTTGCTAAGTGGTTGTTCTTTTGTTCACATATTGTGTAAAAAGATTTTTGCCTAGAGACAAAAAACATTGTTGAGAGGGAGGACATTTTTTTTGGCAGTTGGCTATTGCTTATTGCAGAGAGAAGGCAGATGGCAATATGTGGCAAAAAAAGAGATTTATAAAAACTATTTTTGACCAGAAAAAAAATATAAAGGATACTCCATGAAATACATGGGGTAAAGTTCTCATCGTGCCGGGGGTCTATGTTAGACTCCAGATCCTTCTGTACCTTTGAGGCCACACAAGATATTAAGAAATAGATTGCCCTAAATATTATAAAAAAGTGAGAGAGAAATATGACAAATGAATCCTGCACATGACATTTGCCATTCCACAGATCTGTCATAGAATGGTGAACTTCTTAATTAGAATACTGAATTGGAAGTCAAAATGGACTCACGATTTTATCCACATTCACCCAAGGAACTAGAATAGAAGTAAAAGAATTAATAATCACAAAGAGTGCACTCAGATATATTTAATTTAATTATGAAGACTTGTCAAAACTGCAATAAATATATTTGCTATTATTTCCAATTTTTAAATGCACAAAAATCACATAGTGTAATAACTTTATACATATTTTGCTTCATAGATTTTATTATTTAACTATAACATCCTGTAAACAAAATATTATGTCATATACATGTGTGTGCCCCTTTATAATTTCTTCAAATAAACACAAATAGATTTTAAATTTAAAAAAACAAACTTTTTTTTTTTGTTTATTTGCCTCTTTTACATTTTATTATATATTTTTTTGGTTTGGAATAGATATTGTATGTTTTGAAATAGATTCCATTATTTCTGTCCTAAAAGTGAATGTTGATATATGTTTATGCATTAGATTAAGGTAAAAGAAAGGGAAGGAAAAAGTTTTTAATTCACCTGCCATTTCTTCGCCGGTGGATTACACCACAACCCCTGAGCATACGCTAGCATAAACCAGGCAAAAGCATTCAAATTTATTGAGTTAATTTATTGTTAGCAAATTTTGTGATTCCTGTTAAATAGCAAGATTGGTGCTTGTGCCTAGCCCATAAATATGGACATTTGCACAGTGAGAGAGTTAGTTAAGTTTGGGAGAGACAAAATTGTATTAATTTACGTATATCCATGTTTGTAGTTAGAGCCGAATTCCTTTTTCTCACCCTTTGAATGACCGAATATTAGAAAATCATCACAAAAAGGGAAGGATGACTCAGAACATGGGAAAATTTTGGATGGGAGGGGATCATTGGAGCTATAAATACTATGAATGTGTAGGCCTGTCAATTCACCCTCTGGAAAGAAATGCACGATCAGAAGTCAAATTTCAATAACTAGCTGATATATATAATAAATATAAAGTGTAGCAAATGAGGGAAAGCACATTTTAGTTACTATATATATATATATATATATATATATATATATATATATATATATATATATATATATATATATCATTTTGTATATACTGTACTGTGAATTATTTCGTTTCTGTTGTATTAAGCCATCCAATGATAGTATACCATTTTTCTTAATTAAATATTTATTTTATTTTTTGTTTGTAAATATCTATTATTATATGAAATTAATAAATGTATTTAATTGTTTAATCCAATCTGATCTCTGTTTGATCATCACCATCATCATTACACATTTGCACCACTAGATGTTTGATCATTACTATCATCATTATGCATTCATACTATTAAAAGTTTCATCTTCACTATCATTAAGAATTTACACCATTAATGGTTTGATGATGATCATCATTAACTGTATATGTTGCTCTTTTAATTGACTGATCATCATCAATATTTTATTTTTTATCTATGCTTATATATAGGCATATTTGGTTAATAATTAAATAGGTTCATCCCTGAAGTGAGCTGACTGCAAGAACTTCCTGAGTTTGAATTCTGTGGTGTAATGGGGCCCAAAAAGGGAGATATAATGAATATGTACTAGTCTAAATTACATTGAAATATTTTAAGTAAATTAAAAGATGGCATAATAAAAGTAATTATGATTTAGAACTGAGCATTTCATTGTGGCATCTTTTGCATACTACTCAAAGGCCTAGGTCTGACAGTAGTGACATGCACTCTCTTTGTTATGTGCTATTTCTAATTCTGTAGTATCTTGTGCTCCCAAATAGAATGTTGAAGCATGGATTTAAGATATGACTTGCTGTATGTTGGTTGACACATTGTATTCAAATCATCCAACTACTGAGTCATATTCATGTTGTCTTATGGTGTACCCTGCGGTTCCACAACCTATGTTTATTGATGTGAAGCATTCATAAAGACGTGTTCTGCAGGTTGAATAACAAACCTATCCATTTTGGTATTATTAATCATTCAGCAATAATATAAACTCAATTACGTGATCTAGTTTTAACAACAACTGCCATGTTTTTTCATTATAAAATCAGATGCATCTGATTCACATTCAAACTGTAATATAAATAAGGAAACAGAACTTTATTGCTTATAAATATTTACAAATGATTGTTACATTTTAATGCCTTAATTATAAAAGTTTCAGATATGCTTTTCTTTACCTATCAGTTGAATGATAAGCTAGTTTTTACTTTTGATTGTTTTTTGACCAATTTAATCACTAATAAGTGGCTTTGGAACTGGAATTGAAAGAGATTTTTAACTAGGCAAACATTGTATGTTTAGATAACTTTAATTTAGATTCTCATTGTCTATAAGGGAAGTGGAACGTGCCCAGAAAATGGAATATTAAGTTGGCCTTTCTCACACCGGATTTGTTATTTATTAGCTTGTCTTTTATCATCTGATTATGTTATCATTCCATGTAACTTATTAAAACACTACTAATAACAACAATAACACCAATAGTATTCTTTTAGCAGTAGTCGGTAGGTTGTGAAATTTTTAGAAGTAAAAAATTAAAATAATGTTTCCAAAAAAGTTGCTAGAAGTTAAGGAGCTATCAAAAATAATTAGAGCTAGCTTAATAAAGTTCCTTACAAAAAAATGTTTAATAGAACAGAGTGATTGTTACAAGATTTTATAAAAGGACATATCATTGTGTTGAATTTGCTGTAACATTTAATGTAATACATGCTATTTTTGGAATTTCATCATATATCAACGAAAAAACTAACTATGTTAAAACTTGCCTTGAACAATTGCACTCATTGCCGATTTTAATGCATCTACTTTTCATAACTAGATTCCAAAAATTCATTGATAAATAATATTTTTGTATTTTCTATATATCATTATTTCTTCAATACCATTAAAAAAATTGGATATTTATTCGTGGACACTTTAATTCACATATCATAAAAGTAGTACACATTTGGCTTAAGGTATTAGAAATAACGTAATTGATACCGTAAAATTAAAGGGCTGTTAAATATTGAATTTTGTCTCAACATATGGATTTATTTAGAAAGAAAAATCACAAAAACTGGCACGTAAATGTGTTTTACTATCAAGTGAACGAAAATAAACAGATTACATTATAGTTAAAAATTAAAATAAGAGATCACATAACATATGCATTCATAAGCATGCATATTGTTGTACAAATCTATCACTTTAATAATAGTCATAAAAACTCATGTTTATCATTTAGAAATATTATTAATAAACTAAATTTCAACAGCTATAAAACATTATGATTGATGCCAATTTTTCGAATACTATTGTTACTGGGGCTTTTGAGTTCTCTTAAAAAGGGTATTATGGATGCAAGTAAATATACCCTAGCATTAACTAAAAAAATAGAATCATAACTTGTTTTCTGATATCAATATCATTAATGATTTAATTTTTTTTTTAAAAGAAGTCCGGAATTTTTTTGTTTTACTTGAAATAGTAATAAATTAAATGCGATATTTTATAATAAATATAAAAATATAAAAGCAGAAGTTTGACTACTGTCAAAATACCTTAAAAATAATTGGTCCATTAAATATATATATATCAAAAATGCTGAAGATAATCATTGAAAACAAGATATGGATTTAGGAACAGTATCGCATTTCTAATAAATCAACCATAACTAATATTTTAAAGGATATAACGTCTTTTGAATAATAAATACAGATATTAAAGTCACCCATTTATTTAGATTTAAATAAGATATATAATTCAGTGAAGTCAAGACAGCTCTTTGAAATACTAAAAATAAAATGGTTGGAAGTACTTATCGAATATCTGGTGAAGTTTTAAACGTTGATAGTAATATGTTACCTTCAAAAATATTGGTAATTTTACCAATATATGGACTTTTTAATTTGGGCTATCTGATCTTAAGATAAACACATTGATTTTTGTAAAAAGAAAAAAAGGAAATATAAGCACTGTTATCGTAAGATATCATTAATATTTTTTACAAGTAATATAATTTTCGAGATTTTATTGAATAAGATGCTTACAATCATAGATGAACGATTGACAATAATTGTTACGAATTACTAAAGATGTGAATTTTGCTGTCAGGTAAAGGAAAGCAATGAATTGGTAACAAATAGTTATCTATAGACATTTTTTATTGATTTAGTCAAAGCATTTGATCCAATTCATCAAATAGATCTATAGAATTATTTGAAATAAATCATTTGCTCACAATGGTTATTGCACTAAACATATTTTATATAAATGATTGATAGAGTTATATTATTTCTCTTAAAAAAATCTGAGGCATTTGAAACTAAAACTTGTGCTGAAGAAAAAAACGATTACTGTAGACATTTTTGAAGGTATCTTATGAAACAAAAATCAATTTGAAATACAAGTTTTATGGAGAATGTTTGTATTGAGCTGCTTAAAAACGAAAATAAGTATTTGACTTTTTTCTATTATACATTTATAGTTTGAAAAACAGGCAAAAATCACTATACGTATTGCCACGCTGCAAGCTAGAGTAATCAATGGATGCCAGAAGGCTTGTGCATAAAATCAACATCTAGTGCCTACTCATCCAATATCCCAGACTAGTTTCTGATTTGTGGCCTTCGTCAGTGATGAGTCATAGAACTGAGAGCACTGTACCTAGATTTTAGGATCTAATGCAACCCTCCAGCAAACACCTTTTATTACTACTTAACTAGAAAACCATGAATCTTAAATTGAAAGCACATTAATATTTAAGATGGGGATTTTATGCACAAGCCTTCTGGCATCCATTAATTACTCTAGCTTGCAGTGTGGCAATACATATAGTGAGTTTTTGCCTCTTTTAATAACAGTTATAAGAAAGCATAAGAAATGGTGATCATGTGATGTTTATTGGCATTTATAGTTTGCTGATGATTTACTATTTTCACTTAGAGAAATGTCTACCGAATGTGCTTAAGTTTTGAATGCAGAATGTAAATAGTTTGGTTTCATTATTAATATTCAAAAACCTCCAGACTTTTATCAGTCAATGTTAGAAAAAGTTCCAACAACTACTCCAAGCTCCTGCAAAGACTAAAGTTTTAATAAGGAAAAGAATAGTTCAAGCTGAGAAAAGTGTCTTATTAAGTGGGTAATTGACTTTTCATTAAAAAATCTTATGAAAGGGGATAAAAAAAATCCAAATCTGCTAAAAGCAAGTATAGAAAACTTTCAGATGGTATTTCTCATATGGCCTATAGAAGTTACCATTAATTTAGGAGCATCTGTCTCATAAATGATAAAATAAATAATAATTCTGCCAAAGCTGAAAAAAGTTCTGACCAAGTCAGACACCTGCCTAAATCACAATTCTCTTACTCAAATGATAATTATTACAACACTTTCTGATTTATAATGTCACAAACCCCATGAGCATAAAAGGAAGCTGATCAGAGAAAACCTAGTCAATTGTTAAAAATCAATAATGTCGTTAAAAATCAATAATGTTGGTGCAGAAGACAATATTACTAGTTCTAAAAGTATTAAAAATGAGACTGATGATACAGTACATTACATCACATCACATTATGAATAATCTTAAAGTTTAAAAACCATCTTCTAATAAATCTGTAGACTCTAAACACAATAAAACCAAAAAAAAAGTGTTTTTCCACACCAAGAGCAAAGTGAAAATATATCAATAAGTTATAATATAGCAATAAACATAAAACCTATGAAAATGTCCTTAAAAAAAGTGATAAACAAAAATGGAAACACAATAAATAAGAACCAAAATTCTATGCTGAATAGAAATTGATAATGAATCACAACAAATAGAAGCTCACATGAAGAAATATATAATACAACTTACTGAAGAAGAATACCAAAAAATAAATACAAATCCCTGATCTCTTGCAAAATTCTTTTGCAAATTATATCAATGACAAAACCCTGATTTTGGCCATAACAAATTGTAATGGAGGATTATTGAAATTCCATATAGAGAAATTTTACAACATAATCTTTCATAAATGATATTTGGATGGGTATTAATAAAATCTTTTCCCACCCAAATGATAGATACATAATTACTGAATTTACTTCATGGTCTACTAGAAATTGTTTCAAAAATAACATTAGACACTTAGATGGGAAGATCATCTGCACAATTGATATGAATAGAGAAATCACACTCAATGGAACCATTAAGAACTCTTTGGTGAATTTTGATCAAACATAATTAAATAATATGCTTGGGAAATATGGGAAAACAACCAAAATAATATACAGATATGATCATCAAACTAATGACTGCATCATGATCAATACTGGTACTTTAACTATTACCATGAAGAAAGGTTGCATCCCATTGACACACTAACAGTGGTCTACTCCAGAGGTTCACTGATGGGTCTAACATTCCAGGGGGTTCCACCACAATGTTTTTTTTTTTGCTTAGAATGAAATAATTTCATTAAAGACTGCAAACTCAAGTATGTAATGTGGGTGGGTTGAGATGGAATAGGATTCATAAATGCAATAAAAAAGCAGGAAAGCCAGCACTGGGCTTTAAAATAATTGTTGGGGATAATATAATTGACTTGATACAATTAGACACAAATCATGAAGAAGTCAATCAAACTGATTAAACACTGACATCATTAGAAGATATCCCTGTTCAGCTCAAATACCACTAAGATACCATACCTCACTAGTGAAGAGACTCAAGACCAACCTCATAATCTGACTCAGAATGAGATAAATGGACCCAGGTTAGTTATTTGTGAGAATGAATAAGACTCTGGTGTGACAGTGATTAGTTGCTAAAATGAACAGGCCCATGAAGACTCTAGTCCTTCAAGAATAAAACAAAATAGAAATATATTGTTAAAAATTATAACTAGAGAAAATGGAAATCAAGACAACAAATCAGGTCCAGCTCAGATGAAGGTATTTCATCCAATTCAAATGACAATTCTGAGAAACTAAATAAACAATACCATGATCTACTCCAAAGCTTTGCTGATGGTTCTAACATTCCAGGGAGTTCCACCACAATGTTTTTTGCTTAGAATGAAATAATCTCATTAAGGATTGCAAAGCTCACATGTGTAATGAGGGCAGGTTGAGATAGAATAGGATTCACAAATGCAATAAAAAGCAGGAAAGTTAACACTGGACTTTAAAATAATTGTTGGGGATAATTTAATTGACTTGATACAATCAGACACAAATCATAAAGAAGCCAATCAATCTGATCAAACACTGACAATTTTAGAAGATAACCATGTTTAGCTCAAATACCACTACAATACCACACCTTGCTAGTAGAAAAGCTCAAGACCAACCTCATAATCTGACTGAAAATGAGATAAATGGGCCCAGTTTGGTCATTGGTGAGAGTTCATAAGATTCAGATGTTTCAGTCATTGGTGGCCAAAATGAACAAGCCCATGAAGACTAGCCTATAAGAATAAAACAAATATAAATATATTATTATAAAGTATAACAATAAAAAAAAATCAAGGTGACAAATCAGGTCCAACTCAGATGAAGACATTTTATCAGTTTCAAATAACAATTCTGACAAACTAAATAAACAATACCACAAAGATATTGTGGTAAATCAGTGGCAGGACAAAAATAATAAGGGAAGAAAAGCCAATGTCCAATCAGGCAGAGGGGCATAACATGAAACAAACTGACAGTAATGGTCAAGATGAATTATTAATAATCTCTTTTATAGGTGTTAGTGACAATGAAGTCTCCCAATCAGACTGGGTTTCTTGTTAGATGGACAAACCATCTGTGGAAAAAGAACATACACTTGACTAAGTGCTGTAACAAAGTAGTCCAGTCATAAATAGACAGAATAATGGAATAACAGATATCAGCCAATGAGTAATGGTTGGGTCAATCAGGGTCAAATCACCTCATACAAATTATATGAAGCTAAATTTCTATGAAGTTAATGTCAGAGGTCTGAAGGCAATTGACAGGGTATTTGGCATTCAAAATTGGATGCCAAATGCCAGCCAGATGTGATATGCATGACATAAACAAAATTAAATTCATATCTAAAATGAATCATGTTCTCCAAAATATAGGCTTTTTAAATTAATCAATTTCAATGACAGCAGCAGGAGAAGTAGTTATTTTAATCAATTACAAGAAAGACCCCTACTAGTTTTAAAATTCTACACTTAGACTCAAATTGCCTAATTGCTAACCTAAGTTATAGCCATGTTCAAATCAATCTAATATACCACTACATTAAATATAACCACAATCTAATGATGTAAGTAATCACTGACACCAATTATGTCATGGGCTCAAACCCATTTCCAATTATTCTAATGGGTAATTTCATTGTAACATGTAGTTGTTTTGATAAAAAATATATTCATCTCTTTATTCATATACAGATGAATGGAAAAGGCTTCTTCCCCATAGATGCCTCCTCCTATACTAAAAATGCCAGATCCCTGATTGACCTTGTCTAGGTACTCCCTGAATATTCATTTCAAAATCAATGCAAAACTCTGAATGGTGTTTTTTTTACCACTTTGCCCTAGAGATATCTCTTGAAACAAACAGTGGACATCAGATAGTAGAAGAGAATAACATCATTTGAATGTTACTAAAGCAGACAGCTCCTGGAAGAGTCTTTTCTGAGGCCTACATTCATCTTAAAAATGATATCCTAAAGTTACTGATGGTCGAAGCATGGTTCACCTTCATCAGCATCCTTCAATCCAAAATAAATTCACTTTCCTTTTACAACATAGGCTCTAACCACTTTTTAGCTAACATTGATGCTATTGACCAAAACCTGAAAAAAATTCCACTTGATAATCACCAATTTGTACATCTTGCTTTTAACCTGAAAAGCCAATACAGGGATAAGCAGAGATCTCTGGCTGAAAATATGTCGAACAAGCAGGCCGAGAGATTCCTTCCAGATCAACAATGTTGATCCAAGAGTTATTTCTGGTTGGGCACTGGGGGTAGGCAGAAACAAACCAACTCTACTGTCATGAACAATATATATTATTCTCATGGGCCTGGAATGATCTATGCAATTACAGAACACTTTAGGGCAACACATCAATCTGATAAGACTGGGAATGACAATGGGCTATTCAACTTAGATGAAAGTCCGATCCATGATATCACTAAGGAAAAGATCAACATCAATTTAAAAAACCTTTCGGAAAGGATTTACTCAGAAATACATGTGAACCCAGAAATACATGGCATACCAAAGTTTGTGCTTTTATATCTAGAAAAATATTTGGTGTCAGTGTTCAAGGTCATGATTAACTATCTAGAAAAATATTTGGTGTCAGTGTTCAAGGTCATGATTAACTACCAATTAGCAGAGGGAAGATGAGAGAATAACAACTGGTGTCCAATATCTCTTGTATATTTCCTAAAAAAAGATGGAAGACATCACTTAAATAATCTGAGGTCTATCTCAATGACTCCCCATTTAATTAAAATCATAGAACAACTATTTAAGCATCAAATTCAAGTGAAAATCTAAAAATATGTTTCTATTAACCAATATGCAAAAAGAGGAGTCATCAATTAACGTCATTGGCCAAATGAAACTCCTTATTGAAGTTATCAGAATCCAGAATATTC
Organism: Epiperipatus broadwayi; assembly: GCA_028023455.1. NCBI lineage: Eukaryota > Metazoa > Onychophora > Udeonychophora > Euonychophora > Peripatidae > Epiperipatus > Epiperipatus broadwayi. The sequence goes on from JAQFVV010013193.1 coordinate 66,903, forward strand.
AAAATGGATCACCAACCAAATTGACAACTCTGTGACATTCGATTCAATCAGGCCAGACCTTCTGTTTGACATCTCCTAAAAATATGGGGTGCCACATGTTTATCAGAAGATGATTGCAAACCTACTAGGCAACATAATCATTCATATCACAATGAATGAAAAAAATGCACCTGAGTTTGAGACCTCTATCTCTATTCCTCAAGGATCTCCACTTAGCACACTATATTTTATAGCCTATGCCAACCTGCTATTGATGGAGATTGAAAGATCATTGCCTGGAGTGTTTGTACCTGCCATGGGAAGGGAGATTAAATTTGTCACCTGTATGGACAACATATTCATCTGTCTGCCATTCAAAAAATATGTTACTAAACTAGAGAAGATACTAGCATGGTACTCAGACAAATACAAACTCAAATTCAATAAGAAAAAAATCAACTTCCTGTAGATTGCTAATTGGGGGGGGGGGTCACTTCCAAACTTTACAGTTGATCCTCAGAAATATCTAGGCTTTAACTTTTCAAAATTGAATAGTGCTATGAGGAAAAAAGAAAGAAGTTAAAGAATCCCTCTTAACATATATTTGCTGGACAATGGCCTTCCTTTCCAAGATATATATTTCACTTCATGGTAAGGTAAAACTTTTAAACTCATTGATATTAACAAAAAAAAACAATTATTTCTTATCTGGTATCAGCCCCTTCAAAATTATCAAAACAATAATCTCTGTGTGCAAACATATTCTGGGGCTGAAAGGTTGCTACCATTAGCCTTCAAAAACTCCAAATTCCTAGAAGGATAAATGGCCTTTCATTCCATTGTATAAAATCTATAATCTTTCAGAGAATCTATAATCTACTGTTCTCACTTCAAAATAAATACTTGACTGCTTCATATCAATAAGATGTCACATATAATCTGCCACCCACTAATAATAGATGGTGGAATACATTATTTGATAATATTCAGTAAATGGCTGACTTGAATAAAAATCCAATTATATCAAAAATTAAATACTGGAATGCACATAAAATAATACATGGGGAAAATAATATAAGCAATGTGTCTTTCAGGATTACCAATCACACCACCTGATTTCGACATCAAAATTCTGGTTCTCTGAGGCAAAATGTCCTAATAAAAATCAACCTGGACTCCCCCCCCCCACAAAATCATTTTTGGTATACAGAAGTTTCAAGAAGATTGATCATGTATGGTGGATGTGTGAAAGAGATGAGGAATCACTTGACCACATTTTTCTTAGATGTCCCAGTATGTCCAATTACAGATTGATAACTCATGAATGGTACATTTATATGAATGGAAACTATAAATCATTTACAGACTATATAAGTCAGGGTTTATTTATGAACATAAGACATGTGATTTTTATGAATTATGCTTTGTGGTGTGTTAGATATAAAGTAATTATTGAAGTGATGAGAGATCTGCATGAAACTAAATTTAAGAATGTCATGGTGAAAATCATGAAGAAGGTCCAACAAATTGCTCTAAGCTATATTACAAGAGCAATATGGGAGAAGGTTCGATCTACTTTGCTTCAAACAGATATGTAATTGATGTCATTTTTGTATGTGTAGCATTAAATATAGCAATAGAATAAAATTTCTTTTAAAATCAATAATTTTTAACCTAGAGTTTATCAACCTGGGCATCTAAACTATTTTATATATTTTAGTTGTTTTAGAAGTAAAAGATTGAGTAGACATTTATGGGCAACACATACACCAATGTTCTACTGATTTTAACAATTTAACAGGTGTTATTTTATCACACAGATAAAACTATTGCTATTCAGTTAGATGAATTCAGAGCTTCTATTTTAATTAATTAATTATATGTAAGTTAACTTGGATATTCATGACAAAACGTTTCGGCTAGACCAGTTTTTTTTTTCTAATTGGAATTATAATGGTCATATTATTGTATAGATGGTTGTTATTGTCATCATTAAAAACATTCAGGGTTTTAACTAGAAAGACAAAATAGGATAAACATTAAAATAATATTCTAAAAACGCCACTGAAATGGAAGGGAATCAATAATTTGCAGCAAATATCAGAGAAATTAATAAAAATTATTGATAAATGTAATATATATTTAATTACATTAATTTGTTAAATTTGTCTTCTGTTTTGATAACACGCTGCAGATGCTTCATATCAATCGTATGGAAAGTTATAATACAATCGGTGTTTATATAGTTGGGTGTGGTCAAACATCGTGGTATTACAATTGTCTTAAAATATAAACGCAAATTTAAAATATATGGATATAAATAATTTTACACGTGTCTAATTTCTACATTTATGACAGTTTAATTACTGTGGATAAAATTAATTTTAATGCAGATATTTGAAGGGAAAATAACTAGTTTACAATGTGGATTCTATATTTCACTAGGCAAAATAAAATTATGAATTTTATTTGATACATATAATAATATTAAATTTTATATTATTTAACTGTTTCTTACCGTTGGTCGCAACAATGAGAGCCGCTATAATTAAGAATACCTTCATTCTATTTGATAATCAAGCTTATTAAACACTGTCTGAAATAAATACGATTATAAAATAGCAATTGATGTAGTATAATCAACTGAAACAAAAAAAGTTTCAACGATCATTGAAATGCTATTTAAATTCAAATCATGTCAATTATTTAATTCTTTAATAAATAATTTATAGGAAAACGTCATTAATAATTTATCTTCCTTTCTTTAATTTATTTGAACCTTGCCCTTAAATTCTGTTTCACTTTTATTTTAATCAAACTTCATAAGAAAGCAAAAAAAAAAAAAAAAAATGAAAGTTTCTTTCTTTTAATATTTTATCTAACAAATAATAATAAATGTTGTAGGGTGATATTTATATAATGTACAGAAGTGTTGCTTTACAAACTGTTTACCTATTTTTATATAAACTTATTCTAATGAGTCGTCTGCCTTACTGAAACTTGATGATTGAATCTAGATTCAACTTGGACAACGTTCTTATAGGTTTTACATGCAAACTTAGCACCCCCCCCCCCGTTAATTTCATTATAAATAGATCCAGTCATTGATAAAGGTAAAAGTAAAAAAAAATCCGGTAAATATTAACATAATGAGGATTTCCAAGCTTGGTGAATAACTGAATTAATTTACTAGTTTTCGTTTTGAAGGTATCTGGAAAAGTATTTCCTTTCTAATGTCGTCAAAGTTATTTTGTACTCAATATATATTAGTGCATATGAAATCAATAAATAAAAAAAATTACGTAAACGGATGACTTTATTACTAGGAAATTCATACTTGGTTTGAGTTTTGGAAGTGCCAGAACGGTATTCAAACATCTTATATTTCAGAGATATCAATGCACTAAATGATGTGGTCAAAAGGTTTACAACTCAAAAACTCCCCAGCCATCACCCATCCAGCAACTAATTTAGTTTTTCATTGGTTAAATGCTATAATGAATATATGATCTATACCTAATCATACTTTTAATTGCTTTAAAATATACATTATTCAATGTTTTGTGAAATAAATTTATCAATAAGTTGGCTTGAAAACTGGTTATGATTGTTGGTTGTTAATGTTATTGATATGACTGACTTTAATGATTAAACATCAGGTCTCAGAACACTAGTACATGCTTGTCAAGTATAACACACAGTATAAATATAAAGTGGCACTGAATTGAATTGAAATAATAATAAATATATATTTTAATTATAGCGCAAGCATTTGTAACATCACACGTATTTTGCATATGCCACTCATAAGAAAATGGAAACACGTGATTCAGATTAGTTAATTTATACAATTAACTACACCTAATATCTGCTATTTCAGTAAAGATAAGAGCTAACTGGGATGGGAATACATTTCTTTCCCAGAGAAAAATAAATTTGCCTGCATTTTTTTTTGATGGTCAATTAACCATTGACATTTTTGTACATAACTGCTTGTTTAAATTACATTTATATTCAGGCATAATATTACATCGATTAATTAAGTTAAAAACATTCTATTCGTAATTAAATAATAATACATTTTACATTTTGCGCATTTAGTTAAAAAAAAAAAAACTTTCTAGTTAGTGAAAGTCGGTTTAATGAGTCCGTAAATACATTATGAAACTTGATACTGTGCTGTTTAATGATTATGAAACTTGATACTGTGCTGTTTAATGATTATTGTATAATTAAAAAAAATTTTTCATAGAAAAAAATCCCAAATGTCCATAGTTTTAAATCAATCAGGAATATATGAAAAACTTTCAATTTTGAGTTGATTTTTATATCACAAAAATGAGTTTCTTTGAAACATTTTTGATTAATGCTATAAAAATACTTGTTTTAGTTAGACGTCAATTATCAGGTTTTATATATTAAACTATGGAAAGTTAAAAGTCTTTTGCCTAATACACTGATGTGCAATTTTGTAAACAATACACAATTTTTTATGTACCAATGGGATGAATTTTGTCCATGACAAAGAAAATTTTACGCACGACTTTCATATGCAATATACTTTAACAAAACATACCTTTTACATGTAAACCCGTGTATTTTAAAATATTGAATGATCAATAAAATATGATCCGCTGATAATGCTCTTCAAAAGTATATAATTTTGAAGACTATTATAACCAGACCAATTTTTATACTCTATATAATAAGATTAGTAGAATCATTGTTGGCACATGGAATAACATTGTAACATAGATTCAGCATGGCACCATTAAAAGATTGCCAACTCCAATTATATATTATAACATAATGTCACCTGATTCCATATAGTAGATTGCATGCAAATTTGATAAAAAAAAATCAAACTACTGATGATAACAATCTATTCTAGTTGGAATTACTTGAGAACAATATGATTTTTTAAAGATTAACGGTTTTCACTTTAGATGCACCAATTCATCATAAATGCTTTGTTAAGAGATAGAAATTGATTAATTTGCTTGTATTCATACCTTTTCCAATGACACTAACTTTAAAATAATAGTATTTCCTATGGAAATGATCCTAACCACATTGATTTTTATTACATCTTTCATGGTATTGAATTTGCCTTTATCTAGAATAAAAATAGATATTGTCAATCACAGAGAAAACACTTAGAGATAAGTAGAGATCATCTACAAAATATTTAATTGTTATGGTTTATCTTCAGCAAAATTTCTTTATTCAGTTTTAAAAAAATCAATTATTAAATATTTATAAAGAAAAAAAATGCTATAAAAAGTAATATAAATATGTTATTTGTGATAACTTTGCCCTTATTTTTTTCATTGTAATAACTTAACTTTTATATTATTTTTTTTAAAAATCGCAATGCGGAAAATTCTTACAAAAATTGACTAATTGAAAAGAAGGGTTATCCTAAATAAATTAAGTACTGATCTGGAAAACCATAGTAGAAAACTATCATTTGCATCTTTATTCCAATTATATAATGATGTTAGCATTATTATTATAATCATGAAACAATTCACTAATTGTTTTCACGATCAAAATAAACAATAATTATGACTAAAACAGTATTAATTTTAAGATTGATATGGTTGCAGTTTCTCTTCCCGAGAAAGAAAGTTTAATAGAATAAATGAATGGCTATTCCTTTTTGGGAGACTAAATCAGGAGATAGAATACTATTGAATGTGTTATAAAGTCTAATTTATCTTCCATTTTTTGAATTTATCAATATACTAATGAAAAATGAATTGTGGTAAAAAGTGTTTTGCATAATGATACCATATTCTTATTATCAGTATCTATACTCCAACATTATATGTAAAAGATTTAAATAAAAATACTAATATTTTTATGGAAGTCATTATATAACAATAATATTAAGCAATCAAATCTTTTTTCTATGATTGGTATAATAACCGACATTAGCCAAAATTTATAGAAAATAATTTTATTGATGCAATAATTGTCTATTTTTATTGTTAGGAAATTTGGGCACAACACATATATTGACTATTATAATAATTTTGTTTAGATAAAAAAAAAAATATAACAAATATGGATGCTTCCATTTAAAAAAGCGATAGAATTTATAAAATTTCATTATTGTTTGGGATCATAATACTAGAAAAAATCATATTATGAGAACACATAAAATGAATATTATTGGACAGATAATATACTAGAACTCATCAATATTAAAATAACATTTGAATTAAAAATAGATCATATTCATTAGCATCCAAAAGAAAATTAATTGCTATTTATTTTAGAAAAATCTACTATACATACTAAATTTCAATAGTTATCAAAACTAGCCAATTAATATTTCAGGGTTTTTGTATTACTAAGGTGTGGAATTTTCTCAAGAAATGTAGTTTTGATACAAGAATATCTGTTCTTTGGTTTACTAAAAATAATAATCATATTTTCCTGACAATGATATTATTATTAATGTTATGATTAAAATGAAGCATGTAGGAATTTATTCCTAGAACAATATTGAATTAAACATGGGTGATTACAATAAGTATAGATATCCACAATTTAATGATTGACAAGAAGGTTTCAAGATGAATTGTGAATTATGTGTGCCAAAAAGATGCAGATATTCATTAATCATGATTATTTTAGTTATATATTCTTCTTTTTGATAAACTAAAGTCAAAATATGAACCTAAGAACCAAAATCAATTAAATGCAGAAATCAACTTTATTATATGATATTAGTGATATCTTAAATAGGGGAAAGGAGTATTTTCGTTATGATTGAATATAATATTGATAAAATAATATTAATACAAAAACTAACATGATGATTGTTAATGATATCTCTATCTTACCTACTTTTTAGACTGATTTCCATAATTATGACTTGCTTAGAGAATTGTTACAAGTAAATATGAATATAAACATAATGAATATTATGGCTTAAAGAGGAAAATAATTAAAGAATAATGTTTAGTCAATTAGTTTACAGAAAGCAAGAAAACAAAGATTTGAAAAAACAGAATAATATAAATATTGTCCCAAAAATAAATATGTCAACAAAATCGACAAGTAATAATATTCCAGATTACACAAATGTTTCTTATGTTTGAGATAGAACAATATGCTTTAAATCTTGGATAAAGTCAAGCTGACCAAAATACTATATATTCAACCCTCCATGAGAATCATGGAAATGCCATTATTATAAATAAATCACTAAACATTAAGATGTCATGATTAAGGTTTGAAGTTCTCATCTCAAATTAAAATCAACGGAGACATTTTGATTTATGTCAAGTGAATACTAAGTTCAATATCAAAACAATATTTCACCACCTAAGCATTGTAAATATTAATAAAAATATTACTTAATATTTGACCATTACTGCAGTATATTTATGTAATATTTTATATTTGTTATAATTAATTATATAATTATATCTATATAATATTTCGAGTTGCATAAAGATATCATAGTATGAACCAAAATAATAGTGATTATATAAAATTTAATATACGTTTTAATCATTTCTAATGGCATTAATTTTATACTCATTTATCAATTTTATTTTTTTACAGAAAATCAACAGTCATTATGAAATTAAAATTGAAATGATATTCCAAATCTCTTACACTCACTATAAAAATGAACAGTCTATTTCATATTTTGCATAGAACCCACATATTTTGAAAAAAATATATCATATTGCTTTTCCAAATATAAAGTAAATAAAAAATATTTGGCACCGCAATATTATATTTAATTTGGCCTCATGATTCGTCCAAGATGAATTTGAGGTGAAGATATATATATATTTATGCTCAATCATTTCAATAATATTATTGCTTGTTTATTACAAATATTTGAGATATGACAGTTTTTAATGTAATTTAAAACCATTCACGTTTTATAAATATATACACGTTTTATAAATATATACACACTAATATATAATCGCAATTACTTGCAAAAACATCTGGCAATATTACAATTTATTTTTTATTATTGTAAATTGTTTACAAATATTGCCTATAATTGTTGCATGCTTTAAAGTTAAAAGTTGAAAATAATCTTCTTTTTAAATTCAATATATATATAACATTAAGTTATTCCAAAATAACAGGTGTTTTTTTAAAAAAATTCTTAATCTAGATAATGACATATCATGTAACGATCAATACATCTTGAATTCAATAGATTCTGGTAATGTAAAAATAAAGTTAAAAAAATAAATAATTTATTATCTTATTCTATACCACAGAGAAAGTAGAAAGTTCATTTATAATGAATAAATCTATAGTCTCAATCACAAACTAATTTCTCCCACTATTCACTCCTTCAAAATAACATTCAATAGTAAAAATAAGAAAAGGAAATATGTAAATGCTAATATATTGATGAGATATAATTCTCTGACTTAACAGGTTATTTTTTATTTAATTAGGTGTTACTGTATAACGTCAAATGTTTTCACTATAGACAAATTTTGATATTCTCTTTTAAAATTATCTACTAAAAATGATTGTAATAGATAATTATAGTGATGTAATTTGTAGAAAATTGCTTTTCAGTAAAAATATTAATATAGAATTTAAGGCTTATTAAATCATAAGTGAATAAAGCTTGATAGATATAATGCACAGAATAATTATTGTAATAATTTAGCAGAGGTCAAAAATTGTAAAGTTAAATTAATATACCCTAACGTATATATGTAATTAAAAAAAGGTGAATTTATTGCATTCTTGTTTCTTTCTACACAGTTAGATTATTATTCATTACCAGACTTAGAGAAAATTATTTGTTCCCATAATTATACATACATTAAATCATGATAATTTCATGTTTACAATTATTAATTTCTGCTTAACTATTAAAAAGGTTATAAAAAGTTAGTTTTATCTACATCCTTACGTTCTCTTATTGATTATTTGTTTAATAATTATTAATGCCACATATTCATCTCAATATATGTTCTTAAATTTAGTTTGAATTTTCATCAATAATAGTAATATCAACTCATGAATATCTAAAGCTTAAAGAGAGGCGAATCTATTCCATTTATTGTTCTTTAATGACAAAAAAAGTATCAAATATTCATATCCTGAGAAAAGAATAGTTTATTTTCTTACGCACATATATATATACAAAACCATGGTCAGGGGTTTGGGGAAGGGTTCCTGACAGAGATATTTTAAGTGCTGGTTCTGGCTAAGCATTTATCATAAAGCTTGTAGACGAATTGGCAATCCTCACTGTTTATATATATATATATATATATATATATATATATATATATATATATATATATATATATATATATATATATATATGTGTGTGTGTGTGTGTGTGTGTGTGTGTGTGTATAATCAAAACTACCCCAAATCTAAAATTAAACCAGACCAGCATAAAAATAATATTAAAACACAACCTAAGGTTTCACTGCTACAAGCAGACTTCTCAAGTGGAAAGAACTACAAAAAAACTACACAAATATATATATATATATATATATATATATATATATATATATATATATATATATATATATATATATATATATATATATATATATATATATATATATACTATTAAAAACTACCCACAAATCCATTCACTTCCCAACCACCCTTAATATTAAAAGAACTCTTAAATAAGTTAATTGCTTCAGAAAAATAAATTTTCAATAATAAAGACTCTTTAAATCTTCTTTTGATTTCATTTCTCTCAAAGAAGACACTTTTAGCTTAATGAAAATCAATAGTGTGGCCTGTATCTTTTTCATGGACATACAAAGCAGAATTAAGATATCTATTTTTAACTCTACTTTTATGAACTTTTATTCTTTCATTTAAACTCAAACTACTCTGACCTATGTAAACCTTCTTACAAAATAAACAAGGAATAAAATATACTACACAAGGAATAGTCTTTCTATCAAAAACTTATTTTGTATTATTTAATAAATTATTCAATGTAACACCCCTTTTCCAAGCAATTTTCTTATTTCCAAACAATTTACTATTTCTACACACAATTTATAAGAAGACAATTTAAATGGCAAAGAAATAAAAATCATATTTTTCTTTAACCTTTACATCCTTACAAATATTACTATTAAATAAAATACTTTTAACAAATTTATCAGAGTATCCAACACTCAAGTAATCTTTATAAAATTGATATTTCTGAAACAAAGCTACACCACTAGAATTATTTAATTTAATATTCCTATGACAATAATTCCTTAAAGCAGCTACTTTATGAGATACAGACTGATAGCTATCAGGTTTAATTATAGATCTTAATTCTTTACTTTTAACTAAAAGACTGCACAATAAACAATTAGTTTCTATATTTCTAATCACCAAAAGATCTAAAAATTTTAACTTACCAAAATCTAACCCCCCCTCCTTCTAACACAAATTTTATAGAAGGATCAAAACAACTAAACTCATTTACAAATTTCTTCAATTTATCATTCTCAACTGCAAATAAACAATCATCAACATATCTGACAAATAATTTTACATATAAACAATTCTTTTTAATAATAGTTTCCTCTTCCATAAAACTAATATAAACTGAACATACTAAAGGAGAAATAATATAACTTATTATCCACCCTTCCTTAATCTTATAAAAAATTACCTTTATAAGTAAAATACATAGAATCTTCCTATAAGAAAAGCAAATCTTTAATTATCTTAATTTTATTTTTTGATAAATAACTTTTCTTAATCTATACAGACAAAAGAATATCAATACTGCTTAACCTATTAATAGACTGATACATATTTTCAATATCTAAACTTCCAAATACCCAATTACTTTCCATTTTAAAATTATTAATCTTATCAAAAGCCTCAAAAGAAGAAGAAATTGTGTACTGACCAAAATCAACAAATTGTTTTAAAAAATTATTCAAGAATCTAGAAATATCCTCTACAACACTACCTGTAAAATCAAAAATAAATCTTAAAGGAAAACCATCTTTATGAGTTTTAATATTCACAAACATCTTAACTGATGTGAAATCATTAGGATAGCATTTTAAATAATCAACTCTATTAAAAAATTTTAAATTAACCATTTTCTTCAGAATATCTATCAATCCAGGAAAAATTGTTATGACATTCTCTTTGCTGAGACTAATCTGTCACTGTAGCACCAACATTAGCAGCTGGAATGGTCACATTCCTCATGCCTTTTTAGCAGTCTACTGGTCTTCCCGTTCTTCCATCTCCAATGACTGATATCACAAAAAAAAAACTGGCAAAATATACGTCTGTAAAAACAATTATGTTTAAACAGGTCATTCTTTGTTCTTAGTTTTTATTTTTAAAAATACATTTAAAATTTTAATTCCAAATTTTATTGATTACTTACAGATGGTTGTATTTATGTCAACAGATGGCATTCTACCACAAACACCATCAAGCGTATGTTTACATAAACATCAGATCAAGCATTCACTATCTCTAACTTTAATTCCACTTTCAGATCATGATTTCAAGCTATTTGCTATTATCAGTGAAAGACAGGAATAAGAAATTAGATCTAAACACAAACTCTGAGCATTTATGAAACAGTTTCTATTCAGCTTGCAACCATGAATCTTTTAGCCACGTAATGTCTTCAAACTCAGCATAGCAAGGCAGATAGCTATATGGGTCTGGTATCAGTTCAGCATCATCACATAGTATAAGCCTCTGCAATATATATCATTGCTAGAAAGACCTCAAATGTACATTTATGAAAAACAAAAAACAAGTTAAAATCTTGCTAACGCTTGTATTTATGTCAACAGATGGCGTTCTACCAAAAACATCATCAAGTGTATGTTTACATAAACGTCAGAGCAAGCATTCACTATTTCTAACTTTATTTCCATTTTCAGATCATGATTTCAAGCTATTTGCTATCATCAGTGAAAGACAGGAATAAGAAACTTGATATAAACACAAACTCTGAACATTTATGAAACAGTTTCTATTCAGCTTGCAAGCGTGAATCTTTTAAACATGTAATGTTTTCAAACTCAGCATAGCAAGCCAGATAGCTATATGGGTCTGATATCAGTTCAGCATCACCACATAGTATAAGCCTCTGCAATATATATCATTGCTAAAAAGACCTCAAATGTACATTTATGAAAAACAAAAAACAAGTTAAAATCTTGCTAACGCTTGTATTTATGTCAACAGATGGTGTTCTACCAAAAACATCGTCAAGTGTATGTTTACATAAATGTCAGAGCAAGCATTCACTATTTCTAACTTTATTTCCATTTTCAGATCATGATTTCAAGCTATTTGCTATCATCAGTGAAAGACAGGAATAAGAAACTTGATATAAACACAAACTCTGAACATTTATGAAACAGTTTCTATTCAGCTTGCAAGCGTGAATCTTTTAAACATGTAATGTTTTCAAACTCAGCATAGCAAGCCAGATAGCTATATGGGTCTGATATCAGTTCAGCATCACCACATAGTAGAAGCCTCTGCAATATATATCATTGCTAGAAAGACCTCAAAGGTACATTTATGAAAAACAAAAAAAAACAAGTTAAAAACTTGCTAACGCTTTTATTTATGTCAACAGATGGCATTCTACCAAAAACACCATCAAGCATATGATTACATAAACATCAGTGCAAGCATTCACTATTTCTAACTTTAATTCCACTCTCAGATCATGATTTCAAGCTAATTGCTATTATCAGTGAAAGACAGAAATAAGAAACTACATTCATGCTTGCAAGCTCAATAGAAACTGTTTCATAAACGCTCAGAGTTATCTATTGAGTGGAAAATCTGAAATTTTTGGACATCTACATGTCTTCAAACCCAGCTATACAGCTCAAATAGCTATATGGGGCTGATAGATTTTCAGCCATACCATATATTAGTAGTCATAGCAATATAAAATTGCATAAGACTTTTGGCAGAGACTATAAATAGTCAAAATGAGAGTCATAGATCAATTCATACATCACATGACCCTATCTCTTAAGGTTGTAAGTTATAAACAGTGAGAATTGCCAATTCCTCTACAAGCTTTATGATAAATGCTTAGCCAGAGCCAGCTCTTAAAATATCTCTGTCAGGAACCCCTCCTCAAACCCCTGACCATGGTTTCGTGCTTTGGCACTCCTCAGAGAGGTTTCAGGGTAAGTTCAGACACTAGATCTAAAAATCCCAACCCAAATCCAAGCACTTATTTAAAAGTTATCTATTGAGTGGAAAATCTAAAATTTTCAAACATCTACATATCTTCAAACTCAGCTAACCAAATCAAATAACTATATGGGTCTTCTTTAGATCTTCAGCTATACCATATATCAGTAGCCATAGCAATATAAAATTGCATAAGACTTCTGTCAGAGACTATAAATAGTCAAAATAAGAGTCATAACTATTTGAGTTGGATGGCTGGGTTTGAAGACATGTAGATGTCTGAAAATTTTAGATTTTCCACTCAATAGATAACTTTTAGATAAGTGCTTGGCTTTGGGTTGGTATTTTTAGATCTAGTGTCTGAACTTACCCTGACACCTCACTAAGGAGTGCCAAAGCACAAAACTGCTGTCAGGGGTTTGGGAAGGAGTTCCTGACAGAGATATTTTAAGTACTGGCTCTGGCTAAGCATTTATCATTAAGTTTGTAGAGGAATTGGCAATCCTCAATGTTTATAACTTACAAGCTTAAGAGATATGGTCATGTGATCTATGAATTGATCTATGACTCTTATTTTCACTATTTATAGCCTCTTCCAAAAGTCTTATGCAATTTTATATTGCTATGACTACTAATATATGGTTTGGCTTAAGATCTATCAGTCCTATACAGCTATTTGAGTTGGATAGCTGGGTTTGAAGATATGTATATGTCTGATAATTTCAGATTTTCCACTCAATAGATAAATTTTAAATATGTGCTTGTGTTTGGGTTGGTATTTTTAGATCTAGTGTCTGAACTTACCCTGACACCACTCTGAAAAGAGCCAAAGCACAAAACCATGGACAGGGATTTGGGGAGGGGTTCCTGACAGAGATATTTTAAGTGCTGGCTCTGGCTAAGCATTTATCATAAAGCTTGTAGAGGAATTGGCAATCCTCCTGTTTAGAGTCTATTAGTATTTCAGGATTTTTGTATTACTAAGGTGTGGAATTTTCTCAAGAAATGTAGTTTGGATACAAGAATATCTGTTCTTTGGTTTACTAAAAATAATAATCATATTTTCCTAACAATGATATTATTATTAATGTTATGATTAAAATGAAGCACGTAGGAATTTATTCCTAGCACAATATTAAATTAAACATGGGTGATTACAATAAGTATAGATATCTGCAATTTAATGATTGACAAGATGGTTTCAAGATGAATTGTGAATTATGTGTGCCAAAAAGATGCAGATATTCACTAATCATGATTATTTTAGTTATATATTCTTCTTTTTGATAAACTAAAGTCAAAATATGAACCTAAGAACCAAAATCAATTAAATGCAGAAATCAACTTTATTATATGATATTAGGGATATCTTAAATAAGGAAAAGGAGTATTTTCGTTATGATTGAATATAATATTGATAAAATAATATTAATACAAAAACTAATATGATGATTGTTAATGATATCTTTATTTACCTACTTTTTAGACTGACTTCTTAGAGAATTGTTACAAGTAAATATGAATATAAACATAATGAATATTATGGCTTAAAGAGGAAAATAATTAAAGAATAATGTTTAGTCAACTAGTTCTCAAAAAGCAAGAAAACAAAGATATGAAAAAAATAAACAGAATAATATAAATAATGTCCCAAAAATAAAAATGTCAACAAAATTGAAAAGTAATAATATTCCAGATTACACAAATGTTTCATATGTTTGAGATAGAACAATCTGATTTATATCTTGGATATTGTCAAGCTGACCAAAAATACTATATATTCAATCCTCCATGAAAATCACGGAATTGCCATTATTATAAATAAATCACTAAACATTAAGATATCATGATTAAGGTTTGAAGTTCTCATCTGAAATTAAAATCAACGGACAAATTTTGATTTATGTCAAGTGAATATTAAGTTCAATATTAAAAAAAATATTTCACCATCTAAGCATTGTAAATATTAATAAAAATATTACTTAATATTTGACCATTTAATTATATTTGTTATAATTAATTATATAATTACATCTATATAATCTTTCGAGCTGCATAAAGATATCATAGTATGAACCAAAATAATAGTGATTATATAAAATTTAATATACGTTTTAATCATTTCTAATGGCATTAATTTTATACTCATTTATCAATTTTAATTTTTTACAGAAAATCAACAGTCATTATGAAATTAAAATTGAAATGATATTCCAAATCTCTTACACTCACTATAAAAATGAACAGTCTATTTCATATTTTGCATAAAACCCACATATTTTGAAAAAAATATATCATATTGCTTTTCCAAATATAAAGTAAATAAAAAATATTTGGCACCGCAATATTATATTTAATTTGGCCTCATGATTCGCCCAAGATGAATTTGAGGTGAAGATATATATATATATGCTCAATATATTTATATATATATATATATATATATGCTCAATCATTTCAATAATATTATTGCTTGTTTATTAAAAATATTTGAGATATGACAGTTTTTAATGTAATTTAAAATCATTCACGTTTATAAATATATACACGTTTTATAAATATATACACACTAATATATAATCGCAATTACTTGCAGAAACATCTGGCAATATTACAATTTATTTTTTATTATTGTAAATTGTTTACAAATATTGCCTATAATTGTTGCATGCTTTAAAGTTAAAAGTTGAAAATAATCTTCTTTTTAAATTCAATATATATATAACATTAAGTTATTCCAAAATAACAGGTGTTTTTTAAAAAAAATTCTTAATATAGATAATGACATATCATGTAACGATCAATACATCTTGAATTCAATAGATTTTGGTAATGTAAAAATAAAGTTAAATAAAATAAATAATTTATTATCTTATTCTATACCACAGAGAAAGTAGAAAGTTCATTTATAATGAATAAATCTATAGTCTCAATCACAAACTAATTTTTCCCACTATTCACTCCTTCAAAATAACATTCAATAGTAAAAATAAGAAAAAGGAAATATGTAAATGCTAATATATTGATGAGATATAATTCTCTGACTTAACAGGTTATTTTTTATTTAATTAGGTGTTACTGTATAACGTCAAATGTTTTCACTATAGACAAATTTTGATATTCTCTTTTAAAATTATCTACTAAAAATGATTGTAATAGATAATTATAGTGATGTAATTTGTAGAAAATTGCTTTTCAGTAAAAATATTAATATAGAATTTAAGGCTTATTAAATCATAAGTGAATAAAGCTTGATAGATATAATGCACAGAATAATTATTGTAATATTTTAGCAGAGGTCAAAAATGGTAATGTTAAATTAATATACCCTAACGTATATATGTAATTAAAAAAGGGTGAATTTATTGCATTCTTGTTTCTTGCTACACAGTTAGATTATTATCCATTACCAGACTTAGAGAAAATTATTTGTTCCCATAATTATACATACATTAAATCATGATAATTTCATGTTTACAATTATTAATTTCTGCTTAACTATTAAAAAGGTTATTAAAAGTTAGTTTTATCTACATCCTTACGTTCTCTTATTGATTATTTGTTTAATAATTATTAATGCCACATATTCACCTCAATATATTTTCTTAAATTTAGTTTGAATTTTCATCAATAATAGTAATATCAACTCATGAATATCCAAAGCTTAAAGAGAGGCGAATCTATTCCATTTATAGCTCTTTAATGACAAACAAGTATCAAATATTCATATCCCGAGAAAAGAATAGTTTATTTTCCTATACACACACACACACACATATATATATATATATATATATACAAAAATTTTCACGAGTTGCATATATTAAAGTTCCACCAATAGCAAAAATGTTAAATTAAGAATGTTTTAAAAAAAATATTTCCAAATAGTAGTACGTTTGCATGTATCATCTAGCTTATTGACACAATTAAGATTTTTATCTATATGAATGGCTTCTCTGATTTTGCACTGGTAGAGATTATTACATCTGGATATGATCCTTGTACTAGAAAATTCAATTTTATGTCCTGAATCTATAGTATGGAGTGAGAGTGCTGATGATCATGAGTGTTAACTGATTTAGCATGTTATTATCTCCTAACACTGATGATACGTTTGCTCTTTACCTATGTAAGAAGCTTTATAATTTTCATATCAGATTTGATAAACACCATGAGATTAATGAGGGATTAAATGCTTAGCTTTGGTTATTATATTTCTGATCTTTTAATGAGTAGAAAACGCTTTATTTATATTATAGCATTTTAATATACGTTCAATACTGTCTCTGATTGTAGCGCCTCTACAACCGTCTTCCCAACTTTTATCAACCAGTAGATATTTAAATTGATGAACCTGCAATTTATATATATATATATATATATATATATATATTGCAGCTATGACAAATACATTAATAGCACAAATTAGTTACATTACAAAGATGCATGAAAAAAAGCTCAATCTCGAAATTCAGTAATAAATTCTTAAACTGCCACATAGACACGTGTGTGTATATATGCCATCAGTTGGATACACTGATTTAAAAAGTTACAAAAATAGTTTATGCATTTGACTATATTATTAAATATTTACTTTGCACTATATGAGAAATAATAAAATGTTGAATGACAATATAAAGGTAGAAAAAAAAATAGTCTTGACAATAATTTGAATTGTTAGTTTTTAAAAGACTAAAGTATTTTAAACTCTTTTTACTTTACCATTTTTGAATGAAGCTTTAAATAAAATATCCCACATTTTATAGTAAATATGATAGTAGACCTAGAAATGACCCTAAACTTTTTTAAATTAATAATATTTTAGAAGTATCTTTTGACATTCAGAGGCAGACAACATTTTTTTTTTTTTGTTTTTGCTTAAGCTGGATAATTTTATGTAAATAAAAAATGAGAGTAAAAAAAAAATATATATTTTTTTCCATTTGTTTATGTGACAAAATATGATATAATATCTGTAAATTTGTTGTCACAACATTTTTTCAAAAAACAAGATGGTAAAAAAAACAGCTCAATTCTTATAACCAGCTAGTGATGAATTCATTATTTGGAAATATGATGTTGAATAATATCAAGTAGGTATAAATAGGTTAAGAAAAAACAACTAAAACTAGATAGTAGGGAATTGCAGCTCAATCCAAGTAATCCAGTCTGCTCTAGTTTTATCTAAAACCACAACTCAACAATCAGTGTAGCAGTGATTCCATGCTGAAAAGAGAAAGCACTGGTTAAATCTGTTTTTAGCATTATTTGAATAGCCATCTGTCATATGTGTCTAGATATCCACAAACCCACACCAAACAAAACATATGAAAAAGGCAATCAGATTGAGAAACTAATTCTGAACTCTGCCATAACTTGCCACTAAAATAATACTTTGAAAAAATTAATGTTCCAATGCTATAAGAGCAACCCAATATCAACTGATACTATATACTGTATGTAACTTGACTAATACTTCTGGATTACTTTTCTAACATCACCACTGCCCAAGAAGAAGAACTATCAGTTGTAGAAAAATTAAAGAAGGCAACCATAAATATATTGAAACATAAGTATCTGTAGGAAAATCATTAATTTTGAAAGGTTAAATATTTAATATGGTAAGATCTCATCATTACAGATATGGTAAGACATTAAACTTAAACTGCAATTTAAATTATTTTACTACTATTATATTTCACATTCTGTATACCTATTAAAAGTTTATATATATAACAAAAAATCAAATCATATGTCACATGACTTACCTTAACAAGCTTGTATGACAAATGTTATATATTGTAATGGTCATATTTGTATATTCACGCAACAAAATACAGAGTTTTGGTAAATTATACCAAAGCTCAACTAGATGAAGGGTTGAACCCTTGAATCTGATTGCACCTCAGCTCCTTTACCAATACTCCATGATTTACTACCATATGGATGACATATATGAAGATACACTTGGAGTTTCTTAAGTTGCATGCCAGCAGAAACAAAAATATAGCAAAAGACTCAGGGAATGAGTAAATTACTACATAAATAACTAAACACACACTTCAATAGCTGGCTAGATATGCACATATTAATAATTAATACTAGTATTAAGAAATGTAAGTAAAATTGGGAATGGTCTGCAAATAATATGCAACACATTGATTATAATTTAATATATTTTAATTATTAAATATAGATTAAACAAATATAAGTGCATTGAACAACACACACAGGTGAAACAATGATGAGCAAGTTTGAGAACAAAATCTTATCTGATATACTACAATTTAAGAGTTTATAAGAAAGTTAATAATCTACAGTCTATTCACACCTTATTTACAACATGCCCCCCTGATTAGGTTTGCGACGGTTAAGTCATTTCAAAAATAATGATTTATTACCATACTATTTAACAAAAGATCAGTTTTACAATACACAATGAGCTGCAGTAGACTCTCTATGTAGATTATAGACTTAACTAGAGTCAGATCAATGCAGAACTATTCTTAACATCATGGAAAAGGGAATTGGAGGTTTGTAGTATGACTTTAAATACTATGGTGTTATATATAAATTATGAGAGGTGTGCATCTCGAATGTATAGTTGCTCAGGTGATTAAGTACCAAGTCCTCAATTCCCTGGACCATACTACTTGCTGTGAATTAATTGAAAAAATATTTGGGTGATTCAAGCAGATAATAAAACAATTTGAACCCTCTGTTTCACTTCTAAAAAAGAGCTGTCCAAACTAATTACATGGGATGGTCATTAAAACAGAAGCCCATTCATATAAGAAACATACAGCAAGGCATAAATGCACATATGTGCTTTCTAAAGACACATTTGTCTTGCTAAATATAATATTAATTAATAACACAGGTTATGCAAAATTCTATAATTTCTTTCTGTGAAACAACTATAATACAGTTCATAATCAGAATTCTTAAAACATGCTAAAAGGGATACTTAAAGTAATCTAATTAATTGACAAATATGCATAGTTTATACTATATCTTAAAATAGGGCTAAAGCCTATCTGGGACTTAAGCAATATGTATATTATATTTTATAACTCATTCTTGTATTTATTAACTAGTTATTTTATTAACATGCAAACCTAATTCTAACAGCAGCAATAATAATAATAATAATAATAATAATAATAATAATAATAATAATAATAATAATAATAATAATAATAATAATAATAATAATAATAATAATAATAATAATAATAATAATAATAATAATAATAATAATAATAATAATAATAATAATAATAATAATAATAATAATAATAATAATAATAATAATAATAATAATAATAATAATAATAATAATTAATTATGAAGCAAACAATAAATGTATAATACAGTGAGATAAAATTCCATACAAGAAAAATCTTGTGTGAGGAATTTAAATGTAACAACTAAAAACACTAATAAAATACAAAAAAAAGTATAAATATAATATAAAATATTAAAATCACACAGATATTGCATTTGGCAATTCAATCACAGTAGTAAATAATTACAACATAACATACAATATAAACAAACAAAGAAATAAAAAAAATAAAACTAATGCTTAGCATAATATAACCAGTAACATAAATGCTTTTTAAAAATCAAATAAGATAGTGTTCATTAAATTCACAGAACAATCTCTTATAAATACATATTAAATAATTTAGGACCATTATAACTAAATTGCTTCCTACTGGATGTTTTAAGAAAATTAGGTAAAGCTAGCTGATATTTAGTAGATAAACGAGTATTTACTAAAAATACTAATAAAATACAAAAAAAAGTATAAATATAACATAAAATATTAAAATTATACAGAGACAGATATTACATTTGGAAATTCAATAACAGTAGTAAATAATTACAACATAACATACAGTATAAACAAAAATAAAATAAAATAAACAAAATAAAACTAATGCTTAGCATAATATAACCAGTGCCATAAATGCTTCTTAAAAATCAAATAACTAGTGCTCATTAAATTCACAGAACAATCTCTTATAAACATATTAAATAATTTAGGACCATTATAACTAAATTGCTTCCTACTAGATGTTTTAAGAAAATTAGGTAAAGTTAGCTGATATTTAGTAGATAAACAAGTATTTAAAACAGAAGATTTAGTATCCAAATGAAGTTTCCTGTAATAAATGTCAAGAATCACTTAATATTTATACAAATGGAAAACATCTAGTATATTAAAAGTGGCATAAATATCTTTAAAGATGTGGTGCGTGATCTACCAAAAATGATATGCATTGTATAATTCTGTAAAACAGACAATGTAGTCATTGCAAAAGTAGAACAGTTCCCCCAAACTGATATATTATAACATAATAAGCTTTGATAAGAAGAAATATATAAAGTAATCAAAGCTGACCAAGGAAAAAAATTAGATAAGTAGAAAAACATATAATTTAATTTACGTAAACGAGAACAAAGAAATAATAATAATAATAATAATAATAATAATAATAATAATAATAATAATAATAATAATGATGATGATGATGATGATGATGGTGATGATTGATGATTGATGATGATGATAATAATAATAATAATAATAATAATAATAACAACAACAACAACAATAATAATCTAAACATAGTAGCTTAACAAATTATATTTAGGTTTTCAGAGTGGAGATTTATGTGTGTGTACTAAAGAATAATATTACTGAATTATGACAAAGCCAATCATCTCTCCCCCTCAAATTTTATCTATAATATCAATCTCCATTCTGAACTGGACATAGAATAAATGATAAAAAAACATATATAAAACAAATAAGAAAGACATGCCTGCAGATTAGCAAGTAATATAATAAAAACTGAATAAGTTATTATTTAATAAGCATTTAGAGTTCTATATTTTAATTTAATAAATAGGCAAGTTTACAGGTATTATTTTATCTATATTAAATTATATTTTACAGATTTAAGCCAGCTTTAATTATCAGAACCTTATTACGGTGCAGAAATTTTTGCACATTACAGATTAGTAGCTAGCTTAACTTTTAGATATTTTTTTAGAATGACTTTTAAACAACTCTGCAGGAAAAATTGTTATGGCATTTTCTTTGCTGAGACTTTTCTGTCAGTGTTGCACCAACAATAGCAGCTGGAATGATCCTATTCCTCATGCCTTTTTAGCAGTCTATGGTTTCCCCATTCTTCCGTCTCCACTGACTAATATCACAAAAAAGAGCTGGCAAAATATACGTCTGTAAAAACAATTATGTTTAAACAGGTCATTCTTTGTTCTTAGTTTTTATTTTTAAAAATACATTTAAAATTTTAATTCCAAATTTTAGTGATTACTTACAGATGGTTTTCTAAACATTTACAACTTTTTTATAAAAAAACAGATACCTTTTTTTAAAGGTTTTATGTTTGTAAATATATATATATATATATATATATATATATGACAGACAAACAAAAAAATTGAAATTTATACACAAATGCAATTTAATTCTTCAACCGCCTCTTACGAGGCATCTCGTCGACATCTGACATCACTCTAACTCTGCTAGTTCTTATGCTAAAATATTCGTTTGACAGATATTGATTAGGTTTTTAAAAGTTCTGTAAGATGGTGCCCTCTTCCGAATTATTTTACAAGTAAAAAATCAAAAAAACCACATTTAAAACTAAACAAAGAAAGAACATTGTCAGTGATTGGTTGTCAGCCAGCTCTCAGCCGAAAAAGACATACTGATTGGCTGGAAAGAAAAAAGAAACCGCTTGATCAAAGAAAATAAAGAAAAACACTGAGATTTTCATTTTGAATATAATTTTAAAGAATATTAAGTATATATTGAGTAATTACAAATGATTTTCAGAGAGAATACTAAAAAAACAAAATTATTTTCGAAAAATATTGAAGATTTTAGTAAAAATATTTAAGATTTAGCAAAAAGAAATCTTTACTTTTCCATATCGTAAAATTGAAAAAAAGCGTTTGCGTCAGCACTTTTTTGTTTAGACATTCGCTTTATATTTGCCGAAATTAAATATATTTTATAATAAATAAATAGCAATTTATTTTTGAAAAAACTTTCGTTCTCTTTCATAACCTGAAAAATTAGTAATATACTTTTTATAAACATATCTGAGTTGAATTTAATATTATAGGCGAATATGTTTTAACAATAGGCTTTGTCTTCAGTTTGTGAGTTGGCCAATTAAAAGATTTGATTTTTACGTCATATAACCAATAATATAATTAGCGGTTTAAGGGTTAATAGTTTTTAACTGAGAATAATTCAAACTTATTTTAATTTAAAAGAGTTGTAATTCTTTTAGAATCTTTTTCTCTTTCACACACACACACACACACACATATATATATATATATATATATATATTGTAACAATATTTATCAATTAATATAAATATTGTAACAATATTTATCAATTAATATAAATATGTACTTTGTAATTATTAAATTAATATAAAAGATATGTATTTGTAACTATAATTTGTAACTATTTTAATATGTCTCATTTGTAACCATAATAAATATTTAGATAGGGACAATTTATTAATTATTAGATATATGCCTATCCAATCTGTACCATTTGTAACTATATCAATTTATCATAGCATAGATAAAGAAATTATAGAATCACTGTGCCACTTAAAAATATCAGCATTAAAGATTCTTGGTATTTATTTATATATTGGGGCAGTCATCTGAACAATAAAACATACTTGCCATTGTCATCTAATAAAATAATATTAAATATAGCAACTGAATAAAAGTACCCACTGTGATATTCCTGGAGTGCCTTATGCTTATCTCCAATACTAGGTTCTTCTAACAAAGAATCCTTCCTATCCTTTTTTCCAAATATATAATACCATTCATGGTCATATGCACACACGGGTGCTATTCATGACAACTTATAAAAAAATATATTTTATAAAACTAATATTATGAAGTTGGAAAGGGATGATATCACTCTTTATTCAGTTTAGCTAAGTACATGTGTTTTCCCATGAGCGCCACTAGATTGTTTTCAATCTAGATAAGTATCTATTTATAGTGTACTTGAGTTCAAACTCATTCAGTACATATTTATTACACATGACTTGGATGACTATTGAACAAAAATGACATTCTTACATTTTATCTATATTGATAAAATTACAAGATCCCAATATTACCAAAGTTTGTACTATAGATCAAAGATTCTTATAGACATTGCTAGCTCATTAGCGTATATTGATGAACAGACATGTATAATCCTATTAATGGCTTCCAAACAAGCATGTGAAGACCATTATTGATATTGATGGCCATTTAACTAAATTATTTATCACAATAAAGGTAATAATGATGATGATGATAATAATATCATAATAATGATTATAATAGTGATGATGATACCAGCCATGGCTTATCAATAAACTCACAACAATAAATTCATCTTTATAAACTTATAGGCATCTATTAAAATTATCATATTTCATACTGGGATTTAATAATACTAATGGTGATGATTGATCACCATGAATCTTTTTGCATAATATTCAATTTTATATAAACCCCTATTTACTAAAATATATTCATTACGCTAAACATTAAATTTAATGATTATAATTTATTAATGATGATTGATGGCGATCATAACTTTTATATAGTATTATTTGAAACATTTTAACTAATAACATGATATCCATCTTTGATGAGGATGATCTAAATTCATGGACACAACACAATTTCAGCTTTCTATGTTGAACTATAATTATCAAAATTTGGTTATTCTCAAGCATAATCCTTAAATACTTAAATATCAACATTCTAGTTTACCTATTATTTTGCGGATGCTTAATATTTGCAAGTGATTGCTCAATATATACGAATGGTAATACTTAATAACTGCGAGCAATGATGATGAATTAAAATGATAGAATTAAGACAAAAGAAAAAAAAACACAATATTCTTAATAATAACTCGGAAACCAATTAAGATATATAATTATATTTTATTAACACTACTACTCTTTCTTTTCTTTTTTAAAGTCAAATCGACAATTAAATAAATGGCTTATTAATATAAAAAATTTATATAAGTATAAGCAAATAAACTTAATATATAGGTTTGTCATTTTTTCCTGATATCTCAAAATAAGCTGACTTAAATCAATATTTAAAAAAATACATATTCTATAAATGCTTATTTAAGACTTTTCTTACTTATCATATCATAAAATAAATTTCAGGTGAAACTTGTATATGTTATTTCATTTCCATTCAAATGTAATGCCCTACTTTTTAATTTACTATTTTAAACTAATCATATATAACCTATTCTTTGATGTGTTTGGATAAACAGTTACACATTCACGCATTCGGTAATGTTAACATATATGTTTAAAATGTATACCCATAAATTACACATATAAAAATATCTTTTTCTTTTGCAACCTTATAGCGAAAGAAAATAAAATACATATATTAATTTTTTTTATATGCAACAAGATAAAATAAAAATAAAAAAACATTATAAATGCATATATTTATAGGTTGCTCATTATCATTAACAACTGAAGAACAATTAAAAAAAAAACATTTCAACATTACAATATAAAAAAAAAATAATGAAAAATTTAAGTTTAAAGATTTAAACTATGTTTGTGCTATGTTGTGAGATATTGCAAATAACTATAGATAAACAAGTCTTTAATGTTTCTGTATCAAAAAAGAAAATTGCTTTGACCAGTAAATTAAGGTTTACTTTTAATAAGTAAAAGAATAAAATCGGTTAAAGAAAGTTCATATTTACCCGTCTACTTTTTACTTCTTATTAATGTCCTGAATTTGAATTTTCAGACTGCTTTTCTTTGCTCACCAACAACAACAACAAAAAAAAAGAAAGTTATTGCAGATACTTTTAAGATAATGCTGAATTAATTGACTTTGCTTGTTTATTCAATTCAATTATTATTCACTGTTGATTGGCTTCCTTCTACCATTTAAAAAAAAGTTATTATAGGTACTTTGAATAAGTAGGTAATGGTGGATTTGCTTGTCTCTCTCCTTTAAAAAAATTGCTGTTGACACTTCAGATGATTGAGGTAAATCAACAAAATTTGATTTATGGCTTCAAACTTGGTTCTACATGGCTGTTATAGATTTTCTTTTCCTCCTATTTCCTCTTCTCCATTCATTCGAAGGTAATGAGCTTTTAATAAGCCAGGAACTAGAAACAAAGCATTCCATATAGCTTGTGTGGTTGGCTTCAAAATCTATCATTTTGTTGGTTATTACTGGATACATGACTTCATAGACAGATCAGTGATTTTGACTCATTCTGTATTAACCAGGAAGCAGAAAAAATGGTTTAGCAATGCAGAGGCATAGTCTTATGCATAACCAAATATGTTAATATCATTTTTTATAATTATTACTAACTTATAATAAATTCAATCTTGTTCCATTTCTCTCCTCTTCAATATTGCTGGAAATTGCTTTATATCAATGCACATTTCATTTGCTCTTTTTTTCAACTTTCAAAGAGCAAGAAAAAAAAAATTAAAGCGTTCACTCTCTTTTAAAAAAAAAATCAGAGCTTACATTTCTGCTTAAGAATAATAACAAGGAAGGACCGACTGAGTTGAGTCTCAAAATAATAATAATAATTTGAGTGACTCTCACTCTAAAAAATTAATGACTAACTCATCATCTCTTTAAAAAAAATTTAAGACTAACTGATCATCTCTCTAAAGAAATTTAAGAATAACTGACTGCCTAAAAAAATTGTTTTAATCATTTATATCGCGAATTTCAACCAAAGAAAAAAAACCATCTGGAAATCTTTATCTTAAAAAAAAAATCAAAGCTTCACAAGTTTGACGTTGGTCACAATCAATAAAGACTTAAAATTGATCGCTATCGTTATCTACATCAAAGCACCTCTTTTGTAAAAATAATCTTAAGATACAGATAACAACAAACCCGGAATCTATAGCCATCAGGAATAAGTGTAAAAGCATCTTTGTGTTTGTACAGATCTATTCATTGTTTCACACGTGTACATTTCTTTTATCTCCTAATATCTAACAATCTTGATTGCCTTATTTCACACTTTTCTGATTTACTCTATTTTAACAAAATGAAAGTTAAATAAATTTAACACATATTATTTAATAATAAAAAAAAAATATTATATAATAAATCACAAAAAAAAACTGCTTATTCATAATAATAAATCTATACATATAAATCTCTGTATGTATAAAAGAATAAATTTTTTTTTTTTAAATAATTGAATACTATATATATCTACATTTGCCTCACCCCCAAACAAAAAAAAATTTTGAATATAAAAAAATTGCTTAGGTCATGAGTGCCATTGGTTTTAGGCTATGTAAATTATATGTGCCTTTTACTCCTTCTGATGATTCTAGTACAAATGCATTTTCCCCTTTTCTTTCCTTGAGCATGAATGGCCCTTCATATATATTATAGAACTTTTTGAAGGTATGCTTCTGCGGGTCGCTATTTTGCATTTGCTGATGGGAATTATTCCCAGGCCTACCTATGTTTGGTTTACTAGGTTTCATGGGATAGTGTCGGCCTAATTGGTTGTTTATAATCCTAATGGTGGAGATCTTATAACTATATCTCTCCTCCATCCTAGAATAACCTTTCATTTTCCTTTCTGCAACTCCCAGGGCATCCAATAGGTCTGCCACTCTCATTGGGGAGTACACATCATTCACTATCATATATATATTCCCAGGCATTCCTATGTTTGGTTTGCCAGGTTTTGTGGGAAATTGTCTGCCTAACTGGTTTGTTCCCATTCTCATATTGGAGACTTTATAGCCATAGCTCTCCTCCTCTCTATGATAACTTTCAGCTATCCTTTTGGTAGCTCCCAATGTCTCAAACTTGTCTGCTACATTTACTGGGGCATATACATCAGCAGCTATCTTTAATTCTAAGAAACTAGCTTTACTGACTACATATTTCCTGAGGTCAATTTGTTCCTGTACAGTGGCTGCGTTTATTTCTAGGTTATGTATCTCACTGTATATATCCTCTTTGGGATTACCTTGTTCTTGACCAGCAGCTACCTCATCATTTTCATATGGCTTGACTACAGTCACATAACTCTCTGGCACTATTTCTTGTTCTGGACTGGTCATCTTATTATCAGTTTCTTTACCTAAATCAGTTACTTGATCATTCATTTCTGGTGATGGTTGATCCATCTTATTATCAAGACTATGAGATTGTCCTTTGATAGACTCATGCATTGTTTGGAAGTACTGATCCATTTTCTGATTCATTTTTTTGAAGGGCTGATCTATTTTCTGATTTATCTCTTGCCTCATTTGGTTTATGCCCTCTTTCATTTCCTTCATCTTTTGTGATTGATGATCAAATTTCTGGTTTATCTCCTGTAATTGTTGATCGAATCTCTGATTCAGTTGATTCATGAAAATTTGCATCCACTCTGGAGGGCCTTGCTTCTCTACTTCCATTCCCTCAATAGTTAATTCTTTTTCTTGCTCCATCATAAATTTATAAAATATTTATATTACTTATTTCTGTTTGATTTATTATATTCTGATTTATTCTGCTCTGATTTATTGTTCTGCTCCCTGATTTCCTATACATCCAGAGTCAAACACCTTTATCTATCCTCATATACCTTAAAATGTTCAACCACTCTTTCTCAGCCATAATTCTCCCCATCAATCTATCTATATCTTAAGTGCCTTTAATTAACTTAACCTCCATCATTATTATTTTTCCTTTACCTATATATGATTGATAAAGTATGAGGTCATAGTACTATTTAAAACATTTATTTAAAAAAGCCATCTCTGTATATGTGTGTCCTTTTTATGCCATCATTTATCTAGTTTTTCAGGCTTTCATAAAACTTAACTCTTTCTATACCCTTTTTAATACACTAAGCAAAAAAAAAATTACTTATATAACATATGTGCTAGATTTATAACAAAGTTCATGTCTCAAGTCATTTATATACTCATCTATCCTTCTAGAGATCTGACAGATATTGACAGCCAAAAGAATGATTAGCAATTCACAATCATGAGATAGACAAAAGAATTCAATCACTGCACTTAAAGCACACAATGCTCCATGAACACTCAGATGATCACCCCAATTCAATCACTCTAAGCTACTACAACCCATAATAGTTTATTGCAAACATTGTTGCATTTCCCTGCTTGCATCCAAGTCTTAGGGGCTTTAATTCATCAAATACTGCCTTGCTTATTTTTAAAGTCTTAGAGGCAACAATTATATATCAGTAAAACAAAATACTGCCTTGCTCTCTCTGGAGTCTTAGAGGCGAAATATCATGTATCATAAAAATTATGCCTTGCTCTCTCTGGAGACTTAGAGGTGAAATCATGGCAGGCCTACTGTTAACTGCTTCATGATAAAACAACTGATATTATAATCTGGGTTGGAGCAGTGAATGAGATAAATCAATCACCAGTGGCATGAATACATCAAATTCTCAAGGCAATGACAAAAATTCTCCATCCATCACCACAACCGTAACACAAGCAACCAAACTCCAACAATCAAATATCCAATCCAACCTCCAAAATCATAAATTTTCTATAACACAAACTTTTCAAATATGAACAAAATCATTATTCCACACTTCAAGGCTATTAATATTTTTATGCTTATTTAATTGATAAGCAAAATATATAAAAAAAAACAGTGTTATTAACTTTAACACATTATAAGTTGTGATATCATTATATTTTAAAAATTGAAACTAAGCTCTATAATGACTGTATTCATTTATCATCATCAAAAATGCAATAACAGTAATCATCATCATCTAAACATCAGGCCAAAATATTTGTATACACTAATAATAAAAAATTGCACAGAAAAAAAAATATTATTTTTTTTTAAACTATACATCTGTCATCACTATATACTACCCATCTCTCATGTATGTGGGGTATTTCAAGCCATTATTTGGCTTATTTCGAGCCCCACGTTGGGCGCCATTTGTAACAATATTTATCAATTAATATAAATATGTATTTTGTAATTATTAAATTAATATAAAAGATATGTATTTGTAACTATAATTTGTAACTATTTTAATATGTCCCATTTGTAACCATAATAAATATTTAGATAGGGACAATTTATTAATTATTAGATATATGCCTATCCAATCTGTACCATTTGTAACTATATCAATTTATCATAGCATAGATAAAGAAATTATAGAATCACTATGCCACTTGAAAATATCAGCATTAAAGATTCTTGGTATTTATTTATATATTGGGGCAATCATCTGAACAATAAAACATACTGGCCATTGTCATCTAATAAAATAATATTAAATATAGCAACTGAATAAAAGTACCCACTGTGATATTCCTGGAGTGCCTTATGCTTATCTCCAATACTAGGTTCTTCTAACAAAGAATCATTCCTATCCTTCTTTCCAAATATATAAGACCATTCATGGTCATATGCACACACGGGTGCTATTCATGACAACTTATAAAAAAATATATTTTATAAAACTAATATTATGAAGTTGGAAAGGGATGATATCACTCTTTATTCAGTTTAGCTAAGTACATGTGTTTTCCCATGAGCGCCACTAGATTGTTTTCAATCTAGATAAGTATCTATTTATAGTGTACTTGAGTTCAAACTCATTCAGTACATATTTATTACACATGACTTGGATGACTATTGAACAAAAATGACATTCTTACATTTTATCTATATTGATAAAATTACAAGATCCCAATATTACCAAAGTTTGTACTATAGATCAAAGATTCTTATAGACATTGCTAGCTCATTAGCGTATATTGATGAACAGACATGTATAATCCTATTAATGGCTTCCAAACAAGCATGTGAAGACCATTATTGATATTGATGGCCATTTAACTAAATTATTTATCACAATAAAGGTAATAATGATGATGATGATAATAATATCATAATAATGATTATAATAGTGATGTTGATACCAGCCATGGCTTATCAATAAACTCACAACAATAAATTCATCTTTATAAACTTATAGGCATCTATTAAAATTATCATATTTCATACTGGGATTTAATAATACTAATGGTGATGATTGATCACCATGAATCTTTTTGCATAATATTCAATTTTATATAAACCCCTATTTACTAAAATATATTCATTACGCTAAACATTAAATTTAATGATTATAATTTATTAATGATGATTGATGGCGATCATAACTTTTATATAGTATTATTTGAAACATTTTAACTAATAACATGATATCCATCTTTGATGAGGATGATCTAAATTCATGGACACAACACAATTTTAGCTTTCTATGTTGAACTATAATTATCAAAATTTGGTTATTCTCAAGCATAATCCTTAAATACTTAAATATCAACATTCTAGTTTACCTATTATTTTGCGGACGCTTAATATTTGCAAGTGATTGCTCAATATATACGAATGGTAATACTTAATAACTGCGAATAATGATGATGAATTAAAATGATAGAATTAAGACAAAAGAAAAAAAAACACAATATTCTTAATAATAATTCGGAAACCAATTAAGATATATAATTATATTTTATTAACACTACTACTCTTTCTTTCCTTCTTTAAAGTCAAATCGACAATTAAATAAATGGCTTATCAATATAAAAAATTTATATAAGTATAAGCAAATAAACTTAATATATAGGTTTGTCATTTTTTCCAGATATCTCAAAATAAGCTGACTTAAATCAATATTAAAAAAAATACATATTCTATAAATGCTTATTTAAGACTTTTCTTACTTATCATATCATAAAATAAATTTCAGGTGAAACTTGTATATGTTATTTCATTTCCATTCAAATGTAATGCCCTACTTTTTAATTTACTATTTTAAACTAATCATATATAACCTATTCTTTGATGTGTTTGGATAAACAGTTACACATTCATGCATTCGGTAATGTTAACATATATGTTTAAAATGTATACCCATAAATTACACATATAAAAATATCTTTTTCTTTTGCAACCTTATAGCGAAAGAAAATAAAATACATATATTAATTTTTTTTATATGCAACAAGATAAAATAAAAATAAAAAAACATTATAAATGCATATATTTATAGGTTGCTCATTATCATTAACAACTGAAGAACAATTAAAAAAAAAACATTTCAACATTACAATATAAAAAAAAATAATGAAAAATTTAAGTTTAAAAATTTAAACTATGTTTGTGCTATGTTGTGAGATATTGCAAATAACTATAGATAAACAAGTCTTTAATGTTTCTGTATCAAAAAAGAAAATTGCTTTGACCAGTAAATTAAGGTTTACTTTTAATAAATAAAAGAATAAAATCGGTTAAAGAAAGTTCATATTTACCCATCTACTTTTTACTTTTTATTAATGTCCTGAATTTGAATTTTCAGACTGCTTTTCTTTGCTCACCAACAACAACAACAAAAAAAAAGAAAGTTATTGCAGATACTTTTAAGATAATGATGAATTAATTGACTTTGCTTGTTTCTTCAATTCCATTATTATTCACTGTTGATTGGCTTCCTTCTACCATTTAAAAAAAAGTTATTATAAGTACTTTGAATAAGTAGGTACCGGTGGATTTGCTTGTCTCTCTCCTTTAAAAAAATAATTGCTGTTGACACTTTAGATGATTGAGGTAAATCAACAAAATTTGATTTATGGCTTCAAACTTGGTTCTACATGGCTGTTATAGATTTTCTTTTCCTCCTATTTCCTCTTCTCCATTCATTCGAAGGTAATGAGCTTTTAATAAGCCAGGAACTAGAAACAAAGCATTCCATATAGCTTGTGTGGTTGGCTTCAAAATCTATCATTTTGTTGGTTATTACTGGATACATGACTTCATAGACAGATCAGCGATTTTGACTCATTCTGTATTAACCAGGAAGCAGAAAAAATGGTTTAGCAATGCAGAGGCATAGTCTTATGCATAACCAAATATGTTAATATCATTTTTTATAATTATTACTAACTTATAATAAATTCAATCTTGTTCCATTTCTCTCCTCTTCAATATTGTTGGAAATTGCTTTATATCAACGCACATTTCATTTGCGTTTTTTTTCAACTTTCAAAGAGCCAGAAAAAAAAATTAAAGCGTTCACTCTCTTTTAAAAAAAAAATCAGAGCTTACATTTCTGCTTAAAAATAATAACAAGGAAGGACCGACTGAGTTGAGTCTCAAAATAATAATAATAATTTGAGTGACTCTCACTCTAAAAAATTAATGACTAACTCATCATCTCTTTAAAAAAAATTTAAGACTAACTGATCATCTCTCTAAAAAAATTTAAGAATAACTGACCACCTAAAAAAATTGTTTTAATCATTTATATCGCGAATTTCAACCAAAGAAAAAAAAACATCTGGAAATCTTTATCTTAAAAAAAAAATCAAAGCTTCACAAGTTTGACGTTGGTCACAATCAATAAAGACTTAAAATTGATCGCTATCTTTATCTACATCAAAGCACCTCTTTTGTAAAAATAATCTTAAAATACAGATAACAACAAACACGGAATCTATAGCCATCAGGAATAAGTGTAAAAGCATCTTTGTGTTTGTACAGATCTATTCATTGTTTCACACGTGTACATTTCTTTTATCTCCTAATATTTAACAATCTTGCTTGCCTTATTTCACACTTTTCTGATTTACTCTATTTTAACAAAATGAAAGTTAAATAAATTTAACACATATTATTTAATAATAATAAAAAATATTATATAAAAATCACAAAAAAAAAACTGCTTATTTATAATAATAAATCTATACATATAAATCTCTGTATGTATAAAAGAATAAAAAAAATTTTTTTTTTTTTAATAATTGAATACTATATATATCTACAATATATATATATATATATATAAGTGGTTATGCACTTATAACAATGTTCACACAACTTAATTTAATTACACCATGATATTAATTTCAAATTTATAGCTGCATATGCATCACACGCATACAAAAATTAATATTTTAGATGTGTGCACACATATGCGCATGTACATGTAAATATACATTATTGATGAAAAATTTCAGTTAAGATACAAACTTGTTGAGTTCAAACTGGGGAAAAATATTACTATGTACCATAGTAGGTGAAACGGGATGATAGCTAAATAGTACCATTTCAACATAGAGCTGCTACTGATTTCCTCAGTGAGGTGCAAGATATGCAAGCACTAGATTAAAAATATCAAAATAACATAGTGTATATGAACTTGGTTCATTCCCAAATGACTATTTATGTTACATATCTTGATAGGAAGACATGTGGATATCTGAAAAATGCAGATATTCTCCTTAATAGTTATCCATTAGATAAAGGGCTGGACTTGTCCTGGAATTTTTAATCTAATGCTTGAATATCTTAGCACAAGCCAGTATATATATATAATTGAATATTTATATATACAGTATATCAGCACAAGCCAGTATATATATATAATTGAATATTTATATATACAGTAATCAGAATCAGATATATGTAAAATATAACTTTAAAAATTTTATCCACTTAGGGGTGCTTGCTAATATTTGACTATCTGTAGTCTTTGCCAACTAACACTTTGAAAGGCTAATCTTCTCTTAATTTTGTGATCTTAATGTTTGCAGCCTGCCTGTTAATTAAGACATGTTTGTATTTATATATTAGCATAGATTCCTTTATTTTCGTTCGTTGTTATTTTTTTCAATTTACAATATTTTTGCATTAATATAATTGAAGTTAAAATCATAAACACATCAGTATTTTGAAACATTATTATATAATTTGCAATTTTGTTTCTGTAAATGTGCCACATTGTTTATTTATGCATACATTGTAAAATTATCTTTATTAATCCATTTGTTGTTGTTTTTTTAAAAAAGATATTTTTTATTACAGTTCTCACACAATAGTTTTCAAAGGAAATTATTATAAATAACATGACAAGACATTTCACTTACTAACTTATTGATTGAAATTATATATATATAAGTCATATTTTGCGGGTTCATCCGCATTAAAAATTTAAATATTTAAATACCGACATTTCGAATTGATCACACACGCCATCTACTGGGTGATAAAAGTTGATTTGAAAAAAATGTTAAAGTTCCACCAATAGCAAAAATATTAAACTAAGATTGTTTTTATAAAAAAAATTTCCAAGTAGGAATTTATATATATATAGTAAACCTCCCCTATCACCAATCTTGTATATCCTTTGGCTAAATACTCGGGGCACCAATTCTATTGATAATATAATAAACTACTAATCTATCCCTACTTTGAATTACTATTGAGACTCTTAGAATATTCTCCAACTATAGCTTAGTGCAATGGGTGCTACAGGGTTCCATAATATGTAAAATGCAAATAAAATACAGGAGGAAACATGATGAATCCATGAGAGTAAAATATCTATTGGGTTTTGCAATAAATAAGTAAGTGAAATTGATAAAATTCCATCCATTTAAATTAAGGAGCTCATCAGCAAATGCCTTAATCATCCTATATTGTGTGATACATTTAAATTACATTAAACAAAATATAGCACTAATCAACTTTTACTGTATAATGAGTTTAAATTAAATGACTAAATTAATATCTACTTGAAAATAATAAGGGAATATCTCAGGCATTTTGTTACATATCTTATCTGAAAATTTATAATCTACAATAGCTACCATTAACCATCAAATGGTAATGATATAAAATTGAGCATTGTTCTAATGAATTAGTATTTGCACAATGAAAGTAATAGGGTACATTTTATTTCGAATCATCATCTAAAGAATAACTATGTACATAAACTTTACCAGAGGATCATAATATAGTTAAGCATTTTATATAGTGTTTGGATCGAGAAAACAATGTCATCAGATTTGAACATGTTCATTATTAAATTCATGAAATAGTGCAATCATATCACATTGAATACATATGTGTCTGTGGTTAACTAAGAATAAGAATGTATGTAAAACAACAACTCCCAACAAAGTCATTAAGAAATAATACATTTATTACATTGTGTAGTCTAAATAACATTTTATACTTCTACTTTACACATATACACATTATTGGCTAATTCTATTATTCATTACTGAATAAATTAATATTGAGGTTTTTAACATTAAAGTATTTTTTTTTGTATATTTATTTCAAACATATACAAGTTATTAACTAATTCTGGTATGCTTATTAGACTTTTATCAACATAAAAACATTGAAGTAATTACAATAAAATAAACTGCTTTGTATTCTTATTTCACACCTATACATGTTGCTAGCTAATTCTAATATTTTCTCTCAACAAAGCCAACACTGGAGTAATTAAACAATGCAATATGGATCTGAAAATATTAGTTAGAGAGAGAGATAGATCATACTATCTTTTTACATCAATTGAAGAATTCTATTAACTAACTACACTTTCTTTTTATTTGTTTTTGGTTTACTCACTCAGATGAGGATGAATTATTCTGAAGAGTTGATGATTGAAAATTTAGAATAATTTGGTATGATATGATTGGAAATATTTATCCAAGACTTACAAAACCAGTGATAAATTGATTCCATACTTCCAGTATCAATAGTATTTTGTCCGTGCGTCTATATTATGCCACCTGTTATAATATAATTAATACAGCTACCTCCCATCTGTTTGTTATGAAATTAAGAAGTAAAATATAACAGGGATGATGCCATAGAAAACCAACATTTTAGCACTACTTCTAATTTAGATGTTCCATAAACTTTTAGCACTACTTCTAATTTAGATGTTCCATAAACAAAATTGAACATACCTTTTGTTTTTATTAGCAAAGAACATTACACATAGCTATGAATATGATGGGAAAACGTTGCAAAATGATCACATGAAAGACAAAAAGACTTACTTAATTTTAATAATCTAAACAACAAAATATAGTGACTCCCTGACCTTACTCAGAGGTTTAGTATTGGGGTGGACTCAGTCTCATCACCGAAAACAAGGGAAATATACTGTTTTACTTCATATAATATAATCGTCATAATACACAACTGCTTAATCTAGGAAATATATTCCACTCATAGTAAGTATTTAAATGAACTAAGAGAGACTTCTCTCAATTCTTGACAATAAAATATATATCATAAACGATTTTCTTCCTCATAGTCCCTTAACACATTTCATTCTAAACATTAAGACTGAATTGATTCTTAGATAAATTACTAATTCTTCCACTTCTTTTGGCATATTACATCACCCAAAACTAATTAGAGAAATACAAGTCAAGCAACTTTAAATTTAACAATTACATAAATGAATCACACAAAACTGGCACACACATGCAAAACAACACAGAATATCATTTCAAATCATATTCAATATGTAGATATTATAACAACAATAACTAATAAATCAAAAATAACACTCTATTTCATGATGAATTATAAATGTTTTAAATCTGAAATATAATAATTACTATTAAATAAACCTCATCTATTCTGACAAAGTAGAGATAAAACAACACTGTTGCATATTTAACTTTATCTAATAAATCGGAATACATGTGTAAAACACACACACACACATATATGATCAACAGATGGCGTTTTTACCAAAAACACGATCAAGCGTTTGTTTACATAAACGATCAAAGAGTCAGAATTAACTATCTCTTTTGTTTTAGCCCACTTTCAGATCAGCTGATTTCAAGCTATTTTGCTATCATCAGTGAAAGACAGAGCCAAGAAACTAGATCTAAAAACTGACTCCAAGTGTTTATGCACAGTTTCTATCAGTTTGCAAGCATGAAATTTTTCAGACCGATAAAGTCTTCAAATTCAGCCAAACAAACTAGATAGTTATATGGGTCTGATCTCAGTTCAGCTTCTCCACATAGTCAAAGCCTCTGCAATCTATATCATTGCGGAAGCCTTTAAAGGTAGATTTATGAAAAACAAAAACAAGTTTTAATCATGTTAATACCTGCTGACACTTGTATTTATGATCAACAGATGGCATTTTTACCAAAAACATGATCAAGCGTTTGTTTACATAAACGATCAAAGAGTCAGAATTAACTATCTCTTTCGTTTTAGCCCACTTTCAGATCAGCTGATTTCAAGCTATTTTGCTATCATCAGTGAAAGACAGAGCCAAGAAACTAGATCTAAAAACTGACTCCAAGTGTTTATGCACAGAGTTTCTATCAGTTTGCAAGCATGAAATTTTTCAGACCGATAAAGTCTTCAAATTCAGCCAAACAAGCTAGATAGCTATATGGGTCTGATCTCAGTTCAGCTTCTCCACATAGTCAAAGCCTCTGCAATCTATATCATTGCGGAAACCTTTAAAGGTAGATTAATGAAAAGCAAAAACAAGTTTTAATCATGTTAAAACCTGCTGACGCTTGTATTTATGATCAACAGATGGCGTTTTTACCAAAAACACGATCAAGCGTTTGTTTACATAAACGATCAAAGAGTCAGAATTAACTATCTCTTTCATTTTAGCCCACTTTCAGATCAGCTGATTTCAAGCTATTTTGCTATCATCAGTGAAAGACAGAGCCAAGAAACTAGATCTAAAAAATAGCAAAATAACTTGAAATCAGCTGATCTGAAAGTGGGCTAAAACGAAAGAGATAGTTAATTCTGACTCTTTGATCGTTTATGTAAACAAATGCTTGATCGTGTTTTTGGTAAAAACGCCATCTGTTGATCATAAATACAAGTGTCAGCAGGTATTAACGTGATTAAAACTTGTTTTTGTTTTTCATAAATCTACCTTTAAAGGTTTCTGCAATGATATAGATTGCAGAGGCTTTGACTATGTGGAGAAGCTGAACTGAGATCAGACCCATCTAGCTATCTAGCTTGTTTGGCTGAATTTGAAGACTTTATCGATCTGAAAAATTTCATGCTTGCAAACTGATAGAAACTCTGTGCATAAACACTTGGAGTCAGTTTTTAGATCTAGTTTCTTGGCTCTGTCTTTCACTGATGATAGCAAAATAGCTTGAAATCAGCTGATCTGAAAGTGGGCTAAAACGAAAAAGATAGTTCATTCTGACTCTTTGATCGTTTATGTAAACAAATGCTTGATCATGTTTTTGGTAAAAACGCCATCTGTTGATCATAAATACAAGCATCAGCAGGTTTTAACGTGATTAAAACATGTTTTTGTTTTTCATAAATCTACCTTTAAAGGTTTCCGCAATGACATAGATTGCAGAGGCTTTGACTATGTGGAGAAGCTGAACTGAGATCAGACCCATATAGCTATCTAGCTTGTTTGGCTGAATTTGAAGACTTTATCGGTCTGAAAAATTTCATGCTTGCAAACTGATAGAAACTCTGTGCATAAACACTTGAAGTCAGTTTTTAGATCTAGTTTCTTGGCTCTGTCTTTCACTGATGATAGCAAGATAGCTTGAAATCAGCTGATCTGAAAGTGGGCTAAAACGAAAGAGATAGTTAATTCTGACTCTTTGATCGTTTATGTAAACAAACGCTTGATCGTGTTTTTGGTAAAAACGCCATCTGTTGATCATAAATACAAGTGTCAGCAGGTTTTAACGTGATTAAAACTTGTTTTTGTTTTTCATATATATATATATATATATATCAAAATAATGATCAATTATACAGTATAATATTTTTCATATTATACATATCAGAGACGATCTGGTAGGAGAAGAAAATAAAAAATTAATAAATTATATGAAGACAAATCAATTCATCTACCTATCTACCATACACAAACAACAAAAGAAATGATTAAATCTTCTTTAGCTGGGAAAATAAAAGTTCATTTGCCCAGTCTGTAAATAACACTTCTTAGACATGTACAAAAATAATGGCATTAATTATAAAATGAATAGATGTTAGTAGACATGTAGACAAATTCCTGAAGGATGGACAATACACAATTTTTGAATCCAATTGAAGAGCAGTTTTTTAAGTTCTTAGATAATAGCTAATTGGAATTGCTAGTTGGTATAACAAGCAAAGTATTCGATATATTTTATTTTGATAATGACAAATTACCATTTACGGTTGCAGATTTTAGTAATATTTACTGTTTAATTGACTGTCATTTTGTAGTTTTATAACTCGACTATCAGTCTTGCAAATTTCAAAATATAAACATTAGTTTTTCCACCAAACAACATTGACTGTAATTAAATTTATCAAGGAGTTTATAATAATTTATTAAGGTCACCCATTAGGTGAGTAGGCAATTAATTCACAATGTTCACTTAAGTTTCTTAAATGACAAAAACTATGCTTTAAGCTCCCGTAAATCCAGAAAGAATTCTATCAAAAATGACAATTTAAATGTTAAACATTGTAATCAACTTGTAACAGTTAATTCACTATGTAACCACTAATGTTGTATTCTTTTGAGAAAATAAAGGCCTTTTGAAACATAATAATAATAATAATAATAATAATAATAATAATCATAATAATAATAATAATAATAATAATAATAATAATAATAATAATAATAATAATAATAATAATAATAATAATAATAATAATCATAATAATAACAACAACAACAACAACAACAACAATTACATAAATCTCTTATTGGAAGAAATTGAAAAAAAAATAGAGGGAGTGTTAATACCAAATACCAAAATATATATTCCTTGTATAGCTTATATGGATGATATCACAATATTCTTAACATCAAAAAAGCAACTACAAGCACTACAAAACATCATAGAAGATATACAAAAAAATTCAAACTTAAAATCAATATCAATAGGTCAGCTGCTTGGACAATTTTTACAGGGAAAGTAAACAAACAAATTTATCAAAGAAAGCCCAGCAGTTTTTTAGGTTTTTCATTTTATCTAGGAATGAATCAAATGAGAACAACAATACAAAACAAACTCATTGTGGATGCAGAAAGAATCACAGAATCATTATCCTGATCATATCTATCAATATACGCAAAAATATCATTATTCGATCAACTCATAATGTCAAAAATAAGCTACTATTTACCAATAATCAGTTTCACAAAACCATTTATAGCCTCAATTAATTCTTTTTGCAGCAAACTATTATGGAACAGGAAAGTAGTTGCCATTTCAATAAAGCAACTTAACCAAACAAAAAAATGAAATTGTCTGGGACTTCACTCAATATCAGTGTTTCAGTCACAAAAAAAACAATAAATCTGCTAATAGCCATAGTCAAAAGGTTTCCAGATATTGAACCAATACTGGAGATCATACCCACAGATCGCCCACCACCTACAAACAATTATATATTTACGTTGCTTGAAAGCATTGAGAGCTTCAAAAATAAAGTAACACTGAAAAGTCCAATAAAATATACATATTGGCAAATACATGATTTCCTAACACAAAAACAATCTGAGAATAACCAAATATCTGTATTAGGAATTGATAACAGGCAATTACTTAAAAAAATTAGGAAATGGTACCTGGAACCAAAATTTTACGATTTCATAATTAAAGTCGATATGAAACCACTACCTACAAGTCATTTTATAAGATACAGAATATTCTATATAAATATAGATCCCTTGTGTATGCTGTGTCATAGGGATGAG
Organism: Epiperipatus broadwayi; assembly: GCA_028023455.1. NCBI lineage: Eukaryota > Metazoa > Onychophora > Udeonychophora > Euonychophora > Peripatidae > Epiperipatus > Epiperipatus broadwayi. The sequence goes on from JAQFVV010013193.1 coordinate 108,751, forward strand.
GAAACACAGGACCATTTCATACATAATTGTTCAGGACTTGAAAAAGTAAAACAGATGATGGTTGGCAGTAATAGGAAAAATGGAATTATAATAGATAAGATTTTACAAACTTTCAAAAATAATGGAATACCCACCATAAGGGCAGCCACTTTCAGCCTATATGCATTCTGGTGTAACAGATGGACTTTTACACTGGGGAACAACATGAGAAGGCACCCTAACACCTATAAGAACAAATTGCAAAAAAATAAAAGAAAGAGACAGCATTATTGCACCACCTGATATCTTTGCAGCAACATGGTCTCTTTTTAAAATTCAGGGCTCTTTATAATAAAGGATATAATAGAAAAGGACAAAGGCAAACATAAAATTCAGTGTTGCAAGAACATGAAAAAATTACTGAAACTATGATCATTGATTTATATTATACATAAACTTGGACAATAAATCTTTCATAAAGTGTGGAAAAATCTAAAACATTGTGAAAGCCACTATCTAAGTTCTAAAACGTCAATTTTTAAGTGCAAAGAGACTCTAATCAAACATACAGACTGTAATGTAATAACTGTGTAAACCTATGTATAACACTATGTATAATCAACAACCAATGTAACCACTTGTTTTTGAATAAAGTTACCCTTAAAATATAATAATAATAATAATAATAATAATAATAATAATAATAATAATAATAATAATAATAATAATAATAATAATAATAATAATAATAATAATGATGATGATGATGATGATGATGATGATGATGATGATGATGATAATAATAATAATAACAACAACAACAATAAGAAGAAGAAGAGGAGGAGGAGGAGGAAGAAAAGAAGACATGTTATACTAAGTTAGACACACACATCCTTCCAATTGTATCTTACTTTTTTATAGCTAGAAAAAAATTTAATCTAGAGTTTATGAAATGTTTTGTTAAAATGTTCAGCATAATTTTCCCCATAAAATAGCAAAATTCACACACTTCAATTTTTTCTTTAATATTAGAGCTTGAGATTAGGCAAATTAAATTTGAAATATAGATGCATGTATGCATTTTCAATGAAGATATTACATCTAAGTTAGTTAATTGAAAATATAGGGTTCTATCATTTGTTTAAAATTAATTATGTTTCCATCTTTTTCTTTATATTCCAAAAAAAATTTCTTAACTAGTTTTATATAAGAAAATTAATACTTAAAAGAAATATACTTTGAATTTAAGTTGAACAATAACTGCTTGATTTTAGAAGACAAAACGCTTTGTAGAGAAATATAGAGTGGACTGTAATAATGCACACTACTTTCTTGTATATTATTTCCCTTTTATTACTCATTATTTCTTAGATAACCATTTCTTTCACCAATTAAAGGTTACTCTCCCAATGGTCAACCTCGATAAAACTAAATACCACCTTTTGCACTGATATAATTAGTTGAAAATTTTCAAAAACTTTTTCTCTCTTGAAAAAGAAAAAAAAGGCATATTGTCTTCTAAATAATGTTAATTAAATTGAATCAATAAACATACTTTTTACAATTTTAAATAAAACAATCATTTTGCAAATAAAGTGGTTGATAGTGTATTAGGTCTGTTTAACATTCACTTATCCATGTATCCATCAATCATTCATACTGTATTTAAATTGGTTATCAAAATATTTATTATAATTTAAATAGTTGACTTTAAAACATATTATTATGTATCATAATTGAATATATAAGTAAAAATGAAGTTATAAGATGGCACAAACATACATACACACACACACACACACACACATATATATATATATATATATATATATGTATATATATATATATATATATATATATATATATATATATACTGCACTATAAATACTAAATCAATCTGAACAATATAGAATCTTATATGAACATGAGTCGAATAGATTGTACAACCTATGCTATGGATTAGAGTATCAGTGAGCAAATAAATCAGAAAATCACTAAAACAGTATCAACCACTGTCTTACAGACCCATAAGACAAATATTTACTAACTCAGTATATACACCAACAATTTCTTTGACAAGCCACTCTTTTTCTATCATTAAATATCCATTAAATAAATACTAACTATCTTAAAACTTTTAAATAATATTTGCAAGTATTTTCTAAACAGGGTTATGGATTATTAATGACAATTTTTTAAAATTTCAGATTATTTCATTTTTTTACTTAAATGCAACAAGCTATTACTGATACAGTGCTATTTACTTAAAATCTGTTTATTGTGTCTATTTAGAAGTCACAATAATATATATATATATATAATTTTAATCTTTAAAACTATATATATATATATATATATATATCTTTAAAACTATATATATATATATATATATATATTGTACCCATTCCAATATAACCTGTGGCTATATTGTAATAATGTGCATAAAATAAAAATAGGAAAAAATAATCATCACATTTTCTTGTATAAGGCATGCAAGTTTAAACCCTACTTGATCAAGTCCTGAAGACCTAGGACAGAAACAAAGTGGGGGAAATATTTATGCTCTTTATTTGTTTTGTATTGATAAAACCAAAAGAATAGTATATACATTGAATGATATAAAAGTTGTGTTTAAGCATTAAGATGAGAACACTTATAAACTGTTGTCTCTGGACACAAACTATTCAGTTAATACTTTTATGATTTTGATTACAAACTTTTTTCAAAATTGATCTATACATAATAAATTATGTTATTCTTTCTAAAACTATAATTCAAATCTAGTAGTTTTAATAAAATAGTTTTGAATATTAAGTTGTAGTTTGTACACATCATTCAGATTATTTTGATAGGTAGGTTATTCTTATTGTCTAAATATCTGAGTGTGTGATTATATTTTACATAAATAAACTTACAGTTACACATATATTAAAAGAAAGATTTTGTTAAAATCATTTTGTGATTTCTTATAAAAAGCTATATTGTTTGTAAAAAAATATATATGTTAATTATACTAATGAGGTTAGAATTACAGTTGGCCAGTCCAGCTGATAATCTGTAGGTCAATGTTAATTGAAAAAAATATGATTTTTATGAGGCTAGACTTGAGAAAAATGGGGAACTGGTATTGAGGTGATGGATTCCTCCTGACCAGTTAATCTCTTAATTAACAAGAAATACCATTAGTTTTTTTTTTTTTACTAATAGTAAATTTAAAACAGATTGTCAATTTTAATTCGATGGTTTAACTAATGAAATTCAGGTGGTTCTGTCTGTGAGATCCTGTAAAAGACAAAATTGTATAAAAAGGCTGAATCAGTCTGTTTAGGGGAGAAATATTATAATTGTTGAGAGGACAAGGTAAATTGGAGAAAAATAAAGACTTCATTGCTTTCAGAAAACCAGCATATATATATATATTGAAAGTTTTCTACAATCTAATGGCAGGCAATATATATATATATATATATATATATATATATATATATATATATATATATATATATATATATATATATATATATATATATATATATATATATATATATATATATGGTCTGGGATGATCAAGTCTTCTATTGAATGATGTACACCTGAAAAGTTGGAGCCAAAACTATTACACATTTTGTGATTGATTGTGAAACATAAGATAGAAGAAGCTGATTGCTCATCTGTGTTTTAAATCTAAAATAAAAATAAGTAAAATGTTGAAGTTTCAAATCATGCTAGTTCAATTATGCCATTGACTGAGTTTAAACCCCAGCAAAATGATAAATGTAAGAGAAACAGTGAATATCCTTAGCCTATTATAAATAAGTATGCTGACACATAATGAAGAAATAATTCCAATGACTAATGGTTCCTATAGAAGCAAACAACTTTATCATCATCATTGTAGTAAAAAAATTGCAAGCCCAAGCCAAGAAAAGAATGGGATGGTTCCAGTAAACCACTAAAATTGAAAAATATACACATGATCTAGATTGTTCTTTGTGGCTGCTGCCAGATTAATAATCATTCAACAAGCTGAATTTGAAATCTTCGAAAGTCCATGCCTTGAAAAAGTAAAAGAAGAACTGGTAATATAAATTTGAATTATATGAATTTTTGATTACATATGTGACTATTAACAAACCTTTTAATAGAAAATTATTTATCTTTTTTAAACTCTGAACCTTAAAACTAAAATCAAGTAAAAAAAACTTTCTGTAATAATAGTGATTACTTTATTGACAATATTATGTATTCTGAAGTTATAATACTTATTGATGTAGTTTATTTTGTAAAATGTATTATTGTACATTAATTTAAATTTATGAATTATGTTGTTTATATGCTAAAATTTTTTTTTTCTTAATAATATTTTATTTATAATAGGGATCAACACATACACACATAGTTATATCATTATATTTGCAACATGTATAGCTGTAGAGACTGAATATTGAAAGTGGTAGAAATGTAGCATTGGGGGAAGCTAGATTTGTTAAAATCAGGATTAGTGATCTCAATTGGTCAGATTGGGAGTTAAGTAATTTAAAACTCATTTTGGTAAATGCTTTTACTTCTCTAGAATATGGCTAACCTTTTTTTTAATTAATTATTTTGTTTTATATGCTATGTTTAAAGTCATAAAGTTACTAAAGTATGTGTGTGCAAAGAGTGTTTATTTTTTATGAAATATTTTTGTGTGTATAATTTGTTAGTAATTCCTCTATCCAAATTGATGCAGCAACATTATACTATGATATAAACATTGGATACTGTCATTAAAGGGAATGGAAGAAGATTTTCTTATCATTAATATTAAAGATTTAAATATAAACAACTCATCAGTATTATTTATAAAAAATTTCATATATGTCTTTAAATATTGTGTATAATTTGTAAATAGTAATAAATGTTAATTCATATTTTAAAAGAAATCTATATCTTTATTAAAATTTTTCTTTGCCTTATTAATTATGATCATTCATCATCACTGTTGAATATTAATGGTTAAGTCCCAATTTAAATATAACAATGTTAGGCAAATAATTATGTATTTATAAAAGCTAAATTTTAGGTTAGGCATTAGTTCTAAAGCTGTGTCTGGAAGTATTATTATTATTATCATCATCTTCATCATGTTTTTAATCAAAGATCTGGATAAATATGTTTAATGGTCATGGATAAATAATAGTTTTCACAGTATTTGTTAATCCTTTGTGAGTCATTGTAAAATAATAGCCACCATAAAGATTAAAAACAGCATTCAAAGGTGAGTAAATTGCCACCAAAAACCTATAGTGTTTAACATGAGTTAGCAAGAAATATGAGAATGTTGAAATACATTTATAATATTGAAATCTAAATAATAAGTTTTTCTGATAAATTTTATATGCACAACTAAAGCCTAAAGATGTTTTTTTTTTGTTTTTTTTAATGTTCATGCAAATGTTATATGGTTCTAAAATCCAAAATTCGATAGCCAGTAATTAATAAGGTACCAAATGGGTTCAAACTAGGTACATCTATAAGTAAGTATAGAATATAACTTTGTCTAGGTTTAGCTAACCTAGTGGTACCCTAATATACCACTTAGTAAAAACCTATAAAACTAGAGTATATGGTTAAAAAAACAAGTTTATTTTGTCATTATTTTTCTCTCAAGCCATTGTATTTATTTGGAAATATTTTTAAAGCTTATAAATGGACAACCTACATTTACTAAGTATAAAATAAAAAAAAAAACAAGAATGTTGGAAGAGGTAACCACTTAATATGTTTTACACATAAAAAAATATATATATATATTGTAACGATATATAAATATGTCGTTACATTTATTTAAAATAAAAACTTAAAAGTTCGCAAATAAAAGTAAAAAACTAAACGCTAAAATTAAAATATTGTTAAACGTATATACATTCGCACAGAGGCCAAACTTTAAAAATATTTTTTTTTTAAAAAAAACAAATAAGTATTTGAACGTACTTTTTTATAAAAAAGTACAAGATTTAAAAATAAAAACAGGTATTAATTAATGTAATCTGTAAATGGAAATGATTGTTTATAAATTGTTTGAAAAGCAAGCTAGCTTCGGGCTCTTGTATAATTAAAATGATCTGATGAAAGATAGATAAGAAAATAAAGAGAAATTAGCTTGACCAATGGAAGCACCAAGTCTCAGCCCGGACCCGAACGAAAATTTGGATTAGTGACGTCTTTGTTCATTCAATCTAAAGATTTACTATAAAAAGAGAAATATTGAGTTCCAGACAGTTTTTTCGGACTTGATTTGATGAGAATGGTAGGACGCACTTACCGTTCTCTCTCATTTTTTTTTGTTTGTTTTAAAAAAAAAATAAAAAATGCAAAGACTGTGATACCAGAACAGAACCAGCTAATGCTACCTCCAAAATATCAGACCGGTCTTCTAGGAAAGTCTCCGTGGGAATTGCCAACGGGAACAGGGACTCTTCTACCGTAAGCAATAGAACTGAAAAACTGTTAAAATCATAATATTAATTAAGAACTTTAAAGATTGATAAGTTAATTTAAATTTTATAAAAAGAACTTTTCTCTGACTTATGTGTCAACTCAATTGATAATGTGTAATTTTATATATGTTTACGTTTGATAAAAAATCATTTCCATTTATTATTTATTTGTATTAATATTTATTGTTTAAATTTTAAATGAGGAAATTTAAGGTTGGGTATAGACATTGCATAGATTCATTAGTGGTTGATAATGTTGTGGTTTTCACATTCGATTAGAATATATGTCAACGATATCACTGCAAGCATCTTACGATGAATGCTAATGGGATTTGTATAATCCCTATGCAAGTGACGTTTATCGATGACTTCATATTTTGATCGGTTGTGTTTAATTTGGAATGTTTTTGACCATGGAATCTGTGCAGCTGATCTGTACTCAACATTTTAAAACAAATTTTATAAAATGCATTGGTGTGAACGTATTTAAATGTTAAATTTAAGTCGGGCGTGAATGGCTATATAGATTTGTAAAGTTATATTAGGAAAGGGTAATCTTAGGTTATTTGTGTCGTTGTTGAATTGGGTCAATGGATTGGATATATTTGTGTAATTAGTAGATGTAGTATAAGTTTCGCTACATGCAGAGTCGCTTTATACACTGCACCAACCCTTTGCCTATGGATGGGATTGTAAGTCGGCAAAAAGGATCGCGGTCCCTTCCTATGGAGTTTTTATTTTATTGTTCTTCTTGCTATACAGATGTCATATTCCTGTATTGGACAAGAGTCAATGTTTTCTCTAACTATACTGTTCAGATATCCATTCCTGACAGTATAGTATATTTGTGCTGTTGTATTTTCATGCTACATTGAATACATAAATGTATCAGATGGATTGATGCCAGTTTGACTGCGAATTTTAGCCTAAGGTTAAATAGGGATAGAATGTTTTATTTTCAGATGCAAATCTATGTAGTCTATTCATACTTGACCATCTAAATAAAATATTAAACTCATTGAAATTTATGTAAATGTACAATTAAAGAGTAATCTAAAAATCTAAAAAATGTTAAACCTATTCCTCGAATTTAGAATGATTTTATATGTTCGGAAATAAATATTTTTTATGTGTTAATTTCTGGCAGTGGCTTTTATTCTCTTATATTTAAGATATAAAATTTATAGATTTTTATCTCTGCGTCTCCGCTGAGCTAGTGACTTGGGCTAATGATCGGAATGTTTAAATAAAGTGGAATCTTAACAGCGCATATCTGCCTACTTTATAAATTTTTCTAGGTTTAAATGCCTAGATGGCGCCCTGGTAGTTGCAGATACCGTTTTGCGGTTAGAGTCGAGCTCCAATTTCATTTTGATCATTATAATATATATATATATACATATTAAATAGCTAAATCAAACTAGGAATTTATAAATAAAACTTTACACAATGATTGAAGCTGTTATCAGCCCAAATCACAATCTTTGTCTTCATGAAGAACTGCCAATAGATGTCCTTCATATGGAAGATCACATGATTATCACCTTTGGTTTAAGACTAGTATCAAATATTTACCACTTAAAAAATATGTTATGAACAATTCATGAGTGGGATGCCATAAAGTTGAATATGACTCTTTCTGAAAACTTTTCGATCACTTGCAACTGTCATTCATAATATAAGTAATTTTTGATGTGCAAGTGGATTTCATGCTCCAAATGTACAAGCAGGATCAATCTCTGAGCTGAAATAATGACATATATTCTAGTTGCCAGATGGTGAGAATTTATACATTTTTACACTCTTGTTTTCCCTTTAATAAGAAAAGCTAATATATATGTTTACCAATCAATATTGGGTGATTAGGTGTGTTAGATATGGCCAAGTTATCTGCAAAAACAAAAAAATCCTGAACTTTTGAAAATTATGAGAAGAATTTTATATAAGAGTGTTTAAATTATGGATAAAATTTTAATGTAAAAAAGGGGAATTACAACAATTTTTTTTTTTTTTATAAATCCCCAGAAAAAGTTGACCACATAGGTTTGCAAATTATTATACCTAAATACTTTTTTTAAAAAATAAATATTTGATTGACAGCATCATAAGAAATTTATTTATTAGCTGTCTGATTGTGGATTGAAGTCACAATATGACAGAATACTATGACCATCATTATTATTAGTAAGAATGAAGCAACTTCTTGCATTGAGATGATGTACAAAAAAATCAATGCAATATTTATAGAAAAAATAACTTAAGAAGACAAAAATTGATTTATGTGATGACATATATCTGCAATTTTATTATCAATGGAGAGGGTAAACATAGAAATCAGGATACAATTTATTTAAACAAACATTCATGCTCACAGTCATACTTAAAACCAGTTAAAGAGGCAGTTTTTCATCTTCCTCATTCTTTCTTGGATAGGTGTTGATGATGTTGGAGCTCCTATACTTTCAATTTTTTAATTTAATAAAAATAGGATTGTAATCCATGGCTGGAGATTGACATAATATTTGTAACAATGAAAATGAGTAGATGCTCAGTATCACTCCACCTGTGCATTCTGAGAATGGTTATTTATCTTCTCCTTTTAGTTGGCAGCACTTGCTTGGGAAATGGATTTAGTCATATTGCTTTTTTCAGTGAAATAACTCCTAAAGGTTTACAGGAATTGTCTTTACCAATTAATAATACAATGTTACTTCCTAATACTTTAGATGCAAAGATTATGCATCATAAATATAAGTTACCCATTTGGTCTAAAGTAAAATCAGTTTCTGTTTGGCAGCAAACCCTATAACATTCATTTCAATCATAAAACATCATCTAAAACAAAATCAATAGCAGAATTATTATGTTATGCTAAACAGATGATTGCATTTGATACTTTACATCAGATTGATGAGCCATTTCGTTGTCTTGTTTTTGGACAACTGTTTCCAGAGCAACCACTGAATATAAGCTTTTGAAATTTTAATACCTGTGCTATAGTCTCTAATTCAGAAGCCCTTTACAATTCTAGACTGGGAAAATAAATTGATGAACAAAATGATATTATTTATTTTAATCATGCCCCCACTATTGGTTATACCAATAATATTGGAAGTAAAACTACTCTATGACTGTTGAACAATCAGATTATAAAAAAAACCTGATTTTAAATTTTTTGAATCTCCTATTTTTAAAAAAGTAATGATGATGATTTGGGACTCTGACAATTATGCAGGCAATCTGGAAGATTGGTATGAACATTCTGACTTACACCATATTAGAAACATTGAGAAAAATTTCCTACTGAAAAGCTGTATATTGCTAATCCTAAATTTATTTGGTCATCTTGGAATTTTGTTCAAGGAAATACTCCAGTTGACATTAATAAAACCCAACCATCTTCTGGATTTTTGAGTACTATGCTAATGTTGAGACATCGTAAGGTTATTGATGTTTGCAAATACCTTTCTTCACTTCTAATACATTTAGTTTGTGTTTGCTTACTGAGATTATTCCAAATATAATGCTTTTAATAACTAATATACTAATAATATCCACAACTCTGAGAAAACATAAATTCCACTGAGGTGCATTCAGAGATGGCAGTAATATGATGATAATCAGACACGAAAATGTTTTCTAAAAATAAACTTTCTAATTAGAATATTTGTTGCTGAAATATTCATTTTTTATTTTACTAAAACTGAAAAATAAATAAAATACTTCTGAAAAGACATGTACTTATGTTATAAGTCATCAAATTCATTGTTAGGATATATATATATATATATATATATATATATATATATATATATATATATCATCAACCATTATCAATCCACTGCAGGATGAAGGTCTCTCGAAGTTTAATCCATCTTCTCCGATCTTTAGCTTCTCTTTTCCACAACACCCCTGCACATTTTCTTATTTCATCCATCCACCTCACATGTGGTCTCTTTCTGGGTCTTTTACAATCTCTTGGAATCCAGTTTAAAATTTCAATTGTCCATCTATTATCATTTCTTCTAGCAATATGTCCAGCCCAACTCCATTTCAATCTTTTAATTTTTTCAATAAGGTCAGTAACACCTGTTTGTTGTCTTACCCATACATTGCGTTTTCGATCTCTTCTTGTTACTCACAACATACATCTCTCCATACTCCTTTGAGTGGTCTGAAGTCTCTGTATTGCTCTTCTATTAAGTGTCCAAGTCTCAGATCCATAAGTAAGAACTGGTAAAACACATTTATTAAAAACCATTCTTTTCAAACACATAGGCATATTTCCTTTTAGTATCAAGTTATTTCTACCAAAAGCACTCCAACCAAGTTTAATTCTATCATTAATTTCCTCCATTATGTTTCCATCTGTATTAATAATCTAACCTAGGTATTTGTAACTGTTAACTTCTTCTAATTCTTCATAATCAATCTTTATTTTCATATTTTGAGCAAATCGATTAAACATTACTTTAGTCTTTTTAACATTTATCTTTAGTCCTACTTTTCTACTTTCATCTGCTAACTCCTGCAACATTTCCTGCAGCTCTGAAGCATTATTTGCAAAAACAACTATATCATCTGCAAAATCTAAATGACTTAAATACTCTTCATTTACTTTCATTCCTTTAGTTTGCCATTTTAATCCACAAAACACTTCTTGCAGCACTGCTGTAAAAAGTTTTGGAGATATGGAGTCACCTTGCCTTACACCTTTCTCAATGTTGATTTTTCCAGTATCATTATGTAATCTAATTGTTGCTGTTGCATTTTTATAAATATTCTTTAAAATATGACAATATCCTGGATCTATACCTTGATGATCCAATGCTTTAATCACTGAAGAAAGGTGTATAGAATCGAATGCCTGTTCATAATCTACAAATCCAAAACATAATGACAACTCATATTTATTTGTCCTTTATATGACTTTTCTCAATACCTGGATATGATCTATTGTACTAAAACCACTTTTAAATCCAGCTTGTTCTCTTGGTTGGTGGAAATCCAAAGTTCTCTGTAAACGAGTTGTAATTATCTTGGTAAAATTTTTATATAAAACTGATAAAAGGCTGATAGGTCTGTAATTTCTAATATTTTCTTTATCACCTTTTTTAAATATTAATATTATTACTGCATTCTTCCAATCTTCCGGTACATCTTTATCATTTAGACATTTGGTACATAACTTTGCTAAAATTGTTTCTATTTCTTCACCTTCTTCTTTTAATATATCAATTATAATTCCATCATTTCCTGGAGCCTTTCCTTTCTTCATACACTTAATTGCATGTCTCACTTCTTTATTTAAAATTCTGGGCAATTCGGAAGATGTAATAGATATAGGAGGTACTTGTTCTTTATTACTATATAATTCTTGATAAAAATCTTCTACCAATTTCATGATGTCATCTCTCTTTTTAGTAATAATTCCATCTTTTTTTCTTATTGCAGATATAAATTTCCTACCAATACCAAAATGTTGTTTAACATTTTTGAGACTTTTATTTTCTTCTACAGCTTTCCTTGCTATTTCACAGTTATACTTTCTTATATCATTTTCAACTCTTTTCCGTACCATTTTACAAAATTCGAGATATTCAATTATTTGATGTCATCTCTCTTTTTAGTAATAATTCCATCTTTTTTTCTTATTGCAGATATAAATTTCCTACCAATACCAAAATGTTGTTTAACATTCTTGAGACTTTTATTTTCTTCTACAGCTTTCTTTGCTATTTCACAGTTATACTTTCTTATATCATTTTCAACTCTTTTCCGTACCATTTTACAAAATTCGAGATATTCAATTCTTTTTAATACATCATTTTTGTATATCTTCATATTCTTTCTTTTCTTCATAAATTCTCTAGTCTCAGTAGAAATTTTATTAGTCAATTGCTGCTTTTTTCTACCAGCTATCTTTGTTGCAGTTTTTAAAAGTGTATCAGTTATTTTCATATTAATTTCATTCAAATCTGAATCATGTTCAAAATCTCCTAACACTTGAAACCTATTTGTAAGTTCCAATTTAAATTCATTAGAATGTTTCTGAAGATTAGAAATATCAACTGTAAATATTGTTTTTCTCAATAATTTTTGTCTCTCTAGTTTTTATATATAAATGAATTCATAGTATTATTTCCAGGAGCTCCTATGTAATAAAAGTATAATAGCTAAATAGCTGATGTTTCTCAGTACATTAACAAATACTTGCATTATAGCTTCTTCTTTTTTTTTTTCAAGTTATAGGAATGTGTATTATAATTTTTGTTAATCATTATTTTTTTTTGTTGTTCTTCAATCTATTGGTTTAGAAATTTTAAAAAAAATATTTTATTCTGGAATAGCTTTTTCCAAATATTGTTAATTTCCTTTTAAATGAAAAGTGTGAAATAAAGAAAATTAATACAATATTTGGAAAAATCTATTGGAGGATAAATAATTTTTTAAGAAAGTCCTCAACTAGTAGAAGATGAAAATGAGAAAAAAATAACATAAGAAACAATTAATGATTTTAAATCTTACTCCACACATTTTTATAATTTGAGAAAAAAACTCTGAGGAACATACTTGCTATTCTATTGATACATCAGCTGTTTAGCTATTATATTTTTATTACATAGAAGCATCTGCAAATAATACTACATATATATTGCAACATGCTGGGGGTATCAAAGTGAAAGTGAACCTGGGGTGATGGAAATCATCATCAACCCCAAGTCAATACAAATGAAATATCAATAATTTACATAAGTGTATATAAGTAATGAGATATTTAATAATAAAATGAGATTAGAGAATCTCTGAGAGAGATCATTGAGAAATCAGGCAGCTAACTCAGAAGAGCAACTAAAAGCATAATTATAAATTCAACCAGCATTATAAAGTAAAAGTAAGTATAATTCAAATACCATTCATCAAATCATTAAAGGGAATAAACAAATTAGTACAATATATCAACAGTCAATCTTGTGACTGGATTTGGACAATAGAAAATATAAATCAATAGTGAATCTTAGACCAGGCTAACTATTGAGCCTTTTTCAGCTTGAACAATTATTTAAATATAACTTAGATGCACCAGCTTACTGCCCATCCATTAGAGTACACAATAATCAGAAATCAAAACAATAATGCTGGAAGATAAAAACATGCTGATCATCATCAATGTTCAGGTTATTTGTAGTGGTGAATTATAAACTTCAATTTTTAATAAGACTAAAACAAAATAACATATAATCATGCATGGACTTTAATGAGTATTCTCTTTTGAGCCAACCAGAATGATGATTGATCATCTCTGGATGCCCAAAAGGACTAAATACACATCTTCATTCATATATTTATATCATGCATGAATATAGCTCAGAGAACATAAGCTCTATTACTGTATGTGACCAAGAGATGATGCAATACAATTTTAACAATTAAATACAAGTTTATTATTAACAAAAAATTAAATGATATTTAAGGTCTGATTGTGAATAATATACAATATAAAAAGATTATCAGATTTGTGACTGACAAAATTATTATACACAATTCTAATTATAACATTGATTTATATAATTACTATTTAAAATTTAAATTATTACATTCACTTACAAAATTACAATTTACAATTCAAGTTATTACTATGGTTTACATATATATGAGCACAGACACATTATTTATAATATACAGTTAATGTATTTATGACAATAAAATTATTAAAGATTATTTTCACAATTTAATTCTCTTTGCTGAATATAGTCTTTAAAATAAGAACTACCAAATTTTTGACAGATATTTTTCCTAGTCTAAAAGATTTTTGGAAATATTTTTCTTGACTAATAATTATAACTTTGTTTGTACTTTTTTTTTATAAATTATAAATATAACTTTAAACAGTTTTTTCTTCTTTAATAAACGATTTTGAACTAATATTGTTTTATATATTTCTATCAGTTATAAAAATGTCATTTTACTAAGGAAATTTTATATGTAATGCTACTCACCACTAGCTGTATATACATTTATCCATGTTTCTATGTCTTTATCCGATGCAGAAACCATGTAATTAGTTTTTCAGCCATATATAATTTCCTGGGCAAGCTAGAACATTTTCTTGGTGAATTTAGTTTAAGTGATCGCTGTCATCAAGAAAAATATCCATGTGAAATGTTGGTCTGTAGCTGATGTCTTTCTGTCTAGTATTATTTTGGGATAGCAGCTGTCTTGGTTTGATAGATTTCAGACAAGCACCTGTCCTCTCCTCATTTAAGGCTATGAATTTCAGCACAAAGAAGTGGGTCATTTTCTCCATATGAATTTAAACTGCTGCAAGGAAAATGGTAGTGGTTCCTGAACCTACTGTCCTGCCTTCAGCTATATCAATTCATAGTAACTATTTTGCCAACTCTAAGGTCAGCTTAAACCAACTGCTGCAAACTTCATCAAGTTGCAACAAAATATTGTAACTGACTTATCAGCTGACCCCTTCTTACAAAAATTATTATCCAGACTGCTCTCTTCAAAAACCATTATCCAGATTTGCAGTTAGTCTAGTTTGGCCACTGCTTAAAATATTAAAAACTCTTCTGACCAACTATAACAAAACTGCCAGCAGAACTGTTCTCTTCAAAAATTACTATACAGACTGCTCTCTTAAAAATAATTATCCAGACTGACTGATATTTTTTATCAGTTTTTTTTATAAAATCGTCTGAGTTGATAACAACACCTTGTCTGAAAACAGAGTTTTTATTTTCAACTCTCTAATCCCTTTGAAAACAAGCTTGAAATTTTTATTAAAGTGTGATATACATGTTTTCACTTATGGATTTTTTAATAGATAGAGATTTTGTTTAATTAATTAAAATTTCAAAAATACAATGCTTGTTTTTAAATCTCAAAATCAGAATAATAATAATAATAATAATAATAATAATAATAATAATAATAATAATAATAATAATAATAATAATAATAATAATAATAATAATAATAATAATAATAATAATAATAATAATAATAATAATAATAATAATAAAATATTTGTGTTTATTCAGACCTTTTATGAGTCTAATTAAAACAATATGTTAAATCAGAGTTATTTAACCCTTTACTTATTATTATTTTATTTTAGGAAATATAGAAAAATATCTACAAAAATTTATTCTGTGTTTATTTGTAGTTTTCCTTTATTTTACATATATATATATGTGTGTCTGTGCATACACTATATTAGTGTGTTATGTAACCCAACTGGTTACAATATATATATATCATTCAACTTTACCTAATATTAATATTTATTAAAAACAGGATTTATAATAAATATTTAATATATCATTGTATATATTTGGTTCTTCTTTCAAATCCATGTACAATTACAATGTATTTCAATAAGGGACAGTTAATTGATTTCATTTACAAACACACACACACACACACACATATATATATAAACCATTATACACACACACACACACACACATATATATATAAACCATTATACAATTACAAATATCCAGTAACACCCTCTGTTTAAAGATCTATATCTCAATAATAGCAAACCTTAAAATGATACCACTTTAAGGTTGTATGCTAAACGATGTTAAATATTGAAATACAGACCAACTCAAACACAGAGCATGAAATTTTAAATAGGCAAACGATCTCTTAAATTTTGCTAATAAATTAACAAGTTTACAAAGTTAGTAAAGACAAACATCGTTTAGCATACAACCTTAAAATGGTATCATTTTAAGGTTTGCTATTATTGAGATATAGATCTTTAAACAGGGGGCGTTACTGGACATTTGTAATTGTATAATGGTTTGTATATTTTCTATAATTATTTCAGTTAGTGTTAACAGTAACTTTCTTTTCATATATATATATATATATATATATATATATATATGAAAATAAATATACTGATATATATATATATATATATATGACATTACTACACAAACATCAATTAACAGTTGATCAAATTATGGCTAAACAATTTTTTTTCTAGTAATATATAATAGCTTTATTTTGTCTAGAGGTGAAGTAAACAAAATTTAAATTATCCAGTCATTAAATTCAGGTGTAACAAACATCAGTCCTTAAAATTCTGTCAAATTACAACAAATTAATAATCCTGAGATGATAATTAAAATATTTAAAAAATCTTCATTATTTGACTGCAAACTTATATCTATTACCATCCTATGTGATAACGATATCTGTCAAACCAAATTTATCTTGGGGTTTTAGAGTTTAACATGGTAGAATGAGGAATATTTTCCCATTCACCTGTATTCTTTCTACACAAGCATAAGTCTAAAAATAAGAAGTTCAAGTCATAAGGATATACAAGAATTAATTATCCTTTTGAGGCTTACAGGTTCATTTGCAACTTGGTCTGTCGTCACATTTCTTGGGACCCTACTCTTGTAAAATTTATGGGCGTATAAGAATGGTCTTATGGCACAGATTCTCATTATAAAGACATAGGGCTATTCTTTTTCTTCTCTTCAGTATCTGCCTACCCAAAGACTACTTGTGTCTTAACATCTACATCAGCTGTGATCATGTTTTTCTATATGTCATATAAAAATATTTTTATAGTGGGTATAATCTGTTTTCAAGTTTTTTTTCTTGTAAAACACTTATTTATTCTCTAATTATGGGTTTTAGGTCTTGATTGTAATTCCTTTTGTACCATTACAATGTATCTCAGGTTGTGGTGTTTTAGGAAGCTTTGAGTTTTCATATTTTGAGTTAGGCTTTCAATTACGGACTAGTTTGCATGAGTTAATCATGCTATGAGAAAGAAAATATTTTGTGCATATTTCTAACAGACCATAACTATATTTGCTAATTAACTGACTTACATATTGTTCTGATGTGATTTGTTTATTTTAGGGCACCATAATTATATATGAATTCACTGATCTCTTTCATTGCATCACAAATCATAAATTTAGAAAAAATATTAAAAAGATCAAGATTTTTATTTCCCATAACTTAATTTATATTTCAGAGAATATTACTCCTGGGCTTAATTACTAACTTTTGGCAAAGGTAAATTGCATTTTTACATTTTAATAAACCAACCTTATTAACATATAATGAAGTTAGAATAATAAGTAAATATGTTATTAATACAGATTAGAATATTTAATGATAAAATTTATTGTAACTGAAGGAATGAATATATCTGCTTACCCAGACAATAACATGGATCAATTAGTTTAAAGTTATTGTAGACAATTTCTCAGACTTCTACAAAGTTCTTTGCATAATAATCATAAAGAAAGTTTATATTAATACTAGAAGTTTTACATTTAAATTTAATCCATGAATAATTTAAACCACAAATTATTCAACTGATAATCTTACCGGTAAGTTTCTGGAGAGTACATAAATTGTTGATGACCATGCAGGGTTTATCTAGGTATATGATGATCTCATGACTGTTGCTTCATTTTATTCTTGGTCCACATTATAGCTGGTCATACAGACACTTTAGAATGATCTCTTTGTGACAAAAGAAATTTTCTAAAAAAATAATCTAGTCCCACTTTCGGCATGCCCACTGAGTTCAGCATGAAGTAGTCCAGTATACATAATGTATCCCAGATATATGGAGACTGCTAGCACTACAAAACACCTTGTTTAAAAGTTCCCACTCTTCTTTCATATTCTTGGGTCCGTTTTTAGGCTTCAATGCAGATATTATTTTTTGTTTTATTATTAAAAATAGGTGTAAGTAATCAAGTGCATTTTTTCTTATTTTTGGTGTACAAAGTTTTTTTTTTTATAAATTATTTCCTTTATCATTAATTAGCAGTAGACAAATTTTCAGATCATAATCTTTTAATTTGTAATTTCTTTCTTTATTTTATTTGGAAAGTAAACTGTTTGTCTTTTCATTACTTTCAATTTTATTTTTAATTAAACAGATATTAAACACAAAACTAACTTTCATTATACATTTTAAAAGAAATAAACTTCACAAATTAAAAATTCCATTAGGACATTTAAAGATTTTTATATTTTATCTTTTTTATGGTCATAAGAGAAAAGCATGATAAAGTAGAGATTTACAAAAAAATATAATTAAAATTACATGATTATGATCACAATTTTAATAATAAAGACTTAGGTGTGTGTGTAACTTGGGCTGATATATATATATATATATATATATATATATATATATATATATATATATATATATATATATATATATATATATATATATTGTGTGTGTGTGTGTGTGTGTAAAATAAATAAAATGTCCCTTAATTAAAAACAAAATTGTAATTATAATTAAAATAATAAATTTAACGGTTTACAACTTATTACAAACAATCCTTGTTTGTGATCTGATCCTTTGTGTCAACCATGGGTGGCACTATTTCTAGCTAAATTTCTATAAATATGCCATTTCCGCAGCTGCACTCAAGCCTTTAAGCATTCTTTCTAAAATAAATCCTAGAAAGATGGTTAACTCAGAGTTAAGTCTTCTTTCTACACTAAAAGGTAGAGTGTTAACTCGGAGTAAGTCTTCTTTCTATGATAAAATCTAGAGATAGGGTTAACTCGCTTAGTGGCTAACGGTGTGGCTTTTTCCGATGCTAAAAGCAGAGGAAAATGCCATAGTTGTTTGTGTCACACACTATATCATAATGTTGTATTATGTATTTTATGTAACAATATTGTACGAGGGTGTGTTAATTTGATCGTGTCCAAATTATTTAAATTTTCATTGGTGCCTTTTTTTAAGACAAATTGATGTACTGTTACCTTGTAACAATTTTAGCAGTGTTGTGATTGTTCCTTGTAAGTGGTAAGCCTCCTAAATTATCGATTAGGGTGGGGCAGCTGTAAAATTTTTAACAATCATGCTTTGAGTCACGTTTTAGCGAGAAATTTTACGAGACCAAGAAAATAGCAAATTCCAACCCAGAAAACTTAAAAAGATGGGAATTGCCAGACATGGAAGCCGGCACTGGAATATTTCTACAGCAGAAAAAAAAAAAAACATCTTGCTGCTGAAAGAAAAGATTGGATTGTGCGGCAAATATATGCAGATTTAAGGTACAGCAAAAATATATTTTGACTTTCATTTGTAAGTCTCGTTGTTGCCAATGGAAAGGTTCACTTTGTAAAGGCAAGCTTGTTTGAGGGATTCCAAATGGCCTTCATCAAATGTAAACAATAAAAAAAGTAACTTCAATTTTTATTTAAGCATACATCCCTTCTTCTCCCGATAATTGTTGTTGTTGGCAATCAAATGTAAAATAAAAGAAGTATCTAAAATTTTTATTTAAACATAGCCCCAAAAACCCCTCTTCTCCCAATAACTGTTGTCATCGGCAATCAAATGGTCAAATAAAAGGAACGTCAATTATTCTTTAAACATATAGAAAAAAACCCTCCCACTAATTGTTGTCAGAAATCAAATGTAAACCAATCAAAGTAACACCGTAAATTATTAGTTAAACATAACCCAAATTTTTATTGGAACATACACTGAAAAAGACCCATTCTTGTCAATAAAATTAAAGAAACAACTATTATTGTCCCATAGTCAAACTGAATCTTATTTGGGAATACCCAAATAATTTATAAATGAAAAAAAGAAAGTCAAATCGGTTGTCAATCAAATAGTAACTGATAAAAGTAACTTAAATTTTGACTTAAACATATACACAAACAAAAAAAATGCAAAAACCTTTTCTCCCAATAATTGTTGTCGGCAACCAAATGTAAAAAATAAAAGTAACGTACAATTATTCTTTAATCATACACAAAAACACCCCTCCCACTAATTGTTGTCGGCAATCAAATGTAAAGTACTAAAAGTAAGGTAAACCAATTATTTTTTAAACATAACCCAAATTACTATTTGAACATACACCAAAAAAAGACCCAATCTTGTCAATAAAAATGAAAGAAACAACAACTATTATTGTCCCATTGTCAAAAATATTAGGTTTTGAGGAAACCAAAACCATAATTTATAAACGAAGAAAAAAAAAGAAAGTCAAATCGTTTGTTTAACTTCAAGTTTGATTTAAGCATGCACAAAAAGCCCTTTCTCCCAATAATTGTTGTCAGCAATCAAATGTAAAATAAAAAGAACATAAATTAGTATTTAATCATCACCCAAAAACACCCACCCCTCTGACTAATTATTGTCAGCAATCAAATGTACACCACCACTAAAAGTAACATAAACTACTATTCTTTAAACAGTTACACCCCTTCTCCCAGTAATTGTTGTCTACAATCATACACCCAAAAGACACCCCTCTCAATAATTAGTGTCATCAAATGTAAACCAATCAAAGTAAGACCATAACTTATTATTTAAATGTAACCGAAATTACTATTTGAACCTACACCAAAAAACACCCTCTTGTCAATAAAAATTAAACAAACAACAACTATTATTGTCCCATTGTCAAAAATATTTATTTCTAGAACCAAAACCATAATTTATAAATGAAAGAAAGTCAAATTGGTTGTCAATCAAATGTAAACCGATAAAAGTAACTTAATTTTTTATTTAAACATACACACACACAAAAACACTTCTCCCAATAATTGTTGTCAGCAATCAAATGTCAACCTATCAAAGTAATGTTAATTATTATTTAAAGATACATAAAAAAAAACCTGTTCTCTATTGAATTTTGTCAATCCAATTTTACAAAAACAGTAATACTATTTAAAAAAACACACAAATTATTATTTGAACACAAAAAACAACTATTATTATTCCATTGTCAAAAATATTATTTGCCAAAAATAATTCAGAAACGAAAGAAAGTAAACTTTGTAAACAACAACAAAAAAGTCAATATTTTAATAAAGAATCGCTAGCATGGGAATGTTATATTAATGTGTTTTTGGTTAGAAATCACACCACCTGCAGCTGACACGAATGATCAGATGAGAGCCCAATCCTTAAATCTGCAGAAGTACTTTTGGTTAATTTTTTAAACCTGCCTCTACAGCCATTAAATTAAAAAAATGAAAGCAAAACAAACATCATCAATTCAAATTCCACTGATCTCATATTTTAATGTTAGCAGCTTGTCACTTTATTAAATGCATAGTATTTGTGTTTATAAAAATTGCATCTTTAATTTTTTTTTACTATGGTTTCTCTCTTCATGAAGAATTTTCACATTTTTAAAATCAAATTTATATTTACATGTTTTTTTCATGATCAAAGAAAACTGAAGAAGATATTAATGGTGATTTAATATATATATATATATATTGAACTGAGTTTGAATATGTGCATTCAAAACACCGGTCTCTTAGGCAGAGAAGAACATACTCGGAGAGTATGTATGCCCAAACTATAGCTATAAAGTATATAACTAATGTTACATTTCCAGGGCATAGCTTCTTCTCGGCTGTTGAGTTGAACACCACGTCCAAAGCACTTTCTTGTTTGTGAATAACCACGGGCGCCAGCTGCTTATTCTAAAAGAATACTAAAAGAATAGACAACACACTTTGAACAGTGGCCACTAACTCAATGCCTAAATCCATGACTAGCTCAGTTGTTTGTAATCACTAATAGATTATACTTAATTAGTGGTTAAAAGACTTGATAAAAGAATTGTAAAAGGAGTTGATAAAAGAATTTGATAAAAGAAATTGATAAAAAGAATTGACCGACAAATAAAGTTTAATTTTAAAGATAATTTATTAACTAACATTTATTTACTAAATTTAAACATTTTATAATTCTAATAAAACACACACATATTTTAAATTAACATTTCTAAATGGTTTAAATATTCCTATAGATTTAATAACAGAACACTCTAATTTAACTAATAAATATTGATATAATGATCATGCACATATTCACTCATGTACGCACATAATAATAATAAAGTATTACATAGCATTTGGAATTTAATCACACATATCATGTATGATATAAAGTTCATATAATTAGTCTCTTGAAAGATTCATATGAATTAATGCAATGCAATGGCTATTACAGTATAAACGAAATAAGCAAATGTTTTTACCTAGACTTTTGAATGTAGACATAGAATTTTGTTCTCTTTGGTGGCTGCTTTCGGTGAGGATATTTCCATTATGAATGCTTACCAGCCAGCTGGGACTTTTCCTTGATGAGATTTCTGATTTTCATGATTATTACTATTGGAGACAATTAAATACTGATGGAGATTTTCTAAGTTGTTACATTGACATTATTTCACGGGCAGATCTTGCTGTTTTCCTCGGACTTTTTAGGCTGTGGAGAGGTGCGAATTCCCAAAATCTTCTCAACACTGCATTTTGTTTTTTAACTGACTCAATTAATTTCTAAACAGCACTACTCAATTACTTTGAGAACTGCACTCACTCAACTAATTTGTGAACTGAACTACTGTCTGATAAAAAAGTCTATTTATACCTGTGATGTGTTGTCTTTCTATCTCCGGCAAAGATCTGTTGTCGAAATTCCAGTGATAATCATTTGCTAAACGTGTTTTGAAAGATTGCTTAATTAGTAATAGCCATGCAAAATCGTATTGTTTTATATTAATTAATATCTAATAGCCATTGTCGTGTTTTTTAATGATAATCTTTTTTAACTTTCATTTATTTATAATAACATTTATTCTATTGTTGACAATCGCACATATATACGCACATATATTAGTTTTAACATTATTTTTTCTTTAATTAAACTTGAATGAAAAAAGATTTGTATGTTTTAACTTTTTAAATTATATTTTTACGAATACTAATAAAAACTCTTTACTTCCTTTTATAACCCTTAGTTTAATTTCTCTAACGAAACACCCCTCTCCCCTTCTGAAATTAACAATAGAAAACTATTTGATTCTTATCTTTTCTGAAAACAAGCTGCAATAAACTCAACATTTAATTTTATGTTTCTCTTTTATGAAAAATTACTTTAATAATTTTTTTAGATAAAATTATATGTGCCTATATCAATATAGGTACAATATATATATATATATATATATGTGTGTGTGTAATATACAAATCAATATATATATCAAAATACAGTACAATTTATATAAATTATATTCTTTTAGAAGTACTTTCAACTATACACTTTGTAGTCTTTATCAACTATATAATGTTGAATAATCAAAAAGAGACAACCCTTAACAATACCCATAGTTCAATTCAGATTTCCCACAATTCTGTTATCTTAACATTTGATGACTGGCGATTCATTAACATATGACAATTTCTTGAAATCAACATAGCCTCTTTTATTTTACGTTTATTATGACAACGTTCAATTTGAATAATTTTCATATTTTTATAAACAAATTTAAATCCATATTGACAAGATTTATTATGATCAAATATAACAGATGATGAAGGTTTATTTACATCTGTTCCATATTGATTCTCTTTTTGAATTCTTTTATATAAAAGCATATGTTCTTTTATTCTCTTCTCAAATGTACACTTAGATTCACCAATGTATTGTACGCCGCATCCACATATCAATCTATATATAATAGAATTTTGATTAAACTTTGAATTTTGAATTTTAAAATTATTAAGTAATCTATTTATGTTATTTGTAGAGAAAAAAGCAATATGACACAAACCATTATAAATTTTTCTAATAAACTTGACCTGCTCATCTGATATAAATGACATTGAAATCCATTTCATTTTGATATTTTTATTTTTAATTTTATTATAGTGTTGATTTCTTTTAAATCCTTTAATAATATTAGCAATTGCATTTTTATAATAACCAATTTTCAACAAGTCATTAACAAATAAATGTACATTTTTAATTTTATCACTAGAATATTTGCATATTTTTTCATTTTGAAATAAGAATGATTTCAATCCAGACAGGTTATGACACATATGTACATGTGATTCATATGGAAAAAACCTCTAGTTTCAATTGGTTTAATTAACATAAGATAATCCAAACTGTAATCATTAAGAGTAACTTGAATATCCAAGAATTTTATGGAATTGTATTTCTCTTTAGTTATAACCCATTTTATATCCTTAATCTCATTTAATTCATTAAATAAATTGATTATTAATTCTTGTTTTCCACAAATAAAAACATCATCCACATATCTATGATATACTTTAATTTCTTGATATTTCAATTGTTTTAAAATTTTACTTTCATATGTTGATATAACAAAATTACAAATTTGAGCAACAGCAGGAAGACCCATTGGCCAACCAAAATTCATTTTATAATATTCATTATTAAAATTAACATAAATATTTTTATCAATAAACTGCAATACTTTTATAATAAAATTTATAATATCAGACTTTACATTTTTTGAAACAAAAGCATTATAAATAATATTAATTGACTCTATTCTATCTATTGATCCATACATTTCATATATATCAAAAGTACAAATTGTGTCATGTAAATATATATTTATATTCTTAATTTTATCTACAAAATCAAACGACGATGAAATAGTATATTCTCCAAAACCTAAAATATCTTGAAGTAATAATTCAATATATCTACATGTTTGATAATAATATGCACCACCAAAATCAACCATCAATCTCAATGGATAATTTTCTTTATGTAGCTTTATATTCGAAAATATCCTAGGGCAAATAGCAGATGATGGATATAAGTTATAATATGTATGACTATCAATAGCTTTATTCTTAGCTTTTTTTTAAATTTCATTTATAAATTTCATGCGAGATGTATCAATATTTATTATTTCACTATTTTAAAATTTAAGCTTTTTCATTTGATCCATAACTTTTTCATTATATTTCGCTCTTGTAAACAAACACATACGAAGGCCCTTGTCCTCCTTTAAACACACTAAATCATTATTTAATAGGAAACTTTTAAATTTATTAATTTGACTTAACCATTTATCATTCCTATTATATTTAAAGTTTTTATTTTTAATTTCTTTAACAATGTTATTACAAATATTTGCATCACACTTAATCACACTAAATGAATGTTCTATTGCAGAATTCAATTCAAGATTACAATCTTTCCATCTACCACCAACATATTTCGATCCGAAATTTAAAATATATTTTTGACTGAAATTCAAATTTATACCAGTCAAGTTCACATAATTTTGATCATTCATTTTATCCGGAAAATTTTTATGAAACAAATGTTCAATTTTCTTGTTAAATTTATCAACATTTTTTAAATAAAATTTATCAAAAAATTTTTGACAAAAACACTTATAGTTAAACCAATCATCACAATTTTTCATCAAAATAAAATAATTTAAAGCCGTTAAATATTTCCGTTGACGAAATAGCAAACATTTGCATTGCTTTCCCGAATTGCTGTTTAGTAAAAATAAACAAATCTTGCAAATTATCAGATAAAATTACTAACGATATAAAGGAAATTATTTTAAAGAATATAATTAAGCAATGCTAATGTTTGCTATTTCGTCAACGGAAATATTTAACGGCTTTAAATCATTTTATTTTTATGACAAATTGTGATGATTGGTTTAACTATAAGTGTTTTTGTCAAAAATTTTTTGATAAATTTTATTTTAAAAATGTTGATAAATTTAACAAGAAAATTGAACATTTGTTTCATAAAAATTTTCCGAATAAAATGAATGATCAAAATTATGTGAACTTGTCTGGTATAAATTTGGATTTCAGTCAAAAATATATTTTAAATTTCGGATCGAAATATGTTGGTGGTAGATGGAAAGATTGTAATCTTGAATTGAATTCTACAATAGAACATTCATTTAGTGTGATTAAGTGTGATGCGAATATTTGTAATAACATTGTTAAAGAAATTAAAAATAAAAACTTTAAATATAATAGGAATGATAAATGGTTAAGTCAAATTAATAAATTTAAAAGTTTCTTATTAAATAATGACTTAGTGTGTTTAAAGGAGGACAAGGGCCTTCATATGTGTTTGTTTACAAGAGCGAAATATAATGAAAATGTTATGGATCAAATGAAAAAGCTTAAATTTCAAAATAGTGAAATAATAAATATTGATACATCTTGCATGAAATTTATAAATGAAATTTAAAAAAAAGCTAAGAATAAAGCTATTGATAGTCATACATATTATAACTTATATCCATCATCTGCTATTTGCCCTAGGATATTTTCGAATATAAAGCTACATAAAGAAAATTATCCATTGAGATTGATGGTTGATTTTGGTGGTGCATATTATTATCAAACATGTAGATATATTGAATTATTACTTCAAGATATTTTAGGTTTTGGAGAATATACTATTTCATCATCGTTTGATTTTCTTGATAAAATTAAGAATATAAATATAGATTTACATGACACAATTTGTACTTTTGATATAAATGAAATGTATGGATCAATAGATAGAATAGAGTCAATTAATATTATTTATAATGCTCTTGTTTCAAAAAATGTAAAGTCTGATATTATAAATTTTATTATAAAAGTATTGCAGTTTATTGATAAAAATATTTATGTTAATTTTAATAATGAATATTATAAAATGAATTTTGGTTGGCCAATGGGTCTTCCTGCTGTTGCTCAAATTTGTAATTTTGTTATATCAACATATGAAAGTAAAATTTTAAAACAATTGAAATATCAAGAAATTAAAGTATATCATAGATATGTGGATGATGTTTTTATTTGTGGAAAACAAGAATTAATAATCAATTTATTTAATGAATTAAATGAGATTAAGGATATAAAATGAGTTATAACTAAAGAGAAATACAATTCCATAAAATTCTTGGATATTCAAGTTACTCTTAATGATTACAGTTTGGATTATCTTATGTTAATTAAAGCAATTGAAACTAGAGGTTTTATTCCATATGAATCACATGTACCTATGTGTCATAAGCTGTCTGGATTGAAATCATTCTTATTTCGAAATGAAAAATTATGCAAATATTCTAGTGATAAAATTAAAAATGTACATTTATTTGTTAATGACTTGTTGAAAATTGGTTATTATAAAAATGCAATTGCTAATATTATTAAAGGATTTAAAAGAAATCAACACTAAAATAAAATTAAAAATAAAAATATCAAAATGAAATGGATTTCAATGCCATTTATATAAGATGAGCAGATCAAGTTTATTAGGAAAATTTATAATGGTTGTGTCATATTGCTTTTTTCTCTACAAATAACATAAATAGATTGCTTAATAATTCTAAAATTCAAAATTCAAAGTTTAATCAAAATTCTATTAAATATAGATTGATATGTGGATGCGGCATACAATACATTGGTGAATCTAAGTGTACATTTGAGAAGAGAATAAAAGAACATATGCTTTTATATAAAAGAATTCAAAAAGAGAATCAATATGGAACAGATGTAAATAAACCTTCATCATCTGTTATATTTGATCATAATAAATCTTGTCAATATGGATTTAAATTTGATTATAAAAATATGAAAATTATTCAAATTGAACGTTGTCATAATAAACGTAAAATAAAAGAGGCTATGTTGATTTCAAGAAATCGTCAAATGTTAATGAATCGCCAGTCATCAAATGTTAAGATAACAGAATTGTGGGAAATCTGAATTGAACTATGGGTATTGTTAAGGGTTGTCTCGTTTTGATTATTCAACATTATATAGTTGATAAAGACTACAAAGTGTATAGTCGAAAGTACTTCTAAAAGAATATAATTTATATAAATTGTACTGTATTTTGATATATATATATATTGATTTGTATATTACATATATTGTGAAACGAATACAGATATCAAACTTTATTATATATATATATATATATATATATATCATACAAACATATATATATATATATATATATATATATATATATTGTTTGTGGTGATGATATTTTACATGTAATATAATTCTCTTGTTTTGTAGAAGGAAATGTTTAACAATTTGTATTATAATTTTATTCATAAATATTAGCCTGGGTAGGAATATCTTGTGTAATGTCACATGTTCCTATGTTAAATATATTTTATTCTTCATTGGTCATAAATATATCTTATGGTATTGTATAATCATATAGTAGAAGGAAGGGTATTTGATGATTTGTATTTTAATTTGTACAAGGTAAAAAATATAATACCTTAATTATGTAATATGGTTTAAATATATAGGGTAAATATTTTATTGTCTTTTTGAGACACTGAATGTATAATAATAAAGAAGATCAGATTAAATATTTTTTCCATTAGTTATTTAATAATTAGTTAATATTGAACCTTATTTAAGTCTTGAAACAGAAGCAAAACTCTCTATACACTAGCAACACCCATTGCAATCCTCTTTGGATGAGTAGCCACTAGATAGAAGTTTGTGCACAAATTTTCTAGCAACCATTGATTATTTTGTCTTGCACTGACTGGTGCTACTGTTTTCCCAATTGATGTGATCATAAGGAATGGTGATCATGAGATGTTTAGTGGTTTATTACCAATGCCAAATAAAATACTGGTGGCTGTAATTATTCTAAAATAACTTTATAAAAACAAATAATATATGTTTACAAATGATACTATAGGCATAATTAATAATTAATTATTGAAGCAATGGATCTGAAGCCCGATCCATGCTTCACATCTTCCTATAAACTTGATTAATATTGTAGACCTAAATTAAGTTTATAGTCCAATATCAGCAGGGTTTTGCATTAGAGTTAAAAATAATTATGCTTATTAAACGTGTATTACATTTAAATATTTAGTTTTAAATAAATTTCAGTCTATTAATAAAAATTGCTTAACCTATTAGTCAAACATATATATACATCTAGCGTATATATATGAGTTAATGCAAAATTCTGCTGAAATAAAATGCTTATTCTACTATAAAAAAATAATAATATATTGTTGTTAAAATTCTGTTAAAATATTTAGTATGATTTGATTTTGAGATAAGCCTGCCAACATTTTCTAAAAGAATGTATAGTTTTAATTAGTGAGCCATTCAAGTGTAATTAAAGATGGCCTTCTCTTTCTTTCTTTTTAATTAAGAGAATTCAAACTTTGAAGTAAGAAAGTTCGAGTAAAAAAGTTAAAGTTATTTTTGGAGAGTGTTGCTTTGAAACAAAGGAGCATGGGGAGGCTTATCAAGATCTCAGATCATACAAACAATGGAAGGTAGCTGACAGAGAGGGTATAAATAGAAGGGAGAACAAAAGATTGATTTATTCAGATTTTTCTTTTTGAAGAATTCACATATTCAGATTTTTCCTTTTGAAGGATTCAGTTGATTCTGATTTTCCTTGTGAAGGTGATTCTTTCCGATTTTGCTATTGCAAGGTGCATTCAGATTTCTCTTAGGAG
Source organism: Epiperipatus broadwayi (assembly GCA_028023455.1). NCBI lineage: Eukaryota > Metazoa > Onychophora > Udeonychophora > Euonychophora > Peripatidae > Epiperipatus > Epiperipatus broadwayi. The sequence continues at coordinate 138,536 of JAQFVV010013193.1, forward strand.
AACTCTGTCAGATTTTGTTCGTGATTTTATTCCCAAAAGTCTACAACTGTTGTCTACAAATCATGAAGAAATTTGAACCTGCTCAAGCTAAAAATCATATAAGTTTGATAGATTCTACTATGCTCGGCTAGGCAAATAAATAGCTTTGCCTATCGCTGAGGTTCCGGAATACCATTCAAAATGCCTTAATATCCACACAATAGTCATCTGAACTCTGTGTCGTGTCTGGAGAACTTTTCGTGAAACCATACTACATATTTTCATTGTCCGGACAACTACATCTCGACAGTCGGATCAAGCCACGAACGCCGTAGGGAACATGCCCAAGGAAAGGACGGTAATCGTATCTCCTCTATTGAACTATTTCTTATGCTACCTTTTGTTCATACATTTTTTAATTGCTTCATTGAATTATATGTATTTGTTATGTAACCATTTTTATTAGACGAGTCTTAATTATATATATATATATATATATATATTGTGTGTGATCATCTATCTATATTTAACCTTTTTCCCTTCGCTATTCTTCCTTACTAACCTGTGTAAATATTTAGTATTCCATTGCGGTTGAGTTAATAGTTAATTTTTGTTCATTTAAAATCTCCAGTTTTATTCATGTTTGTTAATTAAATACGAGTCAGTTTCTTTTGTGTGCCAACTTGATCTCTTTGATAACGCCTCTTTTGTCCGCCATTAGCTTTACGTATATCTGATTTAACTATATACGTTTTAAATAATTTTTAAAACCCTGTTTGTAGCGCAAAGCAATTAGAAATGCTTGTGAAAGATTCTTTTTTTATCGTACGTTATTGAGAAGATCGAGTTGACAATGTTTAATAAAATTGGGAAGAAAAGAGTTAGACCGCAAACCTATTAATCTGTTTTTATTGTCTAATTAGTTTGTTCCATTAATTTAGGGGAATAGCGGAGGCCATTAAATCATTATTCCTATTTTAAAGTCATTAATTAAAGATCTATTATTTAACTAACAAGCTTGACTTTTGCTAAATTTGTTATAAATGCTTTATTTTACTTTTCAATGATCCAGGCACGCATAACGCAAAACACATTTCTTAGTACTTTTACACACATTTAACTATTTAGCTCCTTAGGATTTCCTGTCCATGTCTCTTCCGCTGTTGCTAAGCTTTGTGGCCGGTTGAAAAATAATTTATGTGTGGCTCAGATGGTGTTGTTGGTTCGTAAATTAGCCTCGAGAATAAGCGAAATAGGGCAGAGGTTATAGTATTCTTGATTTAATATCTCGCGTATGGTTGGCCTTGAGGTACTTTTGCCTAGTATTCGAACTGGGTTAAATCAACATACATCATCTGACTGTCACATTATTAAACAACAAAAGTCACCAAACTGATTAGATGCTGATTAGGTTCAGATCTATATGACTATAGAAGCTAAGGGAATGAACTAGAATTGAAACAATATTGTGTTTTTATTTGGAATTAATAGCTTTATAGATAATAAAATTGATAAATGGTGATATTGGATGAACTCTGGCTTGCCCTGAGTGGTGCTATTATATAGTAAGTTTTGTCTCAGTTTCAATAGGGAGTGGTAAACATATGATGTTTAGTTACTTAATTCTTGAATAACTACCTTCTCAATGATTTGTTTATTGCCCATGGCATATATACATACAATTTGTTTTAGCAGAGTATACATTTGAATATAGCTCTTATATTTAAAAGATATTGGAAGGATTTGGATATAGAATTTGATGAGAACTTCATTATATATATATTGTAACGAGCACAGACGTTCGTTACATTGTTGTTGTTTTTTATTTATTAAACATGAAAGTAAATTAAAAAGTTCGCATTTAAAAATTTTCTTTTAGAATTAAAAATTGAAATTAAATATCATCTTAAACTCTTATATATTAAATCGCACAGATATAAAAAATTATTAAAATAAAACTGTATTAAAAATAGAAAAGGTATTTTAAAAACAAAAACTTAAAAAGATTTGGAGATAAAATTATATCTTTAAATTTATCTTTAAATATATCTTTGATTTGGAAAACAGGTTAATTAATCAGAAATGGAAATGATAAATTTAATTAGTCAAATGTAAACCAGCCTTGGGCATTTAAATGTAAAAATACCGGTCAGATAGGAAAACAATAGAAACTGTTAGCAAATAAGAAGAAATCCCTATGGAATCGGACCGCAGCGAAAGGACCATCGCATCGGTGACGTAATGTAAATTCAATCCTTCACATTAATATAAAAGGAAAATTTGGAAATTATTAATCAGTGACTAGTGAATGATTATTACGATGTGAGAGAGATGTGTTAGTGCGGAAGTGAAGGAGAAGGGATTGAAAAAAGACGCACGATTCAATCCCTTCAGCTTTGCTAAGAAAGAAAAAGAAATGAACTATCGTTTCCTACATTGAGGACCAATTAAACTAAAAAAACCTCCGAATGAATAAATAAAACAACGGCTAAATGGATACCAATCTTAGGACGGCGTGGGAATTCACGTTCATGGCAAGCAACGGATAAAGATGAACTTTTTAAACCGTAAGAACTTTATAAATAATGAACATTAAATTAAAATTTTCCATATTTAAATGATTGCAATATTATCCTATCTGACCAACTTAATTTATTAATAATGTTATTTGATGTATTTTTTATTTATTTATTTAAAATCATTTCCATTTATTTAATTTTGTTCTTTAAGTTTTATTATGATTTCTGTTTTCCGTTAAGTTAAATTATATAAATGTTAAATTTAAGTCGGGCGTGAATGGCTGTATAGATTTGTAAAGTTATATTAGGGGAGGGTAATCTTAGGTTATTTGTTTCGTGGTTAAATTGGGTCAATGGATTGGATATATTGGTGTGATTATTAGATGTAATATTGATTCGCTACGGGCAGAATCGCTTCATACGCCGCACACTTCTGTTTGCCTATGGAAGGAATTATAAGTCGGATACCGCAGTTCCTTTCTATGGAGTTTTTTGTTTTATTGCTCTTCTTTAGAGATAGATGTAATATTCCTATCTCATAAGAGGCAATTTCTTTTTTTAACCTTTTGTGCTGTCGTATTTTATTACATTGAATACATCGATATATCAGATGAATTGATGCCAGTTTGACTACGAATTTTAGCCTAAGGTTAAATAGGGATAGAATGTTTATTTTCAAAAGCAAATTTATGTGGTCTATTCATACTCGATCCTAAATAAAAATGCATTAAATTTAAGTTGTTTATAGACACTTGCATGGATTGTTTATTGGTTAACTATGTTTTGCATTTCCATATTTGATCAAAATATATAGACATTCGATAAATAATGATACCTTACGGTGAGTATCTAAAATGTATTTATTCGGATGTCTTTTAAGTTATTGGTGACAATGCAAGTATCTTATGGTGAATACTATTGGGTTACGTATAAATTTCCCTCCGCAATTGTCAGTAATCAATGATTTTATATTTTGATCGTTTATGTTTATTTTGAAATGTTTTTAACCGTGTAATCTATGTAACCGATCTATAGCAACATATTAAAACAAGCTTCTATAATCCCATCTGTGCGAACTTAATTAAAATGTAAAATTAGAATATAATAGTAATTAAATGTAAATTAAAGTCAAAAATCAAAGTTAAAAAGAATGTTAAAAATTAAAATGTAAAACTAATACTAAAATAATTTTAAATCTTATATATATGTGCATAAATAAATGTTTGTATGTTAATTACTGGCAGTGGCTTATTTTATTCCTTTTTTTATATATACTCTTAGATTATCTTATTAAATCTCTGCTATTCCACTGAGCTAGTGACATGGGCTAACGACCGGAATCAAAATTTAAAAAAAAAAAAAAAAATTTTTTTTTTTTGACTTACGTATCTGCCTACTTTATAAATTTTTCTAGGTTCAAATGCCTAGATGGCGCCCCGTAGTGCAGATTACGTTAAGTCGCTTTCTTCGGATCGTTACAATATATATATATATATAAATGTTTCATCAAGATCAGGGGAAAATGAGAATTAAATTATTATTTCTTTCCTATTGAGTTTTACTTAGTATATATGATTTATCTGGACACTAGTAGTCTATCTAAACTTTGACAAAATTACTTTATATACCTACTTATACTCTACTGAGATCGAACCATAGTTAATAAACTTTATATCAGGATGTAGGATTTTCCATTTTAGAACCATATCACATTTGCACTAATATTAAGGCAAAACATCTTTATCATTCTTTCATTGTGCAAATAAGTTATCAGACAAAATTATTATATAAGATTATAACATCATAAATGCATACTTAGCACTCTCCTAGGTGTTACTCTCTCATATTAAGTTCTATAGATTTATCATTGGCAATATGATGAACCTTGAGTGACATTTTATGGTCTCAGATGGTAGTCATATCTTATTATTGCTTACAAATAGTACACAAAAATGCAGTGAGAACCCTTATTCATTTATGGCCATTAAACATATTTATTTAGACTATTGATTAATAAAATGATAATGATCACAATAATGATACTTCCAGCCACAGCTTTAGAACTAACAACTTAATATTTATTTTTTACCAACCTATAATTATTTACCATAATATTATCATATTTATGTTATTACCTAAATATTGATATTCATCAGTGATGATGACGATCATAACTAATCTCACAAGACAACGATTAACTCTCAAGAAAGATATACACCTTTTTAAACAAAAAAAATTAATCATTCATTACTGATTAATCATTAATAATACAAATAAAAATGTACATAATTAATATGCCAAATTGTTTATATATTAATAATAATAACAAATGTCTTCCTCCTTACCGAAATTTAAAGCAAACTCAACGCTCATATTATATAGCAATGTGTGTACCCTTATTTTTCTAATGGATAAATAAATATCTTATATCCTAGAAAACATTTCAATTTTAAAAATAAAGATTCGATGCATACACATACTCACCTATTGCATATAACATACATTTTTATTTATAAATTTACACATATTATTTATCAAGAAATAAGGAAAGATTAGTTAGATAATAGAGATAAGAGTATTTGCAAAAATCAGCTTCAAATTACGTATTTAACTTTTCAACAATCTAGGTCATTAACCACTTTAAAAAATCCATCTTTCCTAATGTTAAAATTTCTACTGATTTTTAACATTCTTACTCAACAAATATCTTTGTAAGCATAATTATATTACTAGGTGTGTGTGTGTGTCATTTCTCTTTATGAATAATAATAAACAGCTATTTCCCTTTAATACAATATAAAAAAAAGATATTCCATGTTACTTGGATCAATACACAATAATATATTTTATAAAAATAAAATACACATATGAATGGTTGCATGTAATGATAATCTAAGAATATACAATATTACTAGAGCAATATGTATTGTCACTGAAACTCTAATAATTCATTCTTCTGTTAGGACTTAAAGAGAGAGATAAGTGGATTTATTATTAAAAAGATTTGTTAATAGTCACTGATAAAAATATAATTAAGATTGATATTACCAGTTCTTTTACTCTCAACGTACAAGACAGTTTCAAAGAGTCCAAAGAATTTGATTTTAGAATTAGCTTGTTGATGATTTAGAATTCGAAATCAGTCACACACCAATATGTAACACACATAGATTTACCAATTGCAGTGGTTTACTGAAACAGTCTGATTTTTAGTTTGATCTTGCAGTTCTTTTTACTGTGATGATGATGATGATAAAATAAGTTGCTTCTTTATGGCCATTTTACCACTGGTATGGTTTCTTTATTTATTCTGGTTATAATTACTTTGTTAGATAAATCAATCATTTTGCTTTTTATATATTGTAGCATTCTTTTTGCTTTGTGATTTTATTCAAACTTAGCAAATGGCATGGTTTCACAAATTTCAGCATTTTTCTTTGTAGCTCCCAGTTGGATGTAACAACACAGGTGAGGCAATAAATTTCTTCTTTCCTCTTTGAAAATCAGTTATAAAATGTTTTAAATACTTTAAATTTAAACTTTTCTGATATGAATAAGTTCTTGGCTAGACAACTGGAAGCCAACAAAATATTTTTACCCCAACATATTGATGTTGAAACCTTTCAAAAATGTGTGGTTTTTGAAAAGCAATCAAATTTAGTCTTTTTTCTCTTCTCTTAAACCTTTTTAATTCAACTTTATATATACTAGACTGTCTGACGACAGCATGCATATCATTGTTCAATGAAACACATGACAATCCATAAATCAAGGCATCTGCTCAAATTCTTCTCAAAAATTGATAATTTTTTAAAAAATTATTATTTAGTAAGTAATCAAATATAGTCTGAATCCTGTCATTTCAATATCTGACTGATTAAAAAATCTTTGTCTTTATTCATCCACATGACCCACATCTTATCTCTCTCATTAATCCTTGACATTAGCCTGAACATTAGGTGATACCTTAATTTTTTCAGACAAAGTAAATGAAATCGATCTTAAATAATATAACTGTTTTATACAGAATCTATAAAACTATTTAAATAAAATTTCTTTCTTTTTTAAATATATCTGAAAATGTTTCTTATTTTAAAAAAAAAATTATGCCTGTAAGTACACATATACTCATCCATACCCAAATATATAAAACCTGCCTATTAAAAATAATCTAAATGATTTGAACGCCTACAAATTATTAACATTTGTATTAAAATCTACAAAATAAATCAGTAAAACAAGTATTAGAATCACAGTATTATTAAAAAAATATTATAATATAGTAAATATAGATTTGGTTTAAAGAAGGTTAATAACCAAACTTAGAAAAATTATTTACGGAGTTTGTGTCTACAGACAATTAGTTATATGTGCCTTAAATTCTAACTTTTAAGTACACTATTAAACAATTTAAAATATATATTATCCCTTTTACTAACACAAAGTTGAATAGTGAGAGAAACATACATCTTTCCCACTGTCATTTTGAGGCTTCTGGGTTCTTGGTCATGTAGGGATTGAACTCCACACTACAGTTTTCCCATACTATAAAAATAAAATGTGATGATGGTTTTTTTTTATTTTATGCACACACTATTTAATTTAGTCATAGGCTACATTGGAATGTATACAACTTTCCCCTCTTCCAATAAAAAAATCTCAACTTTTATAAATATTCTTGTTAATTTCTTATAATCAATAAAATTGAACATATTTTTTTATTGCTGACCAATTGCAAATGTCACTCATGTAACCAATACATTTATTCCCTATTGGAAAATCTTGTACTATGACTAAAGTATGGATACCTTTAACAGATAATCTCAAAATTTATTTTGTTAACAGACAAAGGATAAAACTCCTCACATTATATGTTCCTTTATTTACATCAGGAGTAGGGAGCATAAAAACATTCTCTCCTATCTGACTAATAATCTGAAATGGTCTTTTGTATAAATTTATAAACTTTATGAATTGGTTTCTTTGTAGCATGCTAAGATGTGGGGTGCACACCTGCACAAGGTCATTTACCTTTAATGGATGTGCTTTGGTTTTAGATTGTTTTACCTTTTTGTTACCCATTAGTTTAAATTGGTCCTGGCTCTATCAAGGTCATTACCATTATTTATCCCTTCTAGAAGAAAGGGCACTGGGATTTAAATCAGTAATGGTTCCCATTTTCCATAATGCTATAAATAAGAGGGAATAAGGTGATTCATTACAAGTTATATTAATGAGATTGATTAATTCAGAAAGTTTATTCACCCTCTATCTGTGATCATCTGAAATGTAGAGTCTATAAAGTCTATTAAGCTCATGCATAATACACTCACAGGAATTGGACTGTAGATTTTATATAGAACTTGTAACATGCTTGATGTTTGTGTTGAATCCATTTATTCCATGTCTTGGATACAAAAACAGTTGTGTGATCTGTTAAAATTGCATCAGGTTTACCTACTGTTGGAAACAGGAAGTTTGTAAGCCACCTGATAACACCTTTGGCATCAGTCTTTGGTCTTGCAAATTCAGAAGCAAATTTAAAGAATATCTCAAACACAATCAAAACAAACTTTTGCCAGTTATATGGAGGGAGCAGCCCATATAAATCAGGTGCTAACAATTTATTAGGCCAATCTGAAATTATGGGTTATAAAATGCCTATAAAAGACTTAACATGTTATTAGTTTTATTTCAAATTGTGTGTAAAGTTTAATTATATGAATAATACTTTTGTTCATCTTATTTCAATGGAATTAATCTTTTAAAACATAATAAATTTTTGGAGTGCCATAATGGCCATTTTTACAATGAGCATATTTTACTAATTTATTAATTCGAATTTTAGGAATCATGATCATCCAAGTGTTATCATGATTAACTTTAGTCTTATATATGAGAACATCCTGATTTAATTTATACTGAACTGTTACTGTTTATAGGATTATTCAGGATAATGAAGATTTTACCTAACATTAACTTTTTGTTTTTGAATTACAGCTAGATTATGATAGTTCTTTAATACAACTGTCTCTGATTCAACATTAATATTATTAATCAAGATATCCTTAGCATCCATATGTTGAGATACAATTCAGACAGGGAGATGACTAACAATATCAGCAGGGATATTCTTAATACCTTCAACATTGACAATACTATAATTAAACTGCTATAGGTATAGACTCCACCTAATAAGTCCTTCAATATTTGACTGACTTTTACTTAGATATTTTAATCTCCTATGGTCTGATAAAAAATTACTTCAAATCCAAGCAAAAACTGGCATAGCTTTTGAAATGGCCACACTACTGCTAAGACTTCTTTCTCTGTAATGGAGTAGTTCAGCTTTGCCTCTTCTAAATATCTACTTAAAATATAATACCTGAGATCATTGATCCTCATCAAGCTGATATAAGACTATTTCCAGACCATAGTGACTACTGTCTGTCTTTACAAAAAATGTTTTGTAAAATAATTTGCTTTATAAATGTTTGCTTGATTTATATTGAACTCTCTAGTATGTTCAGTGGTCCATCTCCAATTTTCTGCTTTTTTAACAACAAGGATAAATATTTCATATCTTCAGCAAAGTTCTTAGAAAAAATATGATAATAATTTCATAGACAGAAGAAATAACATAGTTGCCTTTTGGTCTTTGATATAGAGAAATCCTTAATAGAGCAATCTTTTCATGGTGGGGTTTGATACCCTGTTCATTTATTACATGACGCAAAAAGTAATTTATTTTGCAGCTATTGTACATTTATCCAGGTTGATTTTTATATTATGGGCTGAACAATCTTCAAAGAACATTTGTAGGTGTTCAAGATGCTTTGTTAGACTGTTTGAAGTGATGAAAATTTTATCCACATACATGATGATCTTTTCTTTTAATTGCTTTGAAAAAATCATGTTCAGACATCTGATCAAGCCAGCACCACTGTTAACGAGACCAAAAGGCATTTCTGTAATGGCATATGTTTGACCCTGAAAGTGAAAAGCTGTATATTTTTGGTTTTCATGGTGCAGCAGTATTTGCCAATAACTACTGGTCAGATCAAAGGATTAGAAAATTATACTCTGTTTAAATGTTATCAGGAGCTCATGTACAGGTGGAGGAATTTTATGTTCAGGAATAGTTATTTGATTAAGCCTTAAAGCATAAAATACATACCCTATTTGTACCATCTTTCTTTCTTAGAATAACTAAAGGGTTAACATAAGCAGAACAACATTTTTGAATAATTTTCCACCCTAACATATTTATAAAGTACTGGATACATTTTCTGTTGAAAACGTTCATTATTTTTTTTTAATTTAATTATGTTAGTATATCCTCTTACTACACATGAAACTGTTGAAAATAGGTTATTATAATTGCATATCAATTGTTATAATTTTTTTCCTATATTTAATGGCAAAGCATATGTTGTCAATTTTAGCCCGAATACAGTAATATTATTTTGATAATTCCTTTATCAAAAATATTACTGTATATTCTTAATATGTTTATGATGGTTTTGTATGTGATAAACCAAAATGCAATTAATAAATTGTATAAATAATTAAATAGTTTAAAAGGCCTAAAATTGATTAAAGTAAATAAAAATTTAATGTGCATTCAGTTTCTTGATATTCAAATAACTAGAAATCAATGTATTCTGGATTACTGTATGACCATTACACCAATAGTAAATAGAGGTTATGTTCCATACAAATCAGGAGTTTCAATGTCACATAAAATGCAGGTTTGAAGGTTTTCTTATTTAGACATAATAGTCTTTGCAAATATTCATAGGATAAAGTCAGAAATATTGAAATATATTTGAATAAATTGTTAAATGTTGGCTACAATTATATATATATATATATAACGATCGAAATGCAAGTGAAGATCGAATCTAACCGCAGACACAATATCTGCTATACAAGGGTGACATCTAGGCCTTTGAGCCTAGAAAAATTTATAGAGTAGGCAGATATGCGCTGTTAAGATTCCACTTTATTTAAATATTCAGATCGTTAGCCCAAGTCACTAGCTCAGTGGAGTAGCAGAGATAATAAAATATAAATTTTACATCTTAAATACAAAGAGTAAAAGCCACTGCCAGAAATTAAAACATAAAAATATTTATTTACGCACATATAAAATAACATTTAAATTTTGAGGAATAACTTTAACATTTTAGATTTTTATATTGACTTTTAATTTTACATTTAACTAAGTTTCAATAAGTTTAATTATTATTTAGATAGTCAAGTATGAATAGACTACATAGATCTGCATTTGAAAAGAAAATATTCTTCCCTGATTTAACCTTAGGCAAAAAATTTTGCAACCAAATTGGCGCCAATCCATCTGATACATTCATGTATTCAATGTAGCATGATACGACAACACAAAATACTATATTGTCAGGAATGTACATCTGAACAATAAGTAGACATAGAGAAGACATTGACTCTCCACCAACAGGAATGTGACATCTGTTGGCAAGTAGAACAATAAACAAAAACTCCATAGGAATGGACTGCGGTCTTCTGCCGACTTACAAACCCATCCATAGGCAAACAGAGGGTGTGTGGCATATATCTTTAATCCTGCCCGTAGTGGACCTCATACTACATCTACTAATTACACAAATATATCCAATCCATTGAACCAATTCAACTACGAAATGAATAACCTAAGATTACCCTCCCTTAATAAAACTTTACAAAACTATATAGCCATTCACGCCCGACTTAATTTTAACATTTAAATACGTTCGCACATATTTGTTTAAAAATGTTGGGTATAGATCGATTACATAGATTCCACAGTCAAAAACATTTCAAAATAAACAAACGATCAAAATACAAAATTATTGATACCGACAACCGCAGAGGGAAACTTATAAGTAACCCAATAGTATTCACCATAAGATACTTGCATTGTCACCAATAACTTAAAAGACATCCGAATAAATACATTTTAGATACTCACCGTAAGGTATTATTATTTATCGAATGTCTATATATTTTGATCAAATATGAAAACCAAAATATAATTAACCGCAAACAAATCCATGCAAGCGTCTATAAACAACTTAAATTTCATGCATTTAAATAATCTTTACAATAAGAAAAAAAAATGGAAATGATGTTTATCAATCGGAAAACATATAAAATTAAACATTATTAATTTGATTTAAAAACTTACAAAAGTCAGATAAGAGTTCGTTTTAACTTTTAAGTTGGCTTGTTTATCAATTTATAAAACTTGACGAAAGTTCTTAATTGATTTTAATAATTGTTCATTTCATATAGCTTATGGTATAAGAGTCCCGGTTCCTGTTTTAATTCCCGCGATGCCTCCATTGGAAGATAATGTTCTGGAGATGGCAATAGCTGGTTCAAGGTATCACAGTCTTTTCCTTTTTTTAAATAGAGAGTGTGGTATGTGCGTCCTACCCCCTCTCAAACCCACAACGCTGGAACTGTCCGAAAAAACTGTATTTCCCTTTTTATATTATCCACAAGGATTCAATGAACAAAACGTCACTAATCTATCACTTTCGTTAGGGTCCGAGCCAAGGCTTAGTGCTTCCATTGGTCAAGCTAAAATCTCTTTCTTCTCTTATCTAACTTTTCATCTGACTTTTTAATTACACAGCTTTTAGATAATTAATAAACAATCATTTCCATTTACAGGAATTAATTAATACCTGTTTTTATTTTAACTTACGTTATTTTTTTATTAAAATATTTTTATATTTCAATCTTGTATTTTTTTTATTAAAAAAAATACGTTCAGATACTTTTTTTTTTTTGTTTATGAAAAAAATATTTTTAAAGTTTAGCATCTGTGTGAATATATATGTTTAAACAAACATTTTAATTTTAGCGTTTAGTTTTTTTTTCTTTTTAATACACTTATTTTTATATGCGAACTTAAAAGTTTTTATTTTAAATTAATGTAACGACATATTTATATATCGTTACAATATATATATATCAATACCATATATTTTGAATGATCCAGTAAATTTTATAAGGAATATTTATGAGGGTATATGCGATAATGCATTTTACACACTTCCTACATTAAATAAATTAATAAATAACTCTAAAGATAAAACCTCATTTATAAATCAAATTTATATCATTTATAAATGGATATGTAGGTGTGGCAGTGTATATATATATAGGTGAATCAAAATTTACATTGTAAAAAAGAACTAAAGAGCACTCGCTGTTATTAAAACGGGTTCACAGATTGAAACAAAATTGTAAAGTAGATAATAATATTTTAGCATCTGTTTTATGATCATATTAATTCATGTATTTATGGTTTAACTTCAATTTTAATAATGTAAATTGACAAAATAACAAGAAAAGGAAGCCATACTAATATACATATACAAACATGACTTAATTAACAGGCAGGCAGCAAACATTAAGATTATGGAATTGTAGGAAGGTTAACCTTTCAAAGTATTAGTTGACAAAGATTATGAATATTGCTTTGAAATAATACAGCTTTGAAATAATACAGACATCAAATTATATATATATATATGTGTGTGTGTGTGTGTGTGTGTGTGTGTGTGTGTGTGTGTGTGTGTGGGTGGTATATAATAGTACTGAACATTTATAAAATGAAAGTATTTGTAGGATTAATAGTAAAATAACCAAATTTAATCTCTACAATTATTTATAATAAATAATCACTAATGACCTGTTTGACATAAAATGGTTAAATGTAAAAATTATATTTAGTAAAAAAAAAATGAAAGTTTTACCATAAAATTTGATTTATAAAAATTAATAATTATATAAATTGTAAAAATACATATTATTTTTATATTTATTTCAATGGTGAAATAAACTCAATGATATCCAAAAATTAAGCATTTTTTAGATATTTTTAAAAAAAGTGTCTCAAAAAATTACTTAGATATTCTGAAGATATAAATATTTTGTACAATTTTAAGGCAGGTGCATCATAAAAAACCATCAAATTCAAAGCTAAATTATACTTAATGAATAATATTTCAGTAGTGTAATTTTTAATACACTACTCTCATGCAAGGAAGGAAATGTTTTTTATCTATGTTTATCACTTTATGAATATAATTATAAACATATAACAAAATCATGTAAAAAAAAGATATATGATTCCAAGAGGCAAATCCTTAACAAGGTCCCTATCCTGTGTTAATGTGATGTAGGGAAAATTCCACTACAGACATATTCATTATTGGGTAATCTGTAGTCTAATGAATGACTAATAAAAATATTAAATTATAGTTATTTTTAAGAAATATATAAAAAATAAAACATTTACATATTTAATAATAAAAATATAATTACACCCAGTTTCTTTAGCACAATTATGTGATTGACTAAATGCCGAGTTGAAAAAATCATTTCCACCATACATGAAAATATTTATTTGAAAACCTTATGGTTTGAATTTCATGCATGCTGTTTAACATAATACATACTGAATAATATTATATTTTTTTAAAGTTCATAATGCTAAAAACATTTGTATTATATGTGTACTTTGCCAAGATTGATCATAAAAGTTAAAAATATATTGAATATCATCTGCATTGTAATGGTTAACAAATATGAAAGAAACATACACACTTATATAGGAAAATGGTAAGTTGATATAATTGGGACAAATCATTATAAACAATCACTCATAAAAAATAATAGCCATTTTAATCTAATATAGAATTAAAGAAAAAAATGAGGGTAGAGAGAAGATTATGTCTGGAAATGACTGCATAAATGAAATATGTGTAACACAAATATATTCATATAAAGGATATTTTCTTTTTATTTCATTAGTAGAAAACTATTTTCTGAAATGTTTTAATACCATGTCTAACTGTAAGTCTTTCATTTAATTTATTTTCAATCATGTCTTCACAATTGACAACACACTAATATAGAATATTTTTAAAATAATCTTTATAATGAAGATGAGGTACAACTCTCCTTGATTTCCAGTCTCAAGATTAATATAAAATTCTTCTTTAAAAAAGTTGCATTATTCAGTTTCTATATGCATCCTATTCAAGAAATGAACACTTCCATTGTTCTTTTAGTATGTTGGAAAAAACATTAAATGATACACTTTTTTCTACATTTGCATTGTATTAATAGGCTGTGTAAATTTTACACATATACATTAAATTAAGTAAAACATCAGCTCTATATACACTTGACTTAGGTGAAATAGATATTTTCCCATGATGCAATATTCTATCATTTAAATTAATATAAGTTGTATCAAAAACCTGTAATAATACATGAATAAATTGTCTTGAATAAATAAATTATATATATATATATATATATGGTCCAAAAATATTGGCAATTAAAATCTAAAAAAAAAAAAAAAAAATTAAAGATCTTTTAAATTCACACATTTTAAACTTTTTTTTCTTGTTTGTGTAATTTAGTTTTTCTTTTAATGTACAATGAGAGCTAATTTTTTGTTTCGAATTGTTACTTTGATTTAAAAAAAATAAAAGTTAAACTTGAAAAGAACAAAAGGAATTCCACACAAAGATTGTGATTAAGAAACCATTAGGATGTTAATTAAAGATTGCCAAAAAAATTGTTATAAAAAAAAACTTTGTAACAGAAAAAGAAAATAAATGTATAAGATTATTAACTTATGTGTCACAATAAGAATAACATGTGCAGAAGTTTCAAAAACTGGATCAAGGTAAAAACAGAAAAGGACAACTTCGATCTTTGTCTTTTCTTTACCTTCTGGTTACATGTCTTAGAGTTGGGGTTTCCATGAGCATAACCTGTGGCAGTGAACATACTTCTGCATGGGTATGCCACTTGCTGTATTAACCTGTCTAGCAAGTATGGAAATGGAACCTTGTGAATACAACTTTTTGCAATGAAAAGGTCATGACAAACATGCTGTTTTCTCCAGCTATAGAACAGAACAATAATTGAAGATGTCGGCAGAAGAGACCAATTGAAAATTCTATGAGCTCAGTATCCCATAAATCTACACAAACTTACTGGTATGCTTAAGTATTCATATCCCAATAGTGACTAAATTGAGTTTGCAACAATTCTTAATATAAATATGTGATATAAACCCAATAGAGACATTCCCCAAATTATGACATTTTAATTCATGGATTGTTTAAAGATAGAACTGAAAGAAATGAACTGTACTAATTATATAAAATGATTACCTCACATTGCAAGTATGGTCCTTTCTAAATAATGGTAACAGTTTATTAACTATTTTAATAACATAATAAAATATTTACCTTTAAGTTTACTTTCATTTGTATGTTATTGATTTTAATTATTTATTTAAGTTTATTAGAATTTGAATGTATATCTTACCCTTTGCAAATATTTATTAATTATGCCCCGAGGATAATATCTAAAAATTAATTTTAGTTACAATAAACTATGACCCAGTTTTTTTTTTTAAATCATTTTATTTTTTATTTACGATGTACAATGCAACAGATTTGGCAGATTCTTACACAAATCCTGGCATTCTTATAAAAATAAATAAAAATCTGATTCTGCTGTTAGTGTAAGTCGAAATAATTGGTAGGCCAGTTAATCAGGAAGTATAGCTATGTTTTTAGAAATGAGAACAAGACACTTTCTTAGCCATAGCTTGATTAAATTTCACTTAATTTATGGTCAGTAAAAGAAGGCCTACCAAGATCTAGTAAAACATGAGAAAAACATTACAACATATATATATATATATATATATATATATATATATATATATTGTAATGTTTTCTCTATATATATATATATATATATATATATATATATTCTAACCTCCCCCCACGCATCCTCACCCCAAAATATACTGTTTATTACGAATACGGGTTCTAGCTCAGTTAACAAATAAATAAATGAAATATTAAGCATTAATTAAAATGATTACTAGCTCTAATTTTAAAATACAAATTCGGTTCAATTTTAAAATGAATTAAAAAATATTTACTATTTTCATGAGACATGGAGTGACAATACCGGGAATGAGATAGACTACATTGAGCCATTATCCACACGATACTACCTCAGTGGCATAAGAACACTATCCCCTCTTTTTACTATACCAAATAACTAACTCATAGTATTCTTACAACTTTCTGAGCTCTATTCACTACGATTAAAATAATAATCATATCTTAATCTTCTTTATAACAAGAATCTAGCTCAATTAAATAAAATGAAGTAAAATAAATAAAATCTCAGGTTCATAAATTGTATTCTGACTGATTTAAAATTACGGTAGTAAAATATGAAAAGGGAATTTTATGTCATAATCTACTACACAGCAACTAATAATAATAAAATAATAATAACAATAATAATATAATATAATCTTATTTCTTCCTAAATGAGATAAATAAATACGTACGTGGTAGTAATTTAATAATCTGACAACAGAATACGTGTGGCAACATTAGCATATAATTTAATGTAATATTGTGGCAACCGACTTATGACCAATACATAATATAAAATTATGATCTTTTAATTTTAACATACCAATAAATTCTCAAAATTCTTATAACACTTTTATGTTTACCTTTTGTGCAAAATTTATATGTCTGTTTCAATTATAAATGTATCGTGATTTCATGCATCCATGTGGAGAAATAACAACTCGGACACAAAAACTTTAAAAACAAATTTAAAACAAAGTTTATTAACAACATAAATAAATTAACAATATTTTTACACTATATACATTGGATATCCTTCACTCTCATATCTCAACTTAGTTTATTAGTTTATAAAATGAAATCAAAATATTATTTACTTTTCCTAGTTAAATCTTATTTTTTTTAACACTTAAGAAAATACAGCATTATTACTTGATTTATTATTATGGTTAGCTTATTACAAAATGCATTTCTTATATGATTATCACAAACACTTTTCATCCCTAATATTATTAAAATTACATTTTTTACAAAAATTTACATTCGTAATAAAATTCTACAAAATAATAAAATTTAGTTTCATATTGGTTGTATGGAATCTTACAAAGTCAAAACATTATTCTACATTCTGTATTAGGTTTTATTATTCATTATCCGATGTTTATTAATCCTAATATTTTCATTCAAGCCTTACTTTGGATGATATAATTATAACTATTAATATACCATCCACAAGTATATGTTTATTATACCTTATTGAATTTTCTCATGATAAATATGCAATACTCATTCCCTCCAACATTAATATTAAAATAAAATTCAATTTTTATTATCACTTTTAAAATACTTGGTTTAGATTTCTTTTCAAAATCTTATATTCATTTCTGAATTAATTTTACAATGTATTATATGATTCTTTCTCTCTTTATGATATTTTGGACTTTCAATTTTAAAGTTACACAATTCTATACATTCAAGTAAATAAACTATTCTTACATAAACGATAACATATCTTCAGTTCTATTTTATTCATTATTTCTTTGAAATATCTTTCTGACCGATGCAGATTCATGAAATAAGGATAGCGAAGATAGATGCATAGGATCAAAATACAACTAGAATATTACTTGTCATATACCTTGACAATCATGGCACAGTGAATTAAAAGACACTATAGAGGAGTGACCTTTACCTGTCTACCAACCTCTATCATAGGAACGATGCTAAAGCTATTTCTTCAGCTTTATTCTAACATCAAAAGTTTAAAGATATGCAAAACACTGTCCAAACCATATGTGTGCAGTCATAGGACTTTGTTAACTATACTAAATCACACAAAACTAAATATGATCCAAATCTCTTATATTTTCCTATTTCTTAAAAAAAACACACATCATCTTGGTTTCCTCTCCACTGGTACTTCCAAGTCACTATCCGATCTTATTTCTCAAGATTTTTTCTATACTGTACATCGACAAATACATATCTGCATTACTAACAATAATAAAATTCATTGATATTTTAAAACTATTCTACTGTTCTATAAGAAAATCTTTTTACTACTTTCCTCTGTATATTTAATCATATACAACTATTTAAATATCTGAATACTTTATCACATGAAAGTTCAAAAGAATCACACAATTGTTCTGTTAAATTATATTATTAATATACTTTAAATAAATTGTTGCATGCATATTCTGAATTATTCCTATCTCATTATATGTTAAAATGTTGCATAAAATGTGTACATATAATTAAGACTTTCTCACTTCATTCTTAAGTCAATAGATGATCTAAAAAAAATACATTATGCATTATAAATAACTATTAAAATTACCAAACGACCTTTATCTCCTCGATCGTGTTCCGTAGGCTTCACCATCCATTTGATCCTTGTAGATATAAGATTCACATCCATACACTTTATTTTAAACACTATTTCTATAATTTTATCAAGCTATTATATTTAAATTTTAATATTACTAAATTTATGTTTTATGTTTTCCCTAATTTATATTTTAAAATAAATTAGTAAAAAATATTCAAACTATATTTACTGTACTCCTTCATCAAATTTTCTTGAAAAACGTTCATACTTAAGCCAACAAAAAAAATTGTTTATCATTTCTTTTCCATTCACTTAATGTTCCTCTCCCTGCTTGTTCAATTTTAAGGTAAAACAAATATTACTTCGTTCAATAAATATTCCTGAATGATAATCCTTGGTTTTTATAATATTTAATACAATTATTAGTTATGATATTAGTTAATCCCGTAAAGAAAACTTCTAAATATTCTCTTCTAATATTTCTTGCTAAAATTTTCTCCCACGCGATTTTTACGATGCATCTTCTTAGTACTTTGATTTAAATATTCAATAAAACTTTTCTGTTTCCATGGATTCATTTCATTAAGTAATTAGATTTATATTTTCCAAATCTTTATCTTTATTAAGCATTTCTCTAATGAACACTTTATAATATTTTTAATTCTTCTTAGAGAAAGTTTTTCTGTTCCTTTTCCATAAAACACAATAGCTCTTTCATATTATTATTCTGTAACTTTTTTCCTTCTTTTAAAATTCTGGTACCATATACTTGGTAATGTTTCCTTTAAAAAGACAAACATTCTTTTTCCATTATAATTTTTACATATTTTTTTCTTTATGATATACGCATCTTAATTTTTTCCATAGAGAAGAATAAAAAAAAACTTCGGAGTAGCCTTTTAAAATTGTGCGTCATAATTTTTCCTGACGGCAAATAACTTTTCTTTTAAGTTTTCTGTATAATGTCCAAATTATATTTATCTGAGTTCTAATGATTTTCTGGTTGATCACAAATAAACTGTATTCAAGGCACTTTACGATTATTTTTACTTTATCAATACTTTTAGGTACTTTTTTCTGTAGTATTTCCATTTTTACTGCAAGGTTTCGGCTAAACTTGAATAAAAATCCTGGCAAGAAATCTTTTAAATTAGCCTTCCATTTAAAGGCAGTTCAAAATATTATATTTTAAAACAAAACTTTTAAAATAAATACAATTTTTTTTAAAATTATAACACTTTTCTAGCTTACGATCTTATACAGCTAAAAAAATATGTTCCTCCTTCCTTTACTTACACATTCCTTCTCTCGCTCCATCTAATTCCTATTTTTCGTCTGCTAAATTACCTCCATTGATTGGTTAATGACTTTTTTAGCGCGAACAAATTTACACATTTTTAGTTTTATAATAGATTAAACTTTTTAAAATAAAGAATTTATGACGTCATGTTTTAAAATATTATTTAGAATAGTATTTTTAAACTCAATTATAGTTTTATCAAAATCATTTAAACTTTAAAACAATTATTAAAATAACATTTAATATTTTAACTTTTACTTTAACGATAGATAGCAATTACATTTAGTTTTATAATTCACAAACTTTCAGTCACATGATTACTAACTTTATCAGATGATTTGATTTTTTTTTTAATTTACGTCTCGGTCTAAATTACCAAAACTGATATATTTTATAAAATTTTGGAAAATAATTTAAAATGTAGAACTAAATATAATTCTCACCATCCCAAAGTTTATTTTAAAATATATTAGATTAAATTTGAATATTAATTATAATTATAATATTACATATAGCGTTTATTTAATTTATTAGTTTTAAAACATTACAATTGAATTGTTAATATACTTTTAACTATTTATAGCTGTATTATTTTATATGGCCAGCTTTTACAACCATAAGCAAGGATATAATTAAGCTTTATTTAACTGTTCCTTTTAAAATAATCCATTACACTTTTACATACCAGGTATTTTTCAGCCTTAAATTGTACTATAAAATCTAATCGATCATACAATTATCAATAGATTACACAAACATATTTTAAAATTTAAAATTTTTTTAGCAATTGACCATTCTACCTTATTATGACCTATAGATAAGGGCACTATATATATATATTGTGCCACTACTTTTATATCAGAAAGTTCATATGCTGAGGATCAAAAATTTTAATTAAAGCTGGAATGGTTATCATATGAGAGTTCCACTAGGAAAAGAACCTACAGCCACAAAATCAGAAGAATCTTATATTCACAGCTGTTAATTTATATACATATGACATATCCAGCTAAACTCCCACTTTACAATCCCATTTTAATATGCATGTATATGATACGATAATAGGATTTATTATCATATACTCACGCTAAAGGAACAAGCAAATACACTTAAATGAGTTTCAATTAATAATACACTTTATTATAGTTTACTTTTCTTTTATTCAAGACTATTAATAGAAGGTGAAGAGTAATATATGTATTTCATTCTCAAAGGAACATGTGATTTTACTTATATAAGCATCCCAGACTGATACAAATCTTGACTAGTATAAAGACTAAGTGGCTTATTATTTGGAGCAAGTTATTTCACTAAACCCCCTACCCTCTCTTAAAATTCACTCAACACTTAATACTTTTCATTTTTGTTTTCTAAATCATTTTACATTTTATTCTGATCACCTTTTCTTGGAATAGTCCTGAAAATTTTGTCAAAATTTAATTAAACCCTTTGAAAACAAAAATTCAAAAATATAAATAATTTACATATTTAAATAAACTAATTAGGTAATGTAAATATAACATTATTTGTTTACATATAACAATCCTCTTCTATTGACACAACTTATAGTTCATGGCTGATTAAATATAATCCTAAATAGATATGTTTTAAGTTCACCAATCTATAGTTCAATCAACAAAAAAAGTTTATGTTATCCTGATCGATCAGTGTACATCATATGCGTTTCTTGGGATCTCTTGAGAGTTGATTCTCAGCAATGAATTCTGTTCCTCGGCTAGATTTGCTATCTCCTTTCTGGATTTGATGTTACATGAGATGGTTTCCTGGTTCAATAAAAATCTAGGAAATGAATCAGTGTCTCAGCTGTGGATGGATTTTTTTGTTTAGCCTACTAACATTTTTGTTTTCATTTTTTTCTTTATAATAGTACTTTTTTTATTTAAAAAAAAGCTGATAATCTTAAACAACTGGTTCCTCAGATATAAAAGATCTATCACCAAAGTCCAATCAATTTGCCACAGCTGTGGCAGGGATGAAGTAACATTTGACCACATAATTAAAACATGCATGGGTCTAGGTAATATTAAAACAATAATATTTAACAATTCAAAGATAGACTACTACAGAATACTTAATATAAAAGAATGCATTCATGGAAGAGATATTCCTACAATCAGGCTGTCAATTTTCATCACCTATGCCATTTGGATTATAAGGTGCAAGGCACAATACCAACATCCCAAGCCAGATGAAAACTCATTATTTAATCAGAGCATAGAGAAAATTAAACAAAGAGACAAAACTCTAGCCACAACATTCATTTTTCAAGAGACATGGAAGCTATATCAGACTCTCTAATAAAGTTAACAAAGAACTTAACCACTAAATACCTAACCCTGTTTAACTCAATAGTGTTAGTTCCAGAACTCATCTAATATTGTAATTGTTCATTATCCAATATTTGTAATATATCACCCATATTAATTAGTTTAATAAATGTTTTGAGAAACAATAGGTTTTTTCTCTCTATTTATACTTTTTTTTCTTCATTGTCCATTTATTTGATCGGGTTCCTGGCCAGTGATGGCATTTTCTTATTTTTTTTTTTAACACCTTCCAACTAGAAGTCACAACAATTGAATTAATTACAATTCTTTTCTTTCTCCCCCCCCCTTCAGATTAGAAAATTTAATTACAAAATTGTTTCCAAAACAAAAAAAATATTTAATATCACTTTCAATGTAATCTCTCAATGCAATTAAAAATAACTAATCTACCATTTTGTCTTTTTCTTTTCTTTCTGTTTTTTAAAATCCCAATAAAAAAAAACAATAAATAATACCAAAAACTCACTATATAAAAAAAACTAATAAATAATACCCAAAAAAACTTTCTATATACACAACATTTATTTCTTATTTTATACTTTATATACAGCATTTATTTCTTATTTTATACCTTATATATATATATATGATCATGGAGCTTTACCAAGACCTCCAAAACAAGCGTATTTTTGTTTACATAAACGTCAGAGTCAATATTCACTGTCTCTTTTGTTTGCTCCACCCTCAGATCAGATGATTTCAAGCTGATTTGCTATCATCAGTGAAGGATAGGAGTTAGAAACTAGACCTAAATACTAACTCCAAGCGTTTATGCAAAAAGTTTTTATCAGTTTGCAATCATGAATATTTTAGACACATAAATGTCTTCAAACTCAGCTTATCATATCAGATAGCTATATGGGTCTGATATCAGTTAAGTTTCTCCACATATTCAAAGCTTCTGCAATATATATCTTGCAAGAAACCTTAAAGGTACATTTATGAAAAACAAAAACAAGTTTTATACATAAATTTGCTATCACTTGTATTTATGATCAATAGATGGAGCTTTACCAAGACCTCCAAAACAAACTGATAGAAACTTTTTGCATAAATGCTTGGAGTTAGTGTTTAGGTTTAGTTTCTAACTCTTATCCTTCACTGATGATAGCGAATCAGCTTGAAATCAGCTGATCTGAGGATGGAGCAAACGAAAGAGACAGTGAATATTGACTCTGATGTTTATGTAAACAAAAATATGCTTGTTTTGGAGGTCTTGGTAAAGCTCCATCTATTGATCATAAATACAAGCGATAGCAAGTTTACATATAAAAAACTTGTTTTTGTTTTTCATATATATATATATATCGAAATTATTGGCTCATTGTATCTCTTCCCAATAAAAAATATTTATATTAAAAATAACTTTAATTACTCTGTGAAGGCATCCCTGTCAATTCTCTCTTTTACAAGGTTTTAAACACCTTGCATTATACGTCCCTTTTCCCCCCTTTTTCTTAACACTGCAAATTCATTAGGTCCACATTTTTGAACAGTTTTGTATGGGCATTCAAACAAAAGAAAAAAATTTCTTATATTGCTTCTTACTCATCTGCCTCACTGGCTGAGTTTTGACATAAACCCAGTCTCCCATCACAAAATGCTCTGGATATACATTCCCTTTTTTTCTCTGTTCAGCTTTCTTTTTTAACTGTTCTATAGCATGACATCGATCATTTTCCACATTAACTATCCTTTTTTTGAAAGTACTGGATACTTGAGAAGAGACAGTTTGATCCAGCCATAATAAACTTGTGGTTAGTACAATTTATAATTTGATCATTCATGGAAGTACATTAAACCACTGCTTATGATTTTCTTTCAAATGAGCCTGAAATAAACACCCTGATTCTTTCATAACCCCTTCACAAGGGTAATATAGAGGGTTTTTAATGGAGTTTAAAACATGGTGTATCTTCCCCTGCTGAAGCCAATTTTTCCATTCATTGGCCATAAAAGGTGTACCATGATCACTCAAAAGCATGCTAGGTTTATCTACCTGTACAAAGTGTTTGTCTCTCAGCACAGCGATCGATGATTTTGCATTGGCTTTACACAAAGGATATGCTTGTACTAACTGATAGAAAATACCTGTATAATGAAATGAAGGCAAAGGAACATAGAAATCGGTGGCTCATAACTCATTTGGGTTTTTAGGTATAATAGGTGTAAGCATTCCAGCATAATTCTTATTCACAGGTTTATTTTGTTGACATTCATGAAATTTCTGTATCATGCCCACAACAGACCAGTACATATTTGGCCAATAGTACCATCTTTGCATGAGTTTATTTGACTTAAGCAACCCATAATGTTCATAGGTCCTATGTATATAACTTACTAAGCATCCCCTTAAAGTCTGAGGTATATCTATTTTCCAGCAATCTATTCCCCACTTAACCTGAAACATCAACATCCCATTCATCATTCTATATCACTGTACTCTATTATTACCTCAAACATGTTTTCATGTCTGTTTGATATTATAATAGCCTTGTATTAGTTTTTTGCATGTAGAATCAAATGCTTGAAAAAACTTTATACTCTTCATATCACTTTCCATCACTTTATCGGAATCCATCACAAGTGGGGTTAATCTGGTTCTTTCTAGTGTTAGGTTCTGACCTTTGTCTGGAGGCTGATTTCTACTCAGTATATTGAGTACTATATTTTCTTTTCCTGAGCAATGTACTAGTAATTGAACCTTACAAGATACAGGGCCCACCTTATAAGTCTATCATTTGTTAAATAGTGCTTGTTAACAAACTTCTAACCCTTATGGTGCATGATAATGATAATCTCCAATCCTAGTAATAAATGTTTGAATTTGTTTAATGCCCAAATTATGGCCAGTGTCTCTTTTTCAGTAGCTGTATAATTTCTTTCTGCTTGATTTAGAGTTCTAATTAAAAAATATAGAACTTGGGTTTTTTTTCTTCATTTTTTGAAATAGAATGGCCCCCAACCCGACTTTACTGCTGTCTCTTTGTAACATTAAAGGTTTTTTTTTAAAATCAAGATAAGCAAGTGTAACCACATTTAGAATGTTTTCTTTAATCGTTTTGAATGCTTCACATTGTTTTTCACCCCACTCTCATTGACTTCCCTTTTTAAGCAGTTGTATAAGCACTTCCATGTTTCTGGAAAAGTTCTCATAGAATCTTTGATAAAAGTTACATATGCCGAGAAATGATCTGATTTGTTTCTTATTTTTAGGTTGGGGAAAATTGGTTATTGCTTCAATTTTAACAGGATGTGGACTTACACATTGCATGCACACAAGATGATCTAAAAATAAAATTTCTTTTTGTAAAATGTTACTTTTTTAAAAATTAATCATAATATTTTTCTTTTGACACTCCCATAAAAATACTGATAAATTTTCTAAATGCTCTTGAGTGGAACATGAAGCTATTACAATGTCATCCATATAATATACGATGAACTGTTTTACCATGTTGGATAATACCTGATCTAAACAGTGTAACAAACTAGATCTGCTATTAACCAGCCTGAATGGCACACATTGAAACACACACATATATCCCTCATATATAAATGTGGTGTACTTTTGATCTTCAGAAAATGAAGATCTTCAGAAAATGAAGTGGCATCTGTCAATAACTCAAGGTTAAGTAAAAAGATGAGAAGTATTTCTTTTCATGAAATTCTAACAGTAAATCTGTTATATGAGGTGGTACATCTCTGTCTGGAATCATAGTAGCATTTAACTGCTGAGCATCTAAACATGCCCTCATGGAGCTATTTTTTACAATTACCAGAGGGTTTATATAAGTAGACAGCTGATTTCTTATGATTCCCCATTATTCCATCTGTTGTATTTGACTGTCTACTTTGGTGATCTCCCCTGAAACTGAGTCACCTCTTACTCTTATCCGGTGTACATATCTCTTTATAATGCTGGGGTTTGTAGTAAATACTCGTTCATGCTGCTGTAATATTTCTCTGATTTGGTTTTCCCAGTTGTTATTGTTTTTCTCTAACTTGCTTACTTTGTTCTCTATTTCCTTGTAGATATACTCTACTATCATATGTGCTACTTTATTACTTTGACTACTTCATTCACTAAACGGAATTCTTTCATTTTCTATTATTGCTATTTTTACAGTAATTAATTTTGGTGTGAGTCCGATGCATAAATTCTGACCCCAGTATCATATCTTCTACTAAATTTGTCATTGATAATAGCGTATGTTGTATCCTTTGTTTTCCCACCTGTATTTATCAATATACCTGCATGGGGTCAAGCCTAACTCCTTTACCATTTGCCATCATTATTTCTGATTTTTTTAGAGGTAGTATGTGTATTTTCCTTTCCTGATTCCTTATTAGCTTTAGTATTTTGTTCAGGATTACAGAGACTTGGCTCCCTGAATCCAATAATGCTTGCACTTGAATTCCCTGTACTTTTACTGCAATCACCGGGTACATTTGGTCAGCCATTGTCTGTACTTTTTCTTCTTTTTCTATTACTACATTTAACACTTTGTATTTAGTTTCTTCTTGATCACCTTGTTCACCTATGCTTTCCACTATTTGAAGGGCTTCCAATACCTCCTCCAATCCTTTGTTGATACAAGTTGTTAGTCTATCCTGTATATTTTTTGGCATTTTCTCTTTACTATACTCATCATCTGATATTCTGAGATCAGATATTCATTTACCTTTTTTAACTTTGTTATTTGTTTAAAAAAACTGTCTATACATCATCCCTTCATTTTGTCTTTCTACATCCCTTTGCAGTTTTTCTTACCTTTTTATGCTCCAAAATCTATACATTAACACTTTAATGTATTTTTTAAAATTGTCTGGCCTCTCACATATAGCTCTCCATCAATTGCGTGGTATGCCTATCAAATGGTTACTTGCTATTATTATTTTTTCTTTCTCCCCTACTTTGTATATTTTGAAACCCTCTTCTAGGCTTTCTATGTGTTCAAATAACGTCTCCTCTTCTTTTCCTTCAAAATTTTTTATTTTTATTCTGTCTCACAGTTTTACTCCAGTTATTTATTATCTAAACAAAATTACTTATTATAGCATAAAACTCTCCCCCAACCGAAACACAAACTCAAAGATCTCATCTAACCCACCTCACCTATTTCGCAACTTTTATCTCCAGCCATTTATTATTCTCGTAAGCCCCAACATGTTGGATATGCCACTTTCTATCTTTCCACCCATATGCCCCCTCTGTGCCACTACTTTTATATCTGAAAGTTTGTATGCTGAGGATCAAAATTTTTAATTAAAGCTGGAATCGTTATCATATGAAAGTGCCACTAGGAAAAGAACCTAGAGCCATGAAATTAGAAGAATCTTATATTCAGGGCTGGTAATTTGTATACTTATGACAGATCCAGCTAAACTCTCCCTTTACAATCCCATTTTTAATATGCATGTATACGATATGATAATAGGTTTTATAAGCACATACAAATGCTAAAGGAAGAAACAAATACACTTAAATGAGTTTCAATTAATAATACAATTTATGATAATATGTTTTATTATCACATACAAATGTTAAAGGAAGAAACAAATACACTTAAATGAGCTTTAATTAATAATACAATTTATTATAGTTTTCTTTTATTCAAGACTATTAATAGAACAAATCATTAATAATCACCCCCTCTACCTTCCTCTTTTGTATAATCTTAGCATATCTAACATAATTATTCTTTTTTTTATATAAATAAAAAAAAAACAAAGGTGAAGAGTAATATATGGATTTCATTCTCAATGGAACATGCACTTTTACTTATATAAGCATTCCAGACTGATGTAAATCTTGACATGTATAGAGACTATGTGGCTTACTATTACGAGCAAGTTATTACACTAAACCCTACCCTCTCTTTTAATATTTACTCAATCCTTAATACTTTTCATTTTTGCTTTCTAAATCATTTTACATTTCATTTTGATCACCTTTTCTTGGCTTCATTCATGAGATTATTTTTATTTTTAACCTTGCCCAATAGTCCTGAAAATTTCATCAAAATTTAATTAAACCTTTCGAAAAGAAAAATTCAAAAAAATATAAATAATTTACTTATTTAAATAAACTAATTAGGTAATGTAAATATAACATTATTTATATACGTATAACAATCCTATTCTATTGTCGCAACTTATAGTTCATGGCTGATTAAATATAATCCTATATAGATATGTTTTAAGTTCACCAATCTATAGTTCAATCAATAAACAAAGTTTATGTTACCCTGATCGATCAGTGTACATCCATACACACTTCTTGGGATCTCTTAGGAGTTTATTCTCAGCAATAAATTATGCTTGTCAGCTAGCTTTGCTTTCTCCTATGTGAATTTGATGTTCCATGAGATGGTTTCCTGGTTCAATGAAACTCTAGAAAATGAATCGGTGTCCCAGCTGTGGACGGATTCTAATTGTTTAGCCATCTAACATTTTTATTTTCATTTTCTTCTCTATAATAGTTCTTTTATTTTTATTAAAAAAAAGCTAATAATCTTAAGCAATAGGTTTTTCTCTCTATTTATCATCTTTTTTCTCCATTGTCCTTTTACTTGATCATGTTCCCAGCCAGTAATTGCATTTCTTTAATTTTTTTTTGTTTTTAACACCTTCCAATTCCAACTAGAAGTCATGACAATTGAATTAATTACAATTCTTTTCTCTCTTTCTCTCCTTCACATTAGAAAATTTAATTATGAAATTGTTTCCAAAAACAAAAAAAATTATTTAATATCACTTTCAATGTAATCTCTCAATCCAATTAAAAAAATAACTAATATACCATTTTGTCTTTTTCTTTTTTTTTTTTTTTGTTTTTTTTTAAAGATCCCAATAAAAAAAACAATAAGTAATACCAAAAACCCACTATATAAAAAAAGAAAACTAATAAATAATACCAAAAAAAAACTTTCTATATACACATCATTTATTTCTTATTTTATACCTAATATATATGTGTATACATGCCTATTTACATACACAGAGAATATAACATGAGCCAATCAAAATTATTGGCTCAATATATATATATATATATCAATGTATAACTAACTATAAGCATCAAATATAATTGTCGATATAACAATAATAAGTAATTGCATGTTTTATATAAAATATTATGTTTTATTCCAGTAATGTGTATGTGTGTGACTTTCTTCACAATTTATCTCAAATAAATATTTCTGGACATAAAATAAAAGAAAAAAAGAGTTTTTGTTAATTAATTATAAAAGTAAATTTTGGAAATACAAAAGGAAATAAAAGAGTTAATAAAAATTATCAGTAAAACAATAATATAAAAGTGATCAACTCTGCATATATGCTTTTGAAATAAATATCAATTTGTCTTAATAAAAATAGTAATAATTTTTTTTTATTCTTACTGTTTTACTTTTTTCCCAGTTATAATTGATCATTATCTGTTTTTTTTCCTGAGATACCAAAAGATAGACATTGATATTGTTTGGCGGAGGAGTATCTTATATGCTTTTTAATAAATTCCATATGGGATTGAGATATAGTTTGGATGGAAAGTATTAAATTATTATTTAAACTTACTTGATAACAAATAAAATTGGTTGTGGCTGTAAAGTTAGAACAGGATACATTTTGTGTTGACAGAAAATATGGAGTTTAAAAAAATATTGTGAAGACCATAAAGACAATGTTCCATTAAAAAAAGTTGGAGTATTATCAAGAGTTTATCATTTAATTATGTTATGGCTTTGATGGCTTCATACATTTAGGTTTCAACTTTATTGGAATGAATTGCTGCAAGATTCAGTTGTCCATCTCTTGGTAGCATGTCTTTAAGTGAAAAATGACTTATTATAAAAAATAAAACCTTGATTGCTCCATCTCAGCTTTATTATATACACCTGGGTATCGTTTTATGTGAATTATTTTGATGTGATTTTGAAATTAAGTGATTCATGTTTTTTCTTAATATATTTCATATTTCACTATATTTATTAAATATCAATATATTTAAATTATTAATAACTTATTTTGACTTGAAATACTTTTTTTCAAAAATATAATGTTATATTAGCAGCTAACATGAATATGGCCTGAAGCTGTATTTAGAATCTTAGCTTCTATGTACATAACCTACTTATACTAATGAGTAAATAATAATAATAGATTTATATGAATGTATAAAAAATCACAATAATTATTCAAAAATTTTAAACTTTTAAAATATATTTTGTTAGATATTAACAGAAATAAATTTTTTTTTTAGATTTTTAAAATAAATAATAATGAAGATTTTATTAATTTTATAAACTGAAAATAATATTTCTAATGATAATGTATAATCTTTTTTGTTTTGATTGTGATCTCATTTTGTAAATATAAAAACTGTACATGGCACTAGTTGTACATCACATCATGAATCTGATGCCCTACCAGTTCACAAACGAATGCTTATTGTCAAATAGCATTAATGATTAAAATATGTATGAAAAAATGTAAAATTAAATACAGTAGTTAATAAAAAAAGTAAAAACGTTTGTCTTGTATTATTTTTTTTCAAATATTTAAATTTTTTTATTAGTCATACTTTATTTCCTTATTTTTTTAATGCAAATTTTAAAGTAATTTTTCCTTGTTGCTTTGCTTTTATGCCTATTTCTGAAAATGACAGAACCTATCCCTCAATTTTCAAGGTAAGTTAAGTTTATTTTTGTGCTATTTATTTTGTGCACATTTTCTGAGGAACCTATCTAACTGCATAAAACAAGACCCAGGTGTATACACACACAGCCCCCCATATATATATATATATATATATATATATATGTGTATGTGTATATATGTTTGTACATATATATATATATATATATATCATATATATATATATATATATATGAACAAACATGTACCTTATCCAAAAATTAAAAACAGAAGATATACTGATACTTGATAATGACCGATCTAAAGACAACAAATTCCTGAATCATTCATGGTAATGACTATTGGAAAAAATCACAAACTATTTTATTGAATTAGAAAAAAAATATGATTTTTTTTGTTAACCTATAATTTCAATAAATATTTAAGAAGCACATGGATAGAACTGTTCATCTGTAATTCAGTCAGTAACATGTATAGGAATACTTAATGGACTAAAACTCATCTAAGTTTATTGGCAAATGGGAAATAAAAATCATCCTGATGTTTATTACAGTCGAATAGCCACTAACCTGTATCAATTTTCATTCATATTAATTCACCTACTCTAAATTTTATATATGTTTGTTTTATAGTAAGGTATATATTTATGTTTAGTATTTTGTGCACTATCTAATTCCAAATTGAGGAATTGGATACATGTGTTATTAATATCATTATTCACACACATATTTCAACCTTGATGACGCATTTGGGATAAGAAAATATTTTTTCTTTATATGTATTTATTTAATTTATAAAAAAAGAAACCATGTATTGTAATTTATCATTATCTAGTAATACAGATCCTTTGTAAATGGTTGTACTAGCCAGTATTTGAGAGAATGTAAAGATAAATTATATGCTTTTATTACTGAGAAAAAACTGTTATTGTTATGTATACTTTTGCTTTATTTATTTTTTATTGATATACTGCAGTAAGTTAACTGAATAGTTCAGCATTATTATTGAGGTTAGCTACTTTAGTTATAAATTATATTTGCACAGTGAACAGGAATTGATAATGTCCCTCAGTATGCTCATCATAGTTTATGATAGAGTCTGTAGGCCACTATCTGATAATCATGGAGTCAGGTTCCTGTGACCACTCAAATGTAGCCTCATAAAAGCTTCCTAAGTGTTATTGAGTTAGAATATAGATTTTAACATAGAATTTCCAGTCTATATTCATCACCTACTCCATCTCAAACAAATGATACACATGTTCACACACATCAGAAAACATATATGATCCTTAATATATGTATTTTGTGCAGAACCAGAACTTATCAGTTAGACCAGATAATGAACTCCTTTACGAATACCCAATCATTGTTCAGCTTATATAAGAATAGCAATTCCTTAAACTGTAATGGACAGGTTGCAGTCTTCTCACCCTTTCAACAATTTAACCGTCCATTTCATTGAAAAACTAATGATGGAATTTGCAATGTCCATCCCTATTCTATTAATGTAAATGGATGCATAATTGTTTGTTAAACTGTAGGATAAGATTGAGATAATGTCTATATGGGTATGTCTATGATTTCAAGTCCATCAAGGCTTTGATGATTCTATCACCTTTTTTCATGATTCATTTAGGTACATGATTCATTATAGACCCTAAATCATCAATATGCATTGATTACTCTTGGTAGATATCTTTTTATAAATTAAAGTTGATGAATATACTGTTGAGTGGGTGTTTTTATGACATGGCATGAAACTCTATATGCATATATAACCATTTCAATATTTTAAAGGTCTTTTCTGATGAAGAAGCTATTTTTACTGCTATTAAGTTGCATATGGTATCTAAAATTGTTTTAATAGTGTTTTATATCCACATTAATTATTAATTTATGGAGTAATAACTAAATTTAAAAGAGAAAATTAGATGATCAGTTAGTCTGTAATATATTGCTTTGAAAAATACTGCTGAGGAGTTTCTGAAATTTGAATAAACAAATGATTGTTTCTACACATGAATGACTCCTTATTATTTTATCCATTAAAATACTATATCAACATGCACACAACTAAATATATTTGAAGGTGTGTGTATTTCACAATTTGTAATCATAAAATCAGCTATTTACCAAAACGGTTAACATAGATAAATAATTATGAGCAAATAATTTGTACAGATGGACAAATGTATAGAATCTTGGATATTTTTTATGTATTTTAATGTTTGACTTTGTTATATATAACAATAATGAGCTCTGATAACACATTATTTCTTAATAGTTTGTGTGACCAATATATTAGCACAGATGATCATTGTTCTAATGGATTTTATTTACAAAACACTCTGATGTATACTGAATATTGAGCTATATTTGTTAATAGAGTGGATTTTTTAAATAAATACAATGAACTGGTAAGGCAATGCTGAATACATGTACAGTAATTAATAAATATTTGTTTATTAACATCAATATTATTTTTGTACTGTGATTTTGCAGAAGTTCTTTCATAATTAATAAAATCCTTATTTTTGACTGACCATATAACACTCAGTTAGTTCTACTTTTAGAGCTTAATAACTGGTTTTTTTTACTGATCGCTATTCAATCTGCTGTCTAAACATCTGATTGTCTGTCTGAGAAGCCACAGTAGGCACATGTGAGAGACTGGAAACCTTTCAATTTATTGCAAATATATAATGTAAATTGAACAAATTATCTAAATGCTTTACCCAATTGCTAAAAACCTGACAAATCTTCCATTCTCAATACGATAAACAAAATTTATTTATCAAAGTTGCAATTAGCATCTGTAATTACATTTAATTATATATCCTATTCATTGCTAATCATATTTCCAGCTTTAGAAACTAAAATCTTTATCAATATGCTAAAATGGAATGCATAAAACATACCTAACTGTTGTACAGCCTATTTTTAACATGAGATTTGAATCTACATAATATAACATTTCCTTTTTTTAATTATAAGCAGGCTAAAAAATTTTGGTTTTAAAATATTTAAATGATTCACTTGACCATCCAGTAAAAAAAAAGATAATCAAAGTGTCTTTAAAAATCATTTCAAGCAAAAAGGATTACTCTGGCAATACTCGATTAAGAAATAGTTAAAAAGAATCAATTACCAGGCTTTCAAGTAATAATCTATAAATATGCAATATAGAGAGGATACCAATAGCTCAAACATGCTCTTATTAATAAGTCTGGTAAGAGAAAATATTTTAAATCTCTTTCTGGAATATTATTATGCCCGGACCAATTGGTTTTGAGCTTATGGCTCTCCTCAGTGAGGAGCTAGAACATTCAGACACTAGATCTAAAATATCAACACAAAATCCAGCACTTAATTAATATTTAACTATTGAGAAGAAACTCTGAAATTTTCAGACATAAAAAAGTATTTAACTTCAGATATGTCACTAGTTATATGGGACTGAACCAAATTCATATCTACAATATATTAATAGCCCTAGCAGCATCAAAGCCTTACAGGTAAAATTATAATATCCAATAAAGCAAGTTCTATATAGTGTGACATTGCTTTATAAAAAGCTTGTATTTACAAAAATGCACTATAGAGAGATACCAATAGCTCAAACAAGCAGTTATTAATAAGTGGTAAGAGAAAATATGTAAAATCTCTATCTGGAATACTCTTATCCCCAGACCAATTGGTTTATAGCTTATGGCTCATTTATTAATAAAAACTTGTTTGAGCTATTGGTACCCTCTCTATGTTGCATTTTTTTTTTAGTACAAGCTATTTTATAAAGCAATGTCATGCTATATATTACTTGCTCTATTGCTCATTATAATTTAACCTTTAAGGCTTTGGCAATGCTAGGGCTATTAATATATGGTAGATGTAAATTTGGTTCAGTCCCATATAGTAACATGAGTTAGATAGCTAAGTTAAGGACTTTTTTATGACTGAAAATTTTACAGTTTCTTTTCAATGGTTTCTTACTAAATAGGTCCTGGATTTGAGTTGATATTTTAGATCTAGTGTCTGAATGTTCTAACTCCTCACTGAAGTGAGATATAAACTCAAAATCAATTGGTTGGGGATTAAGAATATTTCAGATAGAGATTTTAAATATTTTCTCTTACCTCACTTATTAATAAGAGCTTGTTTGACTATTGGTATGCTCTTTATATTGCAGACTTGCTTTATTGATTATCATAATTTTACCTTTTAGGTTTTGGCAATAATAGGGCTATTAATATATGATAGATCTGAATTTGGTTTAGTCCCATATAGCTATTTGAGTGAGATAGCTGAAGTTAAAGACTTTTTATGTCTGAATATTTCAGAATTTCTTTTCAATAGTTATATATTAAATAAGCTTATTTGAGTTATTTGTACCCTCTCTATATTGCATTTTTATAAATACAAGCTTTTTATAAAGCAATGTCACTTGCTTTATTGGTTATAATCTATAAAGGTTTGTATATGTCATTTTTGTTTTGTTTTTTCTAACTGGGAACCACTTGATATCAATTTAATGAACATTAGTATTTATTTAATTGGATCTTATTCCAACTTCACTCATCTGTAAAAAAGAGAAAAGTCTGCTTAATATTTGGAGTCATAATCAAATGTATTCTTCCAAATTTAAATCTATGTTATATGACATAAACGAAAAATGTATTATTATCAGATTCATATTAGTAACTCAATATTGCACAATAAATAGGAAACTAGTTGTTAAATGTTAAAATACAAAAAAAATACCTGGATAATCGGATGTGCTAGATTTATTGCTATTCTATTAGTTAAACACATATATGCACACACAGAACATCCCATGAGATTGTAATATGATGTCCGAAATCCCTAAAAACTATATTATGTAAAGGTAGTAAAAATGGGAGCAATAGTTATGGTTTGGTGAGTCTCTCCATCTATTTTTCTGAAATATACAAACGTATTGACATTTTTTAAGTATTTGATGCTTTACAACTACTTTGTACTTTTATACATAGTTAAAATATAATTAAAACTATTAGAACATTATTTATTGTTTTGATTTTCTAGAATATATAAGGTAGATTTTTTTTCGTAACATATTAAAACTATTCTCATATTTACCAATGTATTTTTTCATGATTTAAAAGTAAATTATATAAGAACACTTACGAAATGTATATATAATAGAGATATCATTTAAGTGTTTTGTATTTCTTATAATCAAAGACAAATACAAATCTATATCAGACAAATCAAATGCTAGTATTGTTATTCTGAATACATTTAATCGTTATTTTTAAAGATTTTAAGTACATTTGAAGGTTGTTTTTTTAGATAGTGTATCTATTAGCAACTCAACTACCCAATTACAAATTAATCAATAAATTAGTAAAAAAAAAAACATACTGAGTAGTTTTATGGGTTATATCAGAGAAAGTTATATTAAATTTCGCCAGTCATTTGTTAAAGATAATAAAATTGTTTATAAGAAATTGAAAAAAAAAGCAGCTACAACTTTCAAATCCAATAATAATAAATTTGTTTAAATTAATTCAAAAATAAAAATTGGAGGACACGTCAGCTTCAATAAAAAATATTTACGAATGCACATTCAGATTAATCACATTATAAATATATATATTTTAATGATAGTTAACAATTTATTTCAGCTACTATAAATAAACTTTCGTTCTAACTCCTTATTTTATTTTATTTTCTCAACCGTAAATATGAAAATCCTGTTAATTATTTTCGCAATCATAGTCGCTTGTAGCGGTAAGTAACTTTAATATTGAAAAATAAGTTTAGACAATTAATAAACACTTAAATGTAAATATTGATTTAACCAAAACTTGATCGGATGGGGTTATTGCTTTGTTTAAAAAAAAGCTGAAAGAATTTGATCTTAATAAATATGACCTTCAAGTTAAAAATGTTTTTTTAAATATTTTTGTGTATTAAATCCATAATCATTACTATTAGCCACCAATTAATTATTAAACTATTCATAAATATGTGTCTACTTTTTAAATAAATGACAAAAAAAAAAAAACATTAAAATCCAAATCAAACAGTTATTAATTCGAAATCATAACATGTAGTGACTATGCACTTTTTTTTTTTTTTTTTGGTAGAAAAAAATAATTAGAAAGATCTTTGTTTTTAATAATAGATTTAAATAAAGATTATTCTACCTATATACATTGAAGCAGATGATCTGATGCTCAGATCCTGCTTCACAGCCCACTACAGTCTCCTACCACCAAATCATATTTAAACCCATCCTTACGCGTATACATATTTACTAATACGTATTTTCTTTTCTTTGCTTTACTATTTTAACATAAATGACGTAGATATTTATATCTCAACTTAAAACAATTTAATAAATAAATATTTAATATTATTTTAATATGTATGCGTCTGTAATGAATATATATATATATTCAGTGTGGGGAGATTGGTAATAATTATATTATTCATGTATTTAAAATTCATATTTGACATATATTATTTTTTTATATTTCATTTAGCAGTTAGAAAATGATGCAATTCTTTTAAAAGTCACTCGAAAACAATTACCCGGAAAAGCCCATTAGTTAAATTTAAAATATTACATGTGGGGTTCAGATTGACCTTAGGTCAACATGGGTGTGACAATAATCTCGGCCTCAGGATGGCCTTTGAACATTCCATCATCAGATTTTCAATTGGATGGACTGTTGAAGAGTTGGAGTGTGAAGTGGATTGAAGCCTGTCCATTAAACTATGAGGATTGTCTATCAATATATATATGAGCACTTATACTATATATATGTGTGTAAAGATGATAGTCTGGACCAACTGATGATTTCTGGTTTAGCATGAAATACGTATATTGGTGATTATTTATCTTTTCAGCATATATGTGTTTAGGTGTATCAGTGTTTTTAGATAGAGTGGAGAGATGTGGGTGGTGTGAAAGTCTGTGCTCATATACCCTATATTAAATATTACGATTTGTAATAGTAAAGTAAAACCCATTAGTGAAAATTGTATCCATGCCAAATTGTTTTAAAATCATAAGACTTATTTTAAAAAAAATCGTTCGTTATTTTAAAACAATCGTTCGAGAAACTTGTAACGGGATTGCATTGTTTATAAAAACTTACTTAACAAAACGTATCCGGTCAGCAGATTTTAGCTGTGCTTAAATGCTTAAAATGCCTCAGGTCCAGCAGCTAAGTGCTCTACTACATCATCCAAAAAAGAGTATATATATACTGCTGGATTTGAATCCAATAAGGAGGAGACAACCATAAATTTCATGATGCTAAACCAAATCCACGTCAGTCTGAATTTTCATCCAATGTGCCGTGAATATGAGAAATTTCACCTTCCCTCTGTTCCAACATGCTCTTTTTTGTAACAAAGCTATAAATTCTTAAAATATCTGCCGATTAAGTAAATAAAATGCTACCTGTCATGCCATATTCAAGACCTAGATCTAGTGCATTAATACTGATGAACATTACCAGTATCAAGGACTGCTACTACATATATCAAGGTAAAAGAACTCTAGCCGCTCTTTGATTATCAAATTCAGCCTTCTCTATAATAACTATAATCCTGATGATCTATTCTAATGTTATGTTTAAATATTTTTATATCATGTAATTCTCTGTAATATAACTCTATATAACTTATCCTCTCATTGAACCTCTAGTTAATATGTTTTCCTTTTATTTTCATGTGGCAAATAAATCTAGGTCATTATGTTTTTAAAATGCCAATAATATTTTCAAAATCGCTAACACAGATTTTCTTTCTATTTTCCCTACCCATTACTTACACGGTAATTAAGAACGTAGATTAATTAAAAACAAATCTTATTCAACTTATGCAGGTGTTCGCGATTTTGGAAAAACAAAGTCATTAATTTATAAAAATTGCTATAGGAAAATAGATCAACATCTGTTTTCCTAAAAATGTTTTTTTCTCTTTCTAAACAATAAAATATATTATTATCTTTTTTAAAAAAAAAAAAAAAAGAAATATAAAAAAATAAAAATTTACAATATGATTTATAAAGATTTATATTTGCAAATTTCTTTCTGGACTTTCATTTTAAAGCATTAATTTTCAATGTTTTCATTTTTAGTCATCCTCAGCCTCTTTTTTGATTTCTTTCTGATGACAACACATATGCTACTCTGTGTAATAATTGATCTGTAATATAAATAGTTTCCTTTATTATCCACAGTTCTGTGATATCTTATTTCATTCATGTCTTTTCAGTCTATGATTGATTTTTATTTTTTCTTAACCTAAAGTGATTCCTTTTTCACTGCAATGTTACTTTTGAAAATCTCAAGTCATTATATTTTCTTTCCAATGATTCTGGTACATTCCATGTCATAATTATTCAACATATGTTCTATACCTTCTTTCATTCTCGTTTACATGGAAGTACTAATTTCTGTACTAAGGTGAACTATGTTTATAAATTCCAATAATTTGTGCTCCAG
Organism: Epiperipatus broadwayi; assembly: GCA_028023455.1. Taxonomy (NCBI): domain Eukaryota; kingdom Metazoa; phylum Onychophora; class Udeonychophora; order Euonychophora; family Peripatidae; genus Epiperipatus; species Epiperipatus broadwayi. Next base: position 178,136 of record JAQFVV010013193.1, read on the forward strand.
TCATAATGCTCACTTACAATTAATCTACTAAACTTACAATTCAGTTGTGATTGAACTTAGATATTTATGCTTGTACTGTGATTAAACTTTTCTTGAGACATATGCTATTGTTAATGACAAAAGTGTGAGAAAATACAGGCCAAGAGTTCAAACAATCTTTAGTAATCTCAAAATGATTATAGCCTGCTATAATTTTTTTATTATCTTTATTTAACAACTCTAATGAGAAAAATTCCTTTAGATGTTTCAAATATTGGATAGTGATACAATTCACTCCAACTTGAAGATTTGTATCTGTATAAACTTGGAAGAACATTTAGCTCTTGTATTGTTTCTCACATAATTTTTATTCTGTCTTATCTCTGGCTCTAAATCTAAATTTATCTTTAAGAATCATAATCATTAACTTCAGAGATGATATCTTTATCTAATTTCCACTTCCTACTTGATGTTCATCCTTCTCAAGGCATATGCCACTCATGTTTTTCTTTTTCAATATTCCAAGAGACTTTGCTACTTCAGCCAAAATTTCAGCCATAACTCTTATGCTTGTGTCCATCATTAGTAAATGTGGTTGTATTTTTGTCACACTGATAATTTTCAATCAATTTATGAATACTTTACTTTTTTCTTTAATATTAACCACTATTTCCTGATGTATTTTAATTGTATACTCTTTTGTTTGCTATATGAATTCTGCAATTTTTTCACTTGTTTGTTTACTCAAGTTTCTGTCACAAGACCTCTTCTTACACTTCATGCATCTGTATACAGTCTTGCACTATCTGTTTAATTGCACTTGTAATTTATATCATGTTTCCTTTGATTAGTATTTGTTTTACTTCTTTTTCTTTTTACTGCATTTTCTATATTACCTGCAATAATTTAACTTACACTTGCTCCATTTTATTTTTTAAATGTAATTCTGCCATTAGTAACAGTTGATGTCACTGTTGTGTTTTATCTTTTAAAATCGTTGCCACTATTGTAAACCTGTCGCATCTGTTGATCTATACCTTGTAAAAATATTTACATTGGTGGTATTGTTTCCACTGATTTCAATATTGTTCTGTCCAACTAAAAAATGTAAATCTGATATTATTCTAGTTTCTGTCTATTATTTTGATCAGTATTTATTTTTTTTATTTCTTTCAACTTTGCAAATATTATCTCATCTTTGACTTTAATCTGAAATTTATGTTACATATTTTTTTTAATTATCAAGATCACTAGGTTAATTAGCATGCTAGAACCTGACATTTATTAAGTCATTGTTATCTTACATGCCATATATGCCTAATAAAATGTATAGTTTTACTTCATGTATATAGTGATTGCTTTTTTACATGAATAGTCTTCATTTTAAATATGTTCTACCTTAATACAGTAGCAACTTTATTCAGTACATTATTGTCATTTAATAAAGCCATAATAATTGATTGATTGCGTCAATGCATATAAAACTCCTATCTCCTGCCTACTCATCAAATTTTGGCAGACTAGTTTCTAAGTTATGGCTTCTATCAGGTGATGGTATTACATGGAGAAAGTTTCTACTGTGTTAACAGATTGTGTAAGCATAACATATAGTTGTCAGATAATATTATAATAATTTATTTTTTTATCATGTGTATAAACCACTTTCAAGTTTATGTGCTCTCAAAATTCAGTTCTTTACCTAGACCACAATAAAAAAATCCAATCTCTGAATGTATGTTTTCTATATATTATACCTTATATATGTTGCATTATATACCATATACAATACTGCCAATTGTACCGGTCGAAAATGTATGTCCATTCAACAAGATTTAAAATCTAAGCACAAGTACCCCGAATCCAATCATGCCCGAGATACGTAGGTCATGAGCAATCATTATTTCTAACCTATTTCCCCAACCCCCAAATCTATAACACTACGGACAAGACTCTACAGTGATACCAAATAAATTAATTATTTCCGGGCCCGATGCTACGTTTTGCATGAGACTCAGCTGATGATGATGATAATGAGAGATTGAATGAACCCAAGATATTAAGTTTAAAATATACATAAATATAAATATTATTAAGGAGATTCGAACAACTGAATTAAGTTTAAAAATATATAAATATTTATTTTGACAAAAATTCAAGATTTTATATATATTCAATTTCAAGCAATTAAAACGTTAATTTTGGTTACAAATATTTGACGATCTTGGTACAATTATTTTATTTCAATAGATATCAATTTAGTGCGGCGGTTACAATACTGAGTATATTTCAAATAGGCTTTTATTTAATATTACAAAAAGAGGTTTGGGTGGTTGGTGTACTTTATATATTTAGAAACGCGTGTAAAAATATAATAATAAGAGTTTCGCTGATTATAGGACTTGAATATAATGTCCTTGGCATTGGATACATATTTTCATTTATAGATTTTATTTATGACACTAAAATGAGAATACATTGTGATCAAAATATACTTAAAAACATTTATTTATTAAACATTTCGACATTTAAACTATCAGATATTGTGAAACTTGGTCAATACGGGGAATGGCTTATTCAATAAAGGGGAGGGCAGCTTCATGAGAGATTGGATTTAAACTCCCAACTAAAAATATTACAAAGAAAAACGTTTCATTACTATACTTCATTACGGTTTATTTTGTCAAACAGGCTAAAAGAAAACGAACTATGAGAGATTGTGGTGTTAGCATAATAGCCAAATATTTGCGGATCCAATAATTTGAAGTGCTTTATCGTATTGCGGAAGAAAACAGTCTAGCCGACTTGCCACCCCACATTTTGTGGAATCGGTTGACAAAAGGTTCTCGGACGGAGATACAAATGGGCCGAACTTTGCCAGAATTACTCCATGCATTGCTCATGTTACGCGAGTATATATATATATATGGTCTAGGACATTCTTTGTCCTGTTTACGACCTGAAACGAAGATGAGATGGCTCGGGCCATCCGATGCATATCTCTAGATAAAGCTTAATAACATGAAGAGTGACCTATGCTAACTACGCTATTATAATAATATAAAATCCTTGGATTTAAAGAGTAAATATAAAGCCTTAAATAGTTTAACAAATATGTAATGACATGTTAAAATAATGACCCGTGTAAGATAAAGTCATTTATTAAAAGTTAATGCTATAATTAATGAAGTTTACATTACTCCCCCTTCTTGAATCAATTCTATTATGTTTATATATATATAAAACTAAAATCCATGCACTCAAAAGTGCGAACAACAGAATAGAATTTGTTCACTAGCCTTTTTGGCGATGATGATGAACAAATAAATTAATAAAACTAATGTATACCAAAATCCACACCAGATTGAAAAATATTTATATATTTTGTATAATTTTATAGTCAAATATATATATATAAAACATATATTCATTTTACAAGAAAAACTCAGTCCTGCGAACTAATTAGAAATAAATAAATAAATAAGAACTCATTAACCCCCCCCCCTTCTAAATTCGTAGGACTGGGTTTGATTAGCATTTACAAATAAAAGTTCAGTGAAAAATATAAAAATATCATTGAAAATAAATTATAACTGCACTAAATTATAAAAGAAAGTAAGAAGCGTGAGTTGAACGAAATGTTTTATAGTAGTATTAATTTATGTTATAGAGAATCGATTAAAGAAAAAAAAAAACTAATGCTCGCCAATTAGCGAGTTGAAAAAAGGTTTAAATATACAGAAAACATTAATTTAAAGAGAGTTTACAAGTTATATTTTTAAGTAATACGATTAGAATGACTTTGGGCTGGTTACCTCAGCATTCTATGGAATACGGATGAATCATCTGTGGCGGCGGCATTCTTTGACATGTCTCTTGGCCTCAGCGGTTCTTTGACAGCACAGGCACACTTGAGTGGTAGAAGCTATATCATGGATGGCGAATAGTGGAGCTGAAGACGGAAGGAAAGGCAGCTGAAGCCCCTCAGAAATTACACAGACATGAAGTCGGTTAAAGACTATTGATCTAACTCTCTCTTACACAATAGATTTTTGGCCCTATTTATACAAAACTTAGGTGTTTAAAGAATGTTTTTTTAATTAAATTTTTTATCTTTAATTTACATAAATATTTTACTTATTGTTAGAGGAGATGCAATTGCAAGATAACTGTCCAAAAATAATTTCAAATCAATTTCCAGATTGGAAATAGATTTGATAAAAATGTTATCAGCTATCTAAAATCAATTAGCTTTGTTTTAAATTTTACTTTAATTTAAAATTCCTTTTTTAAAATCATGAAACAAAGTAATGTCCCCACCCCTTTAATTACTCCTGGACAGCCATATTCCATCTTGAATATTTGTATGAAGAAAAATATTAAAATGAATAACATATAGTTAAAAAAAATACAAAATCATTTAAAATATTTGCTTGTGCTTATATATATATATATATTGTAATGGAACGTACTTGCTGCATTCCATTTAAATTAAAGAAAGAAGGCCCCAAACATTGGGAAAGCCAAATATAAAGGAATGTATCTTTATATATGATCTCAAATGAAAATAAACATATGAACTTTTGTAACAATAATTATTAGTTAACCAAGCCCCTAACTTTGATACACCAAATGTAATGAATAATTAAACAAACATATTATGCTGACTACGTTATGGCGTCCAAATGTAATGGAACATACTTTTACTCCATTATACAATCATTAGTTAACTGGGACCAACAGTTTATGGTGCCAAATATAATGGACAATATATCATATAGACATATTATATCTCAAATGTAATGGAACATCAATATATGAAAAGAAAATAATGTTTCAAACATTGGATGATAAACGTAATGGAATATATATAATCTAAATGAATCCAATTGTTGAGAAAGCCTAATATAATAGATTGTATGATTTAAATGAAGAAAAACAAAATTATCCCAGTTATATTTAAATAAATTGTTTATATGCCCTTCCAACTAGCTATACATGAAATAAATCTAAAATCATACAGAGCAATGAGATCTATCATTATAATTTATTTTCAAGGTTGATATGACTAACTAATCAAATATATATCAGAAACAAAGGAAATTCTATTAAATCCAATATACACATCTATTATGTGAATTTATGTATATCTAAACATATCAATGAATAACAATATGTGTAAGTGGCCTAAAGACTAAACAATAAGTGAATATGAAGTTATCCTCTATTAAATTGTGAATTCAATTAATTTCATAATGACTTTGGCACTAAAAGAAAAATAAGAATAAAATACTATTACTCTTTCAAATAAATTACAAAGACATTACTTATAAAACAAATAGTACATCCTTTATTTTATTTATATTATGGTTTAATTTTAGGTAATATCAATGTCTTAAATACAAACCCAAATAATAAATATACATATATACTTGCAATAAGTATACATATTAAATATATAAAGACATATCTGTGCTTAACAAGTAGATATCAATATAAATACAAATCCATACTTATATTTTTCAGATATTTAAAATATTAAAAAAAATGTTATATACAGCAAATACATATAAATTATTGTTTTGGTATGCATAAGAATCATTATATAAAGTTAAAAAAAAAAAATGGAAATAAATTAATAATAAAACATTTTTTTTTTATAATAAAAAAAAATTTACGAATATAAATTTACTTATTAAATATACATAACAACTCATATGCAACCCAAACTTATAAGCCATACTTTAAGATTTTAAATTACTTAAGTGTTAATTTTGATACCTGTTAAACATTTATTGCTGTTAGAAAACAAGACGATTGAATTAAATATTTATAAAACGTTATATTTTATAATGAAAAATAAAAGTAAACAAAAATATCGATCTCAAAAATATATTTATGTATCATTTATACATATAAAATTATTTACTACCTTTCAAAGGTCACTTGGTTAGTTTTCCTTCAAAAGTCAACTTATTCCATTGTTTTATTTCTTTATCTGTTTAATATTAGAATGCATTCTAGTTAAGGTGAGGAAATTATCACGTTAAAGAAAATTGTCAATTCTTGGATATATGTATATTTTTATCCTTCTAAAATTTCTTTCCTTGAAAAATAAATAAATAAATTGAAATGTTAAATCCAATATATTAATTCTAGTTACCTCCAGATTATTATTAGATTGACCATTATAGATTCCAGATAGCTATGTCAAATTTCGGCTTCAGACGCGATGAAATATATGTATTGAACTTTTCTTAGTTTTTTTTTCTTTTTAAACTGCTTTGGAATAAATGAAAGAAAACGGTGCAGCCTCTTGGCTGCGATATATCTCTATTAGCCTGTCATGATTTATGTATTTACCATAGAAATCTATCTTATTCCAATATTCTGAAGAATGGTAATTTCAAAGAAACAAAGTACAACAAAATTTTATCCTTCAATTGGTTTTATTACTATCTTAATAATAATAATGGCCTCCTCTTATTGTTGCTCCACGTGCTAGCAAAAGCTGTTTTGAAAACCCTCGTTACACATGTTTTCTTTTAAACAATTAACATTAAAAAAAATAAAATATCAAACATATATATATATAAAAATATTAAATTGAAAATTTACTTGACAGCTTTAAAAATATACATAAATAATAATATTGCATTTTTTTAATAATCACTGCAAATAAAATAATTTTTTTATATAATCAACAATTTATATGTCCTTATTTATTTATAATAATTAAATATTCATAACGATGTACCATCAACATATAAATAAAATAATAACTTCAAACAATAACTATACCTAATAACCATAAACAATAATAATACTTCATGTATAAACATCAACTCAAAGAGGTTTTTTTTTTTTATATATAACAAATGATAATTTTTAAAATATAGATAGACTTATCGATATTTACAATACCCTCTAATCCACCGAAAAAAAAAAAATGTCTTTGCAGATAACTAATGAATTATAAGATATCGAAAAACTTCTCAAATTTGTAATCTTTCTAAAGACTAACATGGTTTAAAGAATATTATTTTTCATAGTAATAACCATATTCATTTATTTATATCTATTTTTCAGATCATGTAGATATTTGTCCAAGTTTTCTTTAAAAAAAAAAAAATAATAATCAAAAGTGCCTTTTTAATTCTTCTTGTAAAGAATTTCCAGTATGTTGAACTTTGTGAAGAAGTTTGCTTTGATTTACAAGATTTTCATATAGCATTTTGGTATAATTCAATTGCTTTTGAATAATTTTGAGATAAGTATCTAAAGATTTTGCTATGAACTCCTTAGATTCTACATCTATATCCTTTACATAAATAGTAACTTGATCATAAGCATTAACACCATTTTTAACTTTATCAATAACAGTTGCTATTTTATCAGATAATCTATTACTTTTCCTTTGACTATCTTGATAAACATCATCGACTTGAGTAAGTCTTTATTTTACTTCACTTGTTCTATGTGCAATTAAAAACAATTCTCTGAGCAATTTTGAATGGTATTCATTCAAATTTTCTAAATAATCCTTTAAAAATTGCAAATCAGATTGATGTAATACAACTTCAGCATTAAAAAAAAATTTCTGAAAATCATTTTGAAAATCATTCTGTTCTATATTAAGTCTTTTCAGTTTAACTTTAGGTTTATTTAAATCTCTTTCCTTAGCTATATTTTCTCAAAGAAAATCTTTACTAATCACATCATCACTTCTCATTTTAAGTTTAATTTTGGCTTTGCCAATTTCTTTTTCTTTATCAATAATCTTTCTGCTAAGAATTAAATTAAATATCTTTTCATTTATTCTTTTAAATTTTACCTTTGCTTTCCCTACATCTCTTTCCTTGTCAATATTCTCTCTAAGAAAATCAATATTATTTATCATTCCTTCTACAACTTTAAGTTTAACTTTTGCTTTGCCTACTTTCATCCTTCTATTACAATTTTCATAAAGAAAATTCTCTTTAACTTTCTTTACCTTTTTATTTCTTTCAAATTTCAATAAGATATATCTTACTAAATTTGTCCTGCTGGCATACTTGTAAAATACGTCATTTCTATTGCAACAATGGTACAAATTACCACTCAAATATTTATGTTCTAATATATATATTGTAACAAAATTAATGATCGCTCAAATAATTATTTAAAGGAGTCCATTGTAACATAATAAAGAATCAAAAAAAATAAGATATTACCATACCTGAGTTGTCTACAATATATAAGAAATAATCATAAATTCAAAAAATTAAATGATGATTAAAAGATATTATTATATCTGAGTAAAGGAGTCCAAATATCAAGATATTAAGCAAATTATTATAACAAGTATTATATGAAATCACGTGAAGTGAGTACACTAGTAATTCAATAAAATATAACTCAGGTATACAGGCAGTAGGTTTTATCCACTTTCATTTCTTGGTTTGATGTTAAGTGCATGTTTAAACAAATACTAAGTGAATATGGTCTAGCAGGGCGCCACTAGATTATCTGAATCTAGACACGGTTATATCTAATAACCTTTTACATGTACCGGGTTTGAATCCCTTTTTGGTACTTTATTTCTAATAAAAAAATGAGAGATTTTGCTTTTTGAGCCATATCACTATACGCACTAATATTTAGGTAAAAGTAAAACATCTTTAAACCAAAGTGGAGTTCATTGAACATAAATCATTTCTCAGATCTTAACATAACAAATGTGTTTCAATATTTTTATAAGTTCACTAGCTCAGATTATACATAACTAACTTAGGATGGCAATTCACTCATCCTTGCATGAAATAGATGATGGGATGTGGTTATAATAATACTAAGAACTCACTAAATATTATAAAATCAATATTTATTTATGGCCTTTAAACAGTTAAACAGCTCATTAATTAAAACATTGATGATGATGATGATGATGATAATAATAACAATAATGACAAGGGTTTCAACTACAGCTCTAGGACTAAGCCTAAACATAAAACTAAATTTTATGAAGAAATTCATAATTATTGCTTAATTTTAGCATATTTACTTATATCTTAAATAACTAATATTCAACCATTGATGATGATGAATAATCACACTTAACAAAGACTACAATTAATGAAATATATACGCCTCGTTTAATAAAACAAACTAATATTTATTACTACATTTCTAACATATACATAAAAATTTCTAGATAATATGAAAATTGACATGAATAATAATAATAATAATTGATTATATTACAATCCTTAGATTAATTTTAAGTTCTTCCCTCTCTCCCTTCAAATGTATTTTGTATTAAGTTGGACGTCACATTGACCATGATTTTCACTCCATGAGAAAAGTATTTAAAAAAAAAATATTATCTGCTCATTAGCACACATACTTTAAAATCCAACATGTAAATAGAATGTAAAAAAAAAATGTTAGTAAAATTGAAAGAGCAAGTTTTAGAAACAAGTTTTAAATTATTTTCTCCCCCTCCCTTCCAAGCGCTGAAATCTATACTTAACTTGAAACAAAATAATCTAATATTCTAATACTACTCATTATTTCACATTCACTCCCAATTATACACATATAAAAATATTATTATGTATGTGCGTGTTTTATCCCATAATAACAAAATATTATTCAAAACCAAACTAATAATAATATATTAGTTAAAACTAAAATCATAATACCATAAAAAAAAATTGTTTTACACATTAATATTGTAAAATTAATAAACAAATAATTTTCATACATTCAAGATCATTTATGAAGCTCAAAGTTATTTTTAGTAAGACATTCTTGTTTTTAATTGATCTGAATAGTCTTTAAAAGTTCTTTAAATAAAATATACCACTTTATTGCTAAAATGTTTATTAAGACTGATATCATAAAGAAAATAGATATAAAAAGTCATATTACCGATCTTTTGTTTGTGACGAATTTCCAAGGGTTCAAACTTGTCTATATTTCTGCAGCTACTATTTCTGTTTTATGTGGGAACAATCTCTTTCTTGAGGTGTATAACTATTTAATGATGGTGACTCTATTGAGGTTATTTGCTTTAGTGGACAATTTGGAAATCATTATATTAAATTTTCTTCTCTTCCTGTCAAGCATGTGGTTGAAATACAGCAGTTGTTTTCCCATTTGTAAATTTTCTTGAGTTTAAAATCAGTTGTTGTAACAATTAATTGGACTTGATGATTAATATTTATCAGTAGATTAATTCATCTTCTTTGAATGCAGGTGAATGCTTTCTTCCTTCTATTAAAAACAAACATCTTATTTCTCTGGTCAGTTGAAAGGTGTAGAATATTATTTTAGACATCTTTTCTTTCCTATGTGATGTGCAGCTTCCCCAGATGGTCAGGCAAATGGAATATACATATAATTTTTCTAGCCTGCCATTTCTTATATTTTCAACATTCAAATTTGATAGTTTAATAATCTGAATCAATCACAATAATAATATAATAATTCAAGACAGCTTTTTATATCCAATTTTTAGCTACCTTAACCAATCAGAGATAGCATCACTTACTATTTTTGGACAAATTTGTTTTAATTAGATCTCTAATTTATTTTCAACTATATTATTTTTCAACTGAAAAGTTTAATCCTTTTTCCAGACACTTTTGTTTAAAAAAAAATAGACTCAATTCTTATTTCCTTTCTTTTGTTTTTTTTCTTTTTAACATCCAGGTAACACTTCAAATCTTTGAGCTTCCTTCTTTAGATCTTGATAAGACAATTTCAAAAATTATAGTTCTGACTCATTATAAGATTCCAAAGTGAAACAATCATTTACAAAAAAAAATTGCTACAAAGATTGATATCTGATTAAACAGATTTCCTCTTTTAACAAACAATTGTACAAAAAAAATAATTTAACAGATTTAATACTTCCTTTTCTTTCAATATTTAGGAAATGTAAAATTTTGTATGTAATGTACACACATCCTTCATTCTTTCAAATCATTCATAAACTAACCTTAAATACTATAATTGCTAGCTTAGTAATTATAACCCAATTATTTAATTAAGTCTGTAACTTTTAAATCCCAATTATAATTAAAGAAAAGCAAAATAAAAGTATAGAATAAAATATTAGAATTGATCAAGCATAGGTTAGTTTTAAAGAAAGTTAAAATGTTTAATATTTGAAATATAAAACAATTAAATAATTTACACATACATTGCCTATATGTATGCATTATAACTTTGCTTTTTAACAGAAAAACTAAATATTAAATAGTTTAAATGTGTGTATTACCTTTCTATCAACACACAGACAAATAAAGCATATAATTGTTGTCCCACTCTCTGTCTAAAGTGTTTAAGATTTTAATCTGGTAGGGTTTGAACTTGGATGCCCTACAGCTTCTTTTATGGTTATATAAAATTGTGATGATGATTTTTGGTTTACCTTTTCTACATGCACATTACTATAAATTTATCTAGTGACTAAATTGTAATGGCACAACTTTCTCCCCCTTCGGATAAAATCATCAGCACTTTTGTTTTAACTATATTTTTTTAAAAAAAATCCTAACTAATAAATACACTAATAATAATAAACACTTATAATATATATATATATATATATATAAAATTAACTACTGGTAAATATATTTTTCATTAAAAAAAAAAAAAAAATTATTTGGAGATCTTTGCCAGGCTATTCTGCTGAAGTATAAGGGATCAAACTCCTAGCATTATAGGTCCCCTTATTCCCATCAAGAGCAGCAAGCATAAAGGCATTTTCTCCTATTTTCTTGGTGATTTGGAATGGCTTTTTCTTTTCAAATAATATCATGGTCTGCATAAAATTGCACATGTAAATCCAGTCCCTTTTTAATATTTCCATTTTTCATCTTGACTGGATATTTATAAAACATATCTGGAGGAATTATTTTATATAACCTCCTCTTACAAACTCCATTTAGAAATATGGACTCTTGGTACCATACGTAATATGCCTTGAAGTTTTTTGGAGAGATTGACTCTCTATACCATACATACTTTATTTTGAAATTTTCTAGAAAGATTGACTCCCTGTACCATATATAAGGCTCTTTGAAGTCTTCCAGAGAGATTGGCTTTCTATACCAGATATCATTCATCCTTAAATCTTCCAGAGATATTGATTCTCCAGGCCATATACAATTTATTTTTAAATTTTCTAGAAAGGTTGACTCTTTGTACCATATATAAGGCACACTTAAATTTTCCAGAGAGGTTGATTCTCTGGGCCACGTATAATTTATTTTTAAATTTTCTAGAAAGGTTGACTCTTTGTACCAAATATAAGGCACATTTAAAATTTCCAGAGCATTTACATTTTTCAGAGAGATAGATTCTCTGTCTGATACACACTGGACGTTTACATTTTTCAGAGAGATAGATTCTCTGTACCATATATAATGGACATTTAAACTCTTCAGAGAGATTGACTCTCTGTGCCATGTATAACTTATTTTTGACTTTTCCAGAGCAGTTGAATTTTTCAGAGAGATTTGGACATTTACATTTTTCAAATAGATTGCCTCTCTATACCATATATAAGGTATCTCCAATCTATTTAAGAAGACAGATTTTTGAAACCACACATGCTGGTTAGTTACTAGATTGAGAACTACAGACTGTTGAAACTTTTGCTCTCTTTCTAAAATAACTGGTTTCATCTCCCTTATTGCTTCTCTTAAATCAATCATCTTATCGGATGTATGAAGTTTTTCCTCCAACTCTCTTTTCCTTCTTTTCACTTCATGATCTATCCCAATCTGCTCTTTGGTCATCATCTCATTTACTTTCTTTACTGGGAGATTTGGTATTATGGCTACTATTGGCCTTTCTACTTTTTGGAGCCTATTCTCTATCAGTGTATCTAACTTTACATTATTTTCTTTATTATCAGTGGTCGGACTATCCAGATTATCTTTTAAAACTGATAAGCTCTGACGACCTTTCCGTTTTACAAGTCTAACATATTCACCCATCTCTCCTGCTCTATCTTCTAAAGAGGTTTCAGCATTATCTTCTAATCTTTGACTACCTTCTATTATACTTTCTGCACTCTTTTTGCTATCCTCTCTTAGACTTTCTATCCATCTTTTCACAGAACGACAAACCTTTTGTTCCAGACTTTCCTTATTTCTTTTGGATTTGTTATAATCTTCTTGTATGTTTTGAAACATACAATCTTTCATCAGTCTGGTCAATTTTATACCTGATAGTGCTTCTTTCTTTATTCGAATCTGAAACTCTTCAGTACTTGTTACTATCCCCTTTACTTTTACAGTAACTTCTAATCCCATTACAACCTCTCCATCCTCTTCTTTATAAAGATTATTAACTCCAGGAATTGAGGCTCTTTTCCCATGTTTTTCTATTTTATTTCCCAAAGCTATAGGAATTTTACTGTTGTTTTCAACAGAGCTATTGATATTTTCTTTTAATTCATCTTCACTCCTCTTATCCTCTTCTTTTAAACTTTCTACTCTTTCTATGCCTTTTCCATCATCTCTTAATCTTTCTATGAGCTGCTTCCTATCTTCTCTTAGACTCTCTATGCTTTTATTATTTTTCTCTAACTTTTGTTCTAGATTTACCATACTTTGCTTACTCTCCTCTCTCATACTTCTGAGCATCTGCATTATCATGTCCATGTCTGATGGTGCTATCTTTGCTATCTGAGCCTCTTCCATATTATAATTTAGCTCACTCATGTTATAAAACTATATATATCCCATCTGTACTTCCCTGACCATCAAAAATCCACACATCTTCTCCCTGTCTGACACCTATTCTGACCAACTGACTGATTTGATTTTCACCTTATTATGCATTACAAATACAACAAAAAAAAATGTTAATATCCTTATTTAATGAACTACACAACAATAATCTATATAGTGCATGTCTGTCTGTAATAGCCCAAATTATACATTCATCCATTCTCCCAGAAATCCGACAGATATTGACAGTCCACAGAATGACTAGCAGTTCACAATCTTGAGATAAATAAAAGAATTCAGTCACAACACTGTAATCACACAATGCATCATGAGCACTCAGAAGATCATCCCAATTCGATCACTATTAACTACCACAACCCTTGATTAAATGAAGCAAACTCTGTTGCAATAAAAGATGTATTAAGTCTTAGGGGCTAAAATAGATAAACAATGCCTTGCTCTCTCTCTTGGAGTCTTATGTGGCAAGTATCAAGGAATGCCCTGCTTATTATAGACTACAAAAACGAAACCTTGCTCTCTCTCTTGGAGACTTATAGGCTGATATCATGGCAGGACTACTGTTAACTGCTTCATGATAAAATAAGAATAACATATAAACTTGATTCGAAAACTATGCCGTGCTCTCTCTCTTGGAGACTTATAGGCTGGTATCATGGCAGGTCTGCTGTTAACTGCTTCATGATAAAATAAAGATAACATATAAATTGGGTTAGAGCAGTGAATGGGTTTGATCATTCATAAGTTACACGAAATACATAGCATTCTCAAGGCAATGACAAAACTCTTCACTCATCATCAAAACTGCAATCTAACCAACCAAACTCCAACGATCAACCATCCAATCAAACCTCTAAAATCATAGACTTTTTACAAAATGAACTCCCCAAACACACATGAGACTACTATTCCATAATTCATCACTATTACTATGCCTATCCTATCTGGCAATAAATTATTTTAATGTTCCACAAAAAAATCTATTATTTATTTCACCTTTGTCTTAAGTTGTGATATTCATCCCTATTTTCAAAATTGATAAAAAAAACAAGCTGTTTTATGGCTGTACCCCTTTTATCATCATCAATGAAAATTTAAATCATATTAAACATCATCATCTAAAATAAGACTGTTTGGCCAAGAAAATTTTGTAAGACAAAAAAAATTTTACTGAAAAAAAAAAAAAATTTACTAAAAAAAAATTTCTCTATTTTTAACCACACATCTCCCATCATTCTATAGACTCCATTTTCAGGTATATGGTAAAATATCAGGCCCCAGTTGGGTGTCCATTGTAACCTAAATAAAGTTCATTCAAAAGAAAATATTACCATACCTGAGTAGTCCATAGAATTATCATAAGTAAAGGTTAAATGATGATCAAAAGATATTATTATATCTGAGTAAAGGAGTCCAAATATCAAGATATTAAGCAAATTATTATCCATTGTAACAAAATTAATGATCGCTCAAATAATTATTTAAAGGAGTCCATTGTAACATAATAAAGAATCAAAAAAAATAAGATATTACCATACCTGAGTTGTCTACAATATATAAGAAATAATCATAAATTCAAAAAATTAAATGATGATCAAAATATATTATTATATCTGAGTAAAGGAGTCCAAATATCAAGATATTAAGCAAATTATTATAACAAGTATTATATGAAATCACGTGAAGTGAGTACACTAGTAATTCAATAAAATATAACTCAGGTATACAGGCAGTAGGTTTTATCCACTTTCATTTCTTGGTTTGATGTTAAGTGCATGTTTAAACAAATACTAAGTGAATATGGTCTAGCAGGGCGCCACTAGATTATCTGAATCTAGACACGGTTATATCTAATAACCTTTTACATGTACCGGGTTTGAATCCCTTTTTGGTACTTTATTTCTAATAAAAAATGAGAGATTTTGCTTTTTGAGCCATATCACTATACGCACTAATATTTAGGTAAAAGTAAAACATCTTTAAACCAAAGTGGAGTTCATTGAACATAAATCATTTCTCAGATCTTAACATAACAAATGTGTTTCAATATTTTTATAAGTTCACTAGCTCAGATTATATATAACTAATTTAGGATGGCAATTCACTCATCCTTGCATGAAATAGATGATGGGATGTGGTTATAATAATACTAAGAACTCACTAAATATTATAAAATCAATATTTATTTATGGCCTTTAAACAGTTAAACAGCTCATTAATTAAAACGTTGATGATGATGATGATGATGATAATAATAACAATAATGACAAGGGTTTCAACTACAGCTCTAGGACTAAGCCTAAACATAAAACTAAATTTTATAAAGAAATTCATAATTATTGCTTAATTTTAGCATATTTACTTATATCTTAAATAACTAATATTCAACCATTGATGATGATGAATAATCACACTTAACAAAGACTACACTTAATGAAATATATACGCCTCGTTTAATAAAACAAACTAATATTTATTACTACATTTCTAACATATACATAAAAATTTCTAGATAAATATGAAAATTGACATGAATAATAATAATAATAATTGATTATATAACAATCCTCAGATTAATTTTAAGTTCTTCCCCCTTTCCCTTCAAATGTATTTTGTATTAAGTTGGACGTCACATTGACCATGATTTTCACTCCATGAGAAAAGTATTTAAAAAAAAATATTATCTGCTCATTAGCACACATACTTTAAAAATCCAACATGTAAATAGAATGTAAAAAAAAAATGTTAGTAAAATTGAAAGAGCAAGTTTTAGAAACAAGTTTTAAATTATTTTCTCCCCCTCCCTTCCAAGCGCTGAAATCTATACTTAACTTGAAACAAAATAATCTAATATTCTAATACTACTCATTATTTCACATTCACTCCCAATTATACACATATAAAAATATTATTATGTATGTGCGTGTTTTATCCCATAATAACAAAATATTATTCAAAACCAAAATAATAATAATATATTAGTTAAAACTAAAATCATAATACCATAAAAAAAAATTGTTTTACACATTAATATTGTAAAATTAATAAACAAATAATTTTCATACATTCAAGATCATTTATGAAGCTCAAAGTTATTATTAGTAAGACATTCTTGTTTTTAATTGATCTGAATAGTCTTTAAAAGTTCTTTAAATAAAATATACCACTTTATTGCTAAAATGTTTATTAAGACTGATATCATAAAGAAAATAGATATAAAAAGTCATATTACCGATCTTTTGTTTGTGGCGAATTTCCAAGGGTTCAAACTTGTCTATATTTCTGCAGCTACTATTTCTGTTTTATGTGGGAACAATCTCTTTCTTGAGGTGTATAACTATTTAATGATGGTGACTCTATTGAGGTTATTTGCTTTAGTGGACAATTTGGAAATCATTATATTAAATTTTCTTCTCTTCCTGTCAAGCATGTGGATGAAATACAGCAGTTGTTTTCCCATTTGTAAATTTTCTTGAGTTTAAAATCAGTTGTTGTAACAATTAATTGGACTTGATGATTAATATTTATCAGTAGATTAATTCATCTTCTTTGAATGCAGGTGAATGCTTTCTTCCTTCTATTAAAAACATCTTATTTCTCTGGTCAGTTGAAAGGTGTAGAATATTATTTTAGACACATCTTTTCTTTCCTATGTGATGTGCAGCTTCCTCCAGATGGTCCGGCAAATGGAATATACATATAATTTTTCTAGCCCGCCATTTCTTATATTTTCAACATTCAAATTTGATAGTTTAATAATCTGAATCAATCACAATAATAATAATAATAATTCAAGACAGCTTTTTATATCCAATTTTTAGCTAACTTAACCAATCAGAGATAGCATCACTTGCTATTTTTGGACAAATTTGTTTTAATTAGATCTCTAATTTATTTTCAACTATATTATTTTTCAACTGAAAAGTTTAATCCTTTTTCCAGACACTTTTGTTTTAAAAAAAAAATAGACTCAATTCTTATTTCCTTTCTTTTGTTTTTTTTTTTCTTTTTAACATCCAGGTAACACTTCAAATCTTTGAGCTTCCTTCTTTAGATCTTGATAAGACAATTTCAAAAATTATAGTTCTGACTCATTATAAGCTTCCAAAGTGAAACAATCATTTACAAAAAAAATTGCTACAAAGATCGATATCTGATTAAACAGATTTCCTCTTTTAACAAACAATTGTACAAAAAAAATAATTTAACAGATTTAATACTTCCTTTTCTTTCAATATTTAGGAAATGTAAAATTTTGTATGTAATGTACACACATCCTTCATTCTTTCAAATCATTCATAAACTAACCTTAAATACTATAATTGCTAGCTTAGTAATTATAACCCAATTATTTAATTAAGTCTGTAACTTTTAAATCCCAATTATAATTAAAGAAAAGCAAAATAAAAGTATAGAATAAAATATTAGAATTGATCAAGCATAGGTTAGTTTTAAAGAAAGTTAAAATGTTTAATATTTGAAATATAAAACAATTAAATAATTTACACATACATTGCCTATATGTATGCATTATAACTTTGCTTTTTAACAGAAAAACTAAATATTAAATAGTTTAAATGTGTGTATTACCTTTCTATCAACACACAAACAAATAAAGCATATAATTGTTGTCCCACTCTCTGTCTAAAGTGTTTAAGATTTTAATCTGGTAGGGTTTGAACTTGGATGCCCTACAGCTTCTTTTATGGTTATATAAAATTGTGATGATGATTTTTGGTTTACCTTTTCTACATGCACATTACTATAAATTTATCTAGTGACTAAATTGTAATGGCACAATATATAAAAATATGCTTTCTTTGTACCACACAAAATTACTATGATACTGTTCTTTATATTGACTTTGATAAACACATTCTGTTCTTTCTAGTAATTTTTGAGAGTTAATTTTAATCTTTTCTGGTGAACTTACTTCAACTTCTAAAATTTGAACACCTTCATTCATTTTATTATCATGCATTTTTATTTCTCTTAACCCTAGAGTACTATTGTCTAACCATTGAAAACCTACCTGTCCAATTTCTAAATTGTCAACAGTGTCCTTTAATCTTTCACAACTTAATTCTACTTCTTCTGATTGCTTTTGTGAATTTAATTTTTTTTCTAAGGATTTATCAACTATTTTAACACACTCTTCATTTTCATTTATATTTTTACTAGTCACATCTATGGGTTTTTTATATTCTTTTGTGTCTAATCTTATAAAACTATTATTTACCAGAGTTTTTGATGCAACTTTTAATTCTCTAGAAAGATCATCAGAGTTGATTTTTAATATAACATCTACTTTCTGTAAAAATTCATCAAAATTTGTTTTTAATCTAGATTCTAGTTTCTGGGAAAGTTCATCAGAATTTGTTTTTATCTCAGCTCTAAGTTCATCAAAATTTGTTTTTAATCTAGATTCTAGTTCATCATATTTAGTATTTAATCTAGATTCTAGTCTCTCAGAATTTGTTTTTATCTCAGCTCTAAGATCTTTTAATTCATTAGAGTTGGTTTTCATCTCAGCTCTAAGTTCATCAGAGTTGGTTTTTAAGTTGGTTTTCATCATAACCTCCAGTTTCTCTATTAAACTCCCCAAATCAAAATTACCACTAACTGGCATTTCGTTACTATTATCCATTATTACTAATACTGTAATATTATACAAAAAAAATATCTAAGATATATATATATATATATATATTTCTATGTAGTAATTACCACAGATCAAGGGCCCACCATCTCCAATCATTATTTCAACAAGCAATTACTCAACTAAGCAAAGTACAAGCCTTTTTAATTTTATGATACATAATAGCTATCCGACAATCTAAATTTCAGTTGTTTGAACTCATGAACTTCTTGGCTTAAAAAAAAAAAATCTCATCTATCACCATACATCAACAAATTTCTCTAAAATATATATATAGAGAGAGAGAGAAAAAGAAAGTAACAACTGAGATCACTAACTAACATTTATTTATAGATAATGATAATAAATATTCCACACTTATACAATATTGAAATGTGGAAATTTCATATTAAATTCAATATAACCTTGAAATATTTAAAATACAATAAAATGTTCACATGCCTTGAAAACAACCAATTCAATAATATTGTGAGATAACTTTCGCACTCAAGATAATGGTAGTTAAGCATAAACTTACTAAATTGATACCTATAAATTTACTTGACCTTAAAACTTAACACCATTTTATATAAAAAAAAAAAAAAAAATCAACTTCACTAATTATTAGCTTTTGTGCCCAAAACACTATTTTATTAAAAATTGTACTAATGCAATTTATTATCAACAAACATTCACTAATTGAACTTCATGTTTAAAAGTCACTTATAATGGAAAATAAAACATTGATATGTTTGTTTTCAAACCCTAATTGATAATCAATGTAATAGATTATTTGTTACAAACAATAATCAATTAATCAAGCCCTTAAGTTTGGTGTTATATATTTAAGTTATATACTTATCTATTCCTCAAAAGATCCGACAGATACTGACAGCCAAAAGATTGATTAGCACTTCACAACTTTGATATAGATAAAAGAATTCAATCATTACTCCTAGAGCATACAATGTTTCATGAACACTTAGATGATTATCACATTTCATTCTATCCAAGCTACTACAACCCATAATAATTTTCTGAAAACACTATTACACTGCCCTGCTTACATCCAAGTCTTAGGGGCTATTATTTATAAAATATTTCCTTGCTCATCTTTGGGAGACTTAGAGGCAAATATTATACATATATCAAAATAATTATACCTTACTCTCTCTGGAGTTTTAGAGGTAAAATCATGGCAGGACTACTGTTAACTGCTTCATGATAAATAATAACTAACATCAAAATTTGGGTTGGAGCAGTAAATGAGATCAATCAATCACAAGTGACATGAATGCATCACATCCTCAAGACAATGACAAAAATTCCCCATCCAACATCAATACTTGCAACAGAACCAACCAAACTCCAACAATCAAATATCCAATCCAACCTTCAAAATTATAGATTTTCTACAACATAAACTTTCCAAATATGGACAAAATTATTATGCTATAATTTAACACCATCAATATAATTTTTAAATTGAAATTAAACTGCTTCATGACTATATTTATCTTTCATCATTAAAAAAAATACAATAACAGTAACCATCACCATCTAAACATAAGGCCAAAATATTTCCATTTATATAAAAAAAATTAAACACACAAAAATGCTTCTCTTTCTTTAAACTATACATCTCATATCAATATATATACTACACATCTCTCAGGTATGTGGGGTATTTCAAGCCCTAATTAGCTTATTTCGAGCCCTAGTTGTTGCGCCAAATGTAATGGAACGTACTTGCTGCATTCCATTTAAATTGAAGAAAGAAGGCCCCAAACATTGGGAAAGCCAAATATAATGGAATGTATCTTTATATATGATCTCAAATGAAAATAAACATATGAACTTTTGTAACAATAATTATTAGTTAACCAAGCCCCTAACTTTGATACACCAAATGTAATGAATAATTAAACAAACATATTATGCTGACTACGTTATGGCGTCCAAATGTAATGGAACATACTTTTACTCCATTATACAATCATCAGTTAACTGGGACCAACAGTTTATGGTGCCAAATGTAATGGACAATATATCATATAGACATATTATATCTCAAATGTAATGGAACATCAATATATGAAAAGAAAATAATGCTTCAAACATTGGATGATAAACGTAATGGAATATATATAATCTAAATGAATCCAATTGTTGAGAAAGCCTAATATAATAGATTGTATGATTTAAATGAAGAAAAACAAAATTATCCCAGTTATATTTAAATAAATTGTTTATATGCCCTTCCAACTAGCTATACATGAAATAAATCTAAAATCATACAGAGCAATGAGATCTATCATTATAATTTATTTTCAAGGTTGATATGACTAACTAATCAAATATATATCAGAAACAAAGGGAATTCTATTAAATCCAATATACACATCTATTATGTAAATTTATGTATATCTAAACATATCAATGAATAATAATATGTGTAAGTGGCCTAAAGACTAAACAATAAGTGAAATATGAAGTTATCCTCTATTAAATTGTGAATTCAATTAATTTCATAATGACTTTGGCACTAAAAGAAAAATAAGAATAAAATATTATTACTCTTTCAAATAAATTACAAAGACATTACTTATAAAACAAATAGTACATCCTTTATTTTATATTATGGTTTAATTTTAGGTAATATCAATGTTTTAAATACAAACCCAAATAATAAATATACATATATACTTGCAATAAGTATACATATTAAATATATAAAGACATATCTGTGCTTAACAAGTAGATATCAATATAAATACAAATCCATATTTATATTTTTCAGATATTTAAAATAATAAAAAAAAATATTATATACAGCAAATACATATAAATTATTGTTTTGGTATGCATAAGAATCATTATATAAAGTTAAAAAAAAAAAATGGAAATAAATTAATAATAAAACATTTTTTTTTTATAATAAAAAAAATTTACGAATATAAATTTACTTATTAAAATATACATAACAACTCATATGCAACCCAAACTTATAAGCCATACTTTAAGATTTTAAATTACTTAAGTGTTAATTTTGACACCTGTTAAACGTTTATTGCTGTTAGAAAACAAGACGCTTGAATTGAATATTTATAAAACGTTATATTTTTATAATGAAAAATAAAAGTAAACAAAAATATCGATCTCAAAAATATATTTATATATCATTTATACATATAAAATTATTTACTACCTTTCAAAGTTCACTTGGTTAGTTTTCCTTCAAAAGTCAACTTATTCCATTGTTTTATTTCTTTATCCATTTAATATTAGAATGCATTCTAGTTAAGGTGAGGAAACTATCACGTTAGAGAAAATTGTCAATTCTTGGATATATGTATATTTTTATCCTTCTAAAATTTCTTTCCTTGAAAAATAAATAAATAAATTGAAATGTTAAATCCAATATATTAATTCTAGTTACCTCCAGATTATTATTAGATTGACCATTATAGATTCCAGATAGCTATGTCAAATTTCGGCTTCAGACGCGATGAAATATATGTATTGAACTTTTCTTAGTTTTTTTCTTTTTAAACTGCTTTGGAATAAATGAAAGAAAACGGTGCAGCCTCTTGGCTGCGATATATCTCTATTAGCCTGTCATGATTTATGTATTTACCATAGAAATCTATCTTATTCCAATATTCTGAAGAATGGTAATTTCAAAGAAACAAAGTACAACAAAATTTTATCCTTCAGTTGGTTTTATTACTATCTTAATAATAATAATGGCCTCCTCTTTGTTGTTGCTCCACGTGCTAGCAAATGCTGTTTTGAAAACCCTCGTTACACATGTTTTCTTTTAAACAATTAACATTAAAAAAAAATAAAATATCAAGCATATATATATATATAAAATATTAAATTGAAAATTTATTTGACAGCTTTAAAAATATACATAAATAATAATATTGCATTTTTTTAATAATCACTGCAAATAAAATAATTTTTTTATATAATCAACAATTTATATGTCCTTATTTATTTATAATAATTAAATATTCATAACGATGTACCATCAACATATAAATAAAATAATAACTTCAAACAATAACTATACCTAATAACCATAAACAATAATAATACTTCATGTATAAACATCAACTCAAAGAGGTTTTTTTTTTATATATAACAAATGATAATTTTTAAAATATAGATAGACTTATCGATATTTACAATATATATAAGCTCCGTTAATATATATATATATATGATAAACAAAAATGCAAATTAAAAAACTTGCTAACGCTTGTATTTATGTCCAAAGATGGCGTCTTACCAAGACTGCCAATCAAGCGTGTTTTGTTTACATAAACGTCAGAGTAGTTAGTATTCACTATCTCTAACTATAATTCCACTTTCAGATCATGATTTCAAGCTATTTGCTATCATCAGTGAAAGACAGGAATAAAGAAACTAGATCTGAATACAAACTCTGAGCGTTTATGAAACAATTTCTATTCAGCTTGCAAGCGTGAATTTTTTAGACACGTAATGTCTTCAAACTCAGCATAGCAAACCAGATAGCTACATGGGTCTGATCTCAGTTCAGCATCACCACATAGTAGAAGCCTCTGCAATCTATATCATTGCAAGAAAGACCTCAAAGGTACATTTATGATAAACAAAAATGCAAGTTAAAAAACTTGCTAACGCTTGTATTTATGTCCACAGATGGCGTCCTACCAAGACTGCCAATCAAGCGTGTTTTGTTTACATAAACGTCAGAGTAGTTAGTATTCACTATCTCTAACTATAATTCCACTTTCAGATCATGATTTCAAGCTATTTGCTATCGTCAGTGAAAGACAGGAATAAAGAAACTAGATCTGAATACAAACTCTGAGCGTTTATGAAACAATTTCTATTCAGCTTGCAAGCGTGAATTTTTTAGACACGTAATGTCTTCAAACTCAGCATAGCAAACCAGATAGCTACATGGGTCTGATCTCAGTTCAGCATCACCACATAGTAGAAGCCTCTGCAATCTATATCATTGCAAGAAAGACCTCAAAGGTACATTTATGATAAACAAAAATGCAAATTAAAAAACTTGCTAACGCTTGTATTTATGTCCACAGATGGCGTCCTACCAAGACTGCCAATCAAGCGTGTTTTGTTTACATAAACGTCAGAGTAGTTAGTATTCACTATCTCTAACTATAATTCCACTTTCAGATCATGATTTCAAGCTATTTGCTATCGTCAGTGAAAGACAGGAATAAAGAAACTAGATCTGAATACAAACTCTGAGCGTTTATGAAACAATTTCTATTCAGCTTGCAAGCGTGAATTTTTTAGACACGTAATGTCTTCAAACTCAGCATAGCAAACCAGATAGCTACATGGGTCTGATCTCAGTTCAGCATCACCACATAGTAGAAGCCTCTGCAATCTATATCATTGCAAGAAAGACCTCAAAGGTACATTTATGATAAACAAAAATGCAAGTTAAAAAACTTGCTAACGCTTGTATTTATGTCCACAGATGGCGTCCTACCAAGACTGCCAATCAAGCGTGTTTTGTTTACATAAACGTCAGAGTAGTTAGTATTCACTATCTCTAACTATAATTCCACTTTCAGATCATGATTTCAAGCTATTTGCTATCGTCAGTGAAAGACAGGAATAAAGAAACTAGATCTGAATACAAACTCTGAGCGTTTATGAAACAATTTCTATTCAGCTTGCAAGCGTGAATTTTTTAGACACGTAATGTCTTCAAACTCAGCATAGCAAACCAGATAGCTACATGGGTCTGATCTCAGTTCAGCATCACCACATAGTAGAAGCCTCTGCAATCTATATCATTGCAAGAAAGACCTCAAAGGTACATTTATGATAAACAAAAATGCAAATTAAAAAACTTGCTAACGCTTGTATTTATGTCCACAGATGGCGTCTTACCAAGACTGCCAATCAAGCGTATGTTTTGTTTACATAAACGTCAGAGTAGTTAGTATTCACTATCTCTAACTATAATTCCACTTTCAGATCATGATTTCAAGCTATTTGCTATCGTCAGTGAAAGACAGGAATAAAGAAACTAGATCTGAATACAAACTCTGAGCGTTTATGAAACAATTTCTATTCAGCTTGCAAGCGTGAATTTTTTAGACACGTAATGTCTTCAAACTCAGCATAGCAAACCAGATAGCTACATGGGTCTGATCTCAGTTCAGCATCACCACATAGTAGAAGCCTCTGCAATCTATATCATTGCAAGAAAGACCTCAAAGGTACATTTATGATAAACAAAAATGCAAATTAAAAAACTTGCTAACGCTTGTATTTATGTCCACAGATGGCGTCCTACCAAGACTGCCAATCAAGCGTGTTTTGTTTACATAAACGTCAGAGTAGTTAGTATTCACTATCTCTAACTATAATTCCACTTTCAGATCATGATTTCAAGCTATTTGCTATCGTCAGTGAAAGACAGGAATAAAGAAACTAGATCTGAATACAAACTCTGAGCGTTTATGAAACAATTTCTATTCAGCTTGCAAGCGTGAATTTTTTAGACACGTAATGTCTTCAAACTCAGCATAGCAAACCAGATAGCTACATGGGTCTGATCTCAGTTCAGCATCACCACATAGTAGAAGCCTCTGCAATCTATATCATTGCAAGAAAGACCTCAAAGGTACATTTATGATAAACAAAAATGCAAGTTAAAAAACTTGCTAACGCTTGTATTTATGTCCACAGATGGCGTCCTACCAAGACTGCCAATCAAGCGTGTTTTGTTTACATAAACGTCAGAGTAGTTAGTATTCACTATCTCTAACTATAATTCCACTTTCAGATCATGATTTCAAGCTATTTGCTATCGTCAGTGAAAGACAGGAATAAAGAAACTAGATCTGAATACAAACTCTGAGCGTTTATGAAACAATTTCTATTCAGCTTGCAAGCGTGAATTTTTTAGACACGTAATGTCTTCAAACTCAGCATAGCAAACCAGATAGCTACATGGGTCTGATCTCAGTTCAGCATCACCACATAGTAGAAGCCTCTGCAATCTATATCATTGCAAGAAAGACCTCAAAGGTACATTTATGATAAACAAAAATGCAAGTTAAAAAACTTGCTAACGCTTGTATTTATGTCCACAGA
Source organism: Epiperipatus broadwayi (assembly GCA_028023455.1). Taxonomy (NCBI): domain Eukaryota; kingdom Metazoa; phylum Onychophora; class Udeonychophora; order Euonychophora; family Peripatidae; genus Epiperipatus; species Epiperipatus broadwayi. The sequence continues at coordinate 204,635 of JAQFVV010013193.1, forward strand.
TGGCGTCCTACCAAGACTGCCAATCAAGCGTGTTTTGTTTACATAAACGTCAGAGTAGTTAGTATTCACTATCTCTAACTATAATTCCACTTTCAGATCATGATTTCAAGCTATTTGCTATCGTCAGTGAAAGACAGGAATAAAGAAACTAGATCTGAATACAAACTCTGAGCGTTTATGAAACAATTTCTATTCAGCTTGCAAGCGTGAATTTTTTAGACACGTAATGTCTTCAAACTCAGCATAGCAAACCAGATAGCTACATGGGTCTGATCTCAGTTCAGCATCACCACATAGTAGAAGCCTCTGCAATCTATATCATTGCAAGAAAGACCTCAAAGGTACATTTATGATAAACAAAAATGCAAATTAAAAAACTTGCTAACGCTTGTATTTATGTCCACAGATGGCGTCTTACCAAGACTGCCAATCAAGCGTGTTTTGTTTACATAAACGTCAGAGTAGTTAGTATTCACTATCTCTAACTATAATTCCACTTTCAGATCATGATTTCAAGCTATTTGCTATCGTCAGTGAAAGACAGGAATAAAGAAACTAGATCTGAATACAAACTCTGAGCGTTTATGAAACAATTTCTATTCAGCTTGCAAGCGTGAATTTTTTAGACACGTAATGTCTTCAAACTCAGCATAGCAAACCAGATAGCTACATGGGTCTGATCTCAGTTCAGCATCACCACATAGTAGAAGCCTCTGCAATCTATATCATTGCAAGAAAGACCTCAAAGGTACATTTATGATAAACAAAAATGCAAATTAAAAAACTTGCTAACGCTTGTATTTATGTCCACAGATGGCGTCCTACCAAGACTGCCAATCAAGCGTGTTTTGTTTACATAAACGTCAGAGTAGTTAGTATTCACTATCTCTAACTATAATTCCACTTTCAGATCATGATTTCAAGCTATTTGCTATCGTCAGTGAAAGACAGGAATAAAGAAACTAGATCTGAATACAAACTCTGAGCGTTTATGAAACAATTTCTATTCAGCTTGCAAGCGTGAATTTTTTAGACACGTAATGTCTTCAAACTCAGCATAGCAAACCAGATAGCTACATGGGTCTGATCTCAGTTCAGCATCACCACATAGTAGAAGCCTCTGCAATCTATATCATTGCAAGAAAGACCTCAAAGGTACATTTATGATAAACAAAAATGCAATCTATATCATTGCAAGAAAGACCTCAAAGGTACATTTATGATAAACAAAAATGCAAATTAAAAAACTTGCTAACGCTTGTATTTATGTCCACAGATGGCGTCTTACCAAGACTGCCAATCAAGCGTGTTTTGTTTACATAAACGTCAGAGTAGTTAGTATTCACTATCTCTAACTATAATTCCACTTTCAGATCATGATTTCAAGCTATTTGCTATCGTCAGTGAAAGACAGGAATAAAGAAACTAGATCTGAACACAAACTCTGAGCGTTTATGAAACAATTTCTATTCAGCTTGCAAGCGTGAATTTTTTAGACACGTAATGTTTTCAAACTCAGCATAGCAAACCAGATAGCTACATGGGTCTGATCTCAGTTCAGCATCACCACATAGTAGAAGCCTCTGCAATCTATATCATTGCAAGAAAGACCTCAAAGGTACATTTATGATAAACAAAAATGCAAGTTAAAAAACTTGCTAACGCTTGTATTTATGTCCACAGATGGCGTCCTACCAAGACTCCCAATCAAGCGTGTTTTGTTTACATAAACGTCAGAGTAGTTAGTATTCACTATCTCTAACTATAATTCCACTTTCAGATCATGATTTCAAGCTATTTGCTATCGTCAGTGAAAGACAGGAATAAAGAAACTAGATCTGAATACAAACTCTGAGCGTTTATGAAACAATTTCTATTCAGCTTGCAAGCGTGAATTTTTTAGACACGTAATGTCTTCAAACTCAGCATAGCAAACCAGATAGCTACATGGGTCTGATCTCAGTTCAGCATCACCACATAGTAGAAGCCTCTGCAATCTATATCATTGCAAGAAAGACCTCAAAGGTACATTTATGATAAACAAAAATGCAAGTTAAAAAACTTGCTAACGCTTGTATTTATGTCCACAGATGGCGTCCTACCAAGACTGCCAATCAAGCGTGTTTTGTTTACATAAACGTCAGAGTAGTTAGTATTCACTATCTCTAACTATAATTCCACTTTCAGATCATGATTTCAAGCTATTTGCTATCGTCAGTGAAAGACAGGAATAAAGAAACTAGATCTGAATACAAACTCTGAGCGTTTATGAAACAATTTCTATTCAGCTTGCAAGCGTGAATTTTTTAGACACGTAATGTCTTCAAACTCAGCATAGCAAACCAGATAGCTACATGGGTCTGATCTCAGTTCAGCATCACCACATAGTAGAAGCCTCTGCAATCTATATCATTGCAAGAAAGATCTCATTACGTGTCTAAAAAATTCACGCTTGCAAGCTGAATAGAAATTGTTTCATAAACGCTCAGAGTTTGTATTCAGATCTAGTTTCTTTATTCCTGTCTTTCACTGACGATAGCAAATAGCTTGAAATCATGATCTGAAAGTGGAATTATAGTTAAGAGATAGTGAATACTAACTACTCTGACGTTTATGTAAACAAAACACGCTTGATTGGCAGTCTTGGTAAGACGCCATCTGTGGACATAAATACAAGCGTTAGCAAGTTTTTTAATTTGCATTTTTGTTTATCATAAATGTACCTTTGAGGTCTTTCTTGCAATGATATAGATTGCAGAGGCTTCTACTATGTGGTGATGCTGAACTGAGATCAGACCCATGTAGCTATCTGGTTTGCTATGCTGAGTTTGAAGACATTGCGTGTCTAAAAAATTCACGCTTGCAAGCTGAATAGAAATTGTTTCATAAACGCTCAGAGTTTGTATTCAGATCTAGTTTCTTTATTCCTGTCTTTCACTGACGATAGCAAATAGCTTGAAATCATGATCTGAAAGTGGAATTATAGTTAGAGATAGTGAATACTAACTACTCTGACGTTTATGTAAACAAAACACGCTTGATTGGCAGTCTTGGTAGGACGCCATCTGTGGACATAAATACAAGCGTTAGCAAGTTTTTTAACTTGCATTTTTGTTTATCATAAATGTACCTTTGAGGTCTTTCTTGCAATGATATAGATTGCAGAGGCTTCTACTATGTGGTGATGCTGAACTGAGATCAGACCCATGTAGCTATCTGGTTTGCTATGCTGAGTTTGAAGACATTACGTGTCTAAAAAATTCACGCTTGCAAGCTGAATAGAAATTGTTTCATAAACGCTCAGAGTTTGTATTCAGATCTAGTTTCTTTATTCCTGTCTTTCACTGACGATAGCAAATAGCTTGAAATCATGATCTGAAAGTGGAATTATAGTTAGAGATAGTGAATACTAACTACTCTGACGTTTATGTAAACAAAACACGCTTGATTGGCAGTCTTGGTAGGACGCCATCTGTGGACATAAATACAAGCGTTAGCAAGTTTTTTAACTTGCATTTTTGTTTATCATAAATGTACCTTTGAGGTCTTTCTTGCAATGATATAGATTGCAGAGGCTTCTACTATGTGGTGATGCTGAACTGAGATCAGACCCATGTAGCTATCTGGTTTGCTATGCTGAGTTTGAAGACATTACGTGTCTAAAAAATTCACGCTTGCAAGCTGAATAGAAATTGTTTCATAAACGCTCAGAGTTTGTATTCAGATCTAGTTTCTTTATTCCTGTCTTTCACTGACGATAGCAAATAGCTTGAAATCATGATCTGAAAGTGGAATTATAGTTAGAGATAGTGAATACTAACTACTCTGACGTTTATGTAAACAAAACACGCTTGATTGGCAGTCTTGGTAGGACGCCATCTGTGGACATAAATACAAGCGTTAGCAAGTTAAAAAACTTGCTAACGTTTATCATAAATGTACCTTTGAGGTCTTTCTTGCAATGATATAGATTGCAGAGGCTTCTACTATGTGGTGATGCTGAACTGAGATCAGACCCATGTAGCTATCTGGTTTGCTATGCTGAGTTTGAAGACATTACGTGTCTAAAAAATTCACGCTTGCAAGCTGAATAGAAATTGTTTCATAAACGCTCAGAGTTTGTATTCAGATCTAGTTTCTTTATTCCTGTCTTTCACTGACGATAGCAAATAGCTTGAAATCATGATCTGAAAGTGGAATTATAGTTAGAGATAGTGAATACTAACTACTCTGACGTTTATGTAAACAAAATCGGAAGAGCGTCGTGATTGGCAGTCTTGGTAGGACGCCATCTGTGGACATAAATACAAGCGTTAGCAAGTTTTTTAACTTGCATTTTTGTTTATCATAAATGTACCTTTGAGGTCTTTCTTGCAATGATATACTTTGAGGTCTTTCTTGCAATGATTTAGATTGCATTGGCTTCTACTATGTGGTGATGCTGAACTGAGATCAGACCCATATAGCTATCTGGTTTGCTATGCTGAGTTTGAAGACATTACGTGTCTAAAAAATTTCACGCTTGCAAGCTGAATAGAAATTGTTTCATAAACGCTCAGAGTTTGTATTCAGATCTAGTTTCTTTATTCCTGTCTTTCACTGACGATAGCAAATAGCTTGAAATCATGATCTGAAAGTGGAATTATAGTTAGAGATAGTGAATACTAACTACTCTGACGTTTATGTAAACAAAACACGCTTGATTGGCAGTCTTGGTAGGACGCCATCTGTGGACATAAATACAAGCGTTAGCAAGTTTTTTTAATTTGCATTTTTGTTTATCATAAATGTACCTTTGAGGTCTTTCTTGCAATGATATAGATTGCAGAGGCTTCTACTATGTGGTGATGCTGAACTGAGATCAGACCCATGTAGCTATCTGGTTTGCTATGCTGAGTTTGAAGACATTACGTGTCTAAAAAATTCACGCTTGCAAGCTGAATAGAAATTGTTTCATAAACGCTCAGAGTTTGTATTCAGATCTAGTTTCTTTATTCCTGTCTTTCACTGACGATAGCAAATAGCTTGAAATCATGATCTGAAAGTGCGTCGTATAGTTAGAGATAGTGAATACTAACTACTCTGACGTTTATGTAAACAAAACATACGCTTGATTGGCAGTCTTGGTAGGACGCCATCTGTGGACATAAATACAAGCGTTAGCAAGTTTTTTAACTTGCATTTTTGTTTATCATAAATGTACCTTTGAGGTCTTTCTTGCAATGATATAGATTGCAGAGGCTTCTACTATGTGGTGATGCTGAACTGAGATCAGACCCATGTAGCTATCTGGTTTGCTATGCTGAGTTTGAAGACATTACGTGTCTAAAAAATTCACGCTTGCAAGCTGAATAGAAATTGTTTCATAAACGCTCAGAGTTTGTATTCAGATCTAGTTTCTTTATTCCTGTCTTTCACTGACGATAGCAAATAGCTTGAAATCATGATCTGAAAGTGGAATTATAGTTAGAGATAGTGAATACTAACTACTCTGACGTTTATGTAAACAAAACAGATCGGAAGATTGGCAGTCTTGGTAGGACGCCATCTGTGGACATAAATACAAGCGTTAGCAAGTTTTTTTAACTTGCATTTTTGTTTATCATAAATGTACCTTTGAGGTCTTTCTTGCAATGATATAGATTGCAGAGGCTTCTACTATGTGGTGATGCTGAACTGAGATCAGACCCATGTAGCTATCTGGTTTGCTATGCTGAGTTTGAAGACATTACGTGTCTAAAAAATTCACGCTTGCAAGCTGAATAGAAATTGTTTCATAAACGCTCAGAGTTTGTATTCAGATCTAGTTTCTTTATTCCTGTCTTTCACTGACGATAGCAAATAGCTTGAAATCATGATCTGAAAGTGGAATTATAGTTAGAGATAGTGAATACTAACTACTCTGACGTTTATGTAAACAAAACACGCTTGATTGGCAGTCTTGGTAGGACGCCATCTGTGGACATAAATACAAGCGTTAGCAAGTTTTTTAACTTGCATTTTTGTTTATCATAAATGTACCTTTGAGGTCTTTCTTGCAATGATATAGATTGCAGAGGCTTCTACTATGTGGTGATGCTGAACTGAGATCAGACCCATGTAGCTATCTGGTTTGCTATGCTGAGTTTGAAGACATTACGTGTCTAAAAAATTCACGCTTGCAAGCTGAATAGAAATTGTTTCATAAACGCTCAGAGTTTGTATTCAGATCTAGTTTCTTTATTCCTGTCTTTCACTGACGATAGCAAATAGCTTGAAATCATGATCTGAAAGTGGAATTATAGTTAGAGATAGTGAATACTAACTACTCTGACGTTTATGTAAACAAAACGGAAGAGCTTGATTGGCAGTCTTGGTAGGACGCCATCTGTGGACATAAATACAAGCGTTAGCAAGTTTTTTAACTTGCATTTTTGTTTATCATAAATGTACCTTTGAGGTCTTTCTTGCAATGATATAGATTGCAGAGGCTTCTACTATGTGGTGATGCTGAACTGAGATCAGACCCATGTAGCTATCTGGTTTGCTATGCTGAGTTTGAAGACATTACGTGTCTAAAAAATTCACGCTTGCAAGCTGAATAGAAATTGTTTCATAAACGCTCAGAGTTTGTATTCAGATCTAGTTTCTTTATTCCTGTCTTTCACTGACGATAGCAAATAGCTTGAAATCATGATCTGAAAGTGGAATTATAGTTAGAGATAGTGAATACTAACTACTCTGACGTTTATGTAAACAAAACATACGCTTGATTGGCAGTCTTGGTAGGACGCCATCTGTGGACATAAATACAAGCGTTAGCAAGTTTTTTAACTTGCATTTT